>CM051264.1:43314676-43359676 GCA_027921565.1 Artemia sinica
TTTTTACTAGGTTTTATGCCACGATTTGTTTGCATCGAAGATTGTGATGGTGCTGTTCTTCTAACATAATATTTTTTTCGGTACTTGTGTACATAATGGTACACACTCGAGAAGTGAAGTTAGGTCAATCCTAATGAAATATACCAAAATATGATGAAAATATAATACTTTAGAAACACATTTGGGTTACATATTTGCACACTAGGGGGGGAGGGGTAAAGTATAGCGCGTCTGCCTGCAAAATGTGTTAGCTAAAATTGTTCTGCATTTTATGAAGTAAAAATTGTTTTATAACTTTACGCTGTCCAAATACTTTACCCCCCCCCCCTAATGTGGAAATATATAGCCCAAATTATATAAGTCCATTGTCTTCTGTCACCCTTCACTTGTTTTCCACCGAACGTAAGCTAGTTGTCTCTTAATACAGAGAGATAAAACCGGTTTGTTCACGAGTGTGTACCATTAGCCTATGTACACAAGTACCTTTTTTTCTTCTCCACTTTCATTTTTGACTCGTTCTGGTTCTCACTCCCACTTATCTTTTAATTACGTATCTCTATTTTCTTCAATTTTGTTTTTGACTTGTTCTAATTTTCGGTTTCGTTAATATTTTAACTACATATCTCTTTTATATTTATTTTCATTTATCATTGCTTCAGACACTTTTTCAGTGCCTTTTGCCTTAGTTGCTTGGATTGGTCTTATCACTTTTGATGGTTTAGGTTGTTCATTATTACACTTCGTAAATTTACATTTCTCAGGTCGTTCTCTTGATATTGTCTCATTTGATGGTTCAGTTTGTTCATTTTTAGCTGACCGTTTTGTCCTCTTTTGTTTTTTCTTTACTCATTTTGTGCTAACGTTGATTTATGTTTGTGTCCCCTAGATATTATGAAACTGCTGAAAATACCTTCTGAAATCTACATCACCGAGTAATTATGGGCACATGAATATACCTATTTCTAAATTTTTGTTCTGCAAATGCTTCTAAAACGGTTTTAAAATCTATTTTCCCTGTGTCTTGACTTTCAGTTAACATGATTGCTAAACCATTTAGTCTATCCTAATATATTGTTGATATCACATAGTTTTTTTTATTGGTTTTAGCCTGGAAAATGATCTCTCTTCAGAAGCAACGCTTTCTAGAATTGTTAAGAACATTTCACAATTTCGAAAACCAATTATTCATTTTGATGGTGACGCGGGGCCCCTTCAAACGCGGGGCCCGATTGGGCCCAATAGTTCCAATCGCCCTTTTTCCGGTCCTGCTAAAACCAACCCGCCCTTTCCTGAACTGAACACCTTCAATCCTATAAAAAAGTTGTTAATTAAACTTTGTAATATATAAAATACTCTGATTATCAATTTGTAGATGTAACATAGTTAGGCTTCATTTTGGAAAAAAGGAACAAGTTGATTTATTGTTGAATCCATTCAGATAAGAAACATAAGCTATCGGTTGGTTTGGGGCAAATCATAGAAAAACTGTGACTATCAAATCTGGCCCAAAATAAAAAGCTTGAGAATCATGTGGGACCAGCTTTAAGTGCGCCTCATTTTCTCTTTCTCACCAAGAAAGGACCGACGTTCAATCCAACAGCGTTCAGGCTAGTTTCCTCTTTGCTATTGGTTTTTATTCAGAACCTCCAAGCATGGCTAGTTTGGAAATGCTTACAATTTGATGGTGAGGAATAATGTTTGATTCTTATCCCTGTGCTGAATTAAGTAATTCCATTCCCTTGGGAATAGATAATCTTGTAAGCCTATAAAATGATCTATCTGTTTTGTCGTCGTCAATGACAGGGTCTTTCAATTGTTTCGGACTAAAGGCCTACATGTGTCAGCAAGGGAATCCAGAAGCATCGATATAATTAACAGGGTTAATATAAGATAATTAGTCTGCCTTTCGGTTTGAGGTTCAACTAATGACTTCCTAGGACTTGGTTCCTATTTACTTGTAACTTGAGAAGTTTAAACCAATGATTTAGTGCAGTCCCAAGATCAGTTGTCGTAATATGTAGTTACTAATTAATTCTGATACTCTGAAGGGCGCTTGATTATCAATGGTCCCCATAGATCTAGAGATTTTTACGAGTCTTGCGAGTCAATTCGCCATTTTTTTTATATATCACGTTAATGTAATTGTCGGGTATACCATACAAAAATAAGACCTTCGCTAAAGCTCTTCTATCAGCTGAATCAAACGCTTGCTCATAATCTATAAATTTAAGGACTAAAGTTATTGACTCAGGCAAAAAAACAACAGAGAGAAAAATCTCAGTGAAAAAAAAAAACAACAAACGAGACTTCGGCCAGTGGAGAGAAAAGAAACGAAAAATGTAAAACAACGCTGATATTTCGCCTGTATCCAAACAAGGCGTCTTCAGCACGAAAGAAACACAAGAGGGACAAGATAAAAAGAAAAAAAAAATAAGCTAAAACTAAAGAACCAATAAAACCACCACCATAAAAAAAAATATGTATATATATACAATTGGCACAAACTGATCCACGTAGGGAAAAGATGCTATTATAGAGTTACTTTAGTGAGAACACCAGAGTAACTCAGTTACTCTGGTGTTCTCACTAAAGTAACTATAATTTTTATCTTGTCCCTCTTGAATAAATGATAGAAAACTAAAAGCTGACACCTGGAAATTCCTGGAAATCTTAGAAAAACCGCTTAACGTCTCGCATTTTATGTCGGGGATAGAGATATTCAATTTTAATGAAACTTACATTATCAGAAAGTTTGAATTTTGTTTTTCGATTCAATGGAGCAGGCTTTTCTTTGTAAAGTTCAGGAAAGGGCAGTCCCTAAAAGTGTTCTAGTATACTTGCTAGGAAAACGCTAAGAATCAGCTCAAAGGAATTATGATTGAAGCAATTTGATTATGCCACCCGCTTTGATTGACAAGCTTGCTGACAGAACTGACGTAAAATTTTATTGGTTTTCCGTCAAATTTCAAAATCGAGCCACAAATTATCAATATCTTTCGATGATGGCTACTCCTTTGGGAGAATTCTCTAATGAGCCCTTGTTCTTTGTGGCGGTCAACCAACCCTAAGGCTCGCAAAATAATTTTGACTTCTTCATTTTGCCTTAATGTTACCCTACTTTTTAATATTTATGGGGGGGGGGGGCTTTTGTTCATCAAAGCTCCTTTATCCAAATCCTGAGTGCAGATATGGAAAGGAATAATTTAAATTGCTCAGTAGTACTTCTTTTAGCCAAAATAAAACCTTAAGACAATTTCACCACTATTGGGTCCCCAATTCGTTGGCATTTTGACCTCTTGGAATTATTATGTTTATTTATTTTTGTCACCTATATGAAAAAAAAACAATGGAAAACCTCCGGCAGAGTGTGTTATCGTTAGATTTAAAACAACATGAGTAGAAGGTAAAAGTAAGTGACCTAGTTGTGCCTCTTAAAAGCTACCTGATCTGACCTGCTCACGGGAAGGTTGTCCCTAAACTAATGTTATCTGGATATCTGTCAGAAGGGGTTGTCGGGCCGAAATTTGGTGAAAATAAAGTGTACATTCTAAACATACTTTTTTTTGGTTAGAGGGGAATAGTGCCTGATCCGATCTTTGCGAGGAAGGAAAAGGAAATGGTCTTTAAACTTTTATCATTGTGACATCTATAAGAAAAGGATATAAATGTCCACCAAAATTGGTATAAGTAGTAAATGTGCTAGCTTTACCTCTTTAGGATCCACACCCATTTTAACCTCTCCAGGGGAGAAGGTCTGTAAATTCATATCGTCATCATCCTTCTTTTGGAACGGGCCTCATGTTCAAGACCCCCCCCCCCCACGCCCATCATTCCCTCAAACACATCCAATCAAAATTTTGAGATAGCCATTTTGTTCAGCGTAGTTGATTTCCAGATAGCCATTTTGTTCAGCGTAGTTAATTTTCAACTATAAAATATGTTTTGAGGAGGACACAGCCCTCGGGGCAAGGGTTTTAAGTTATGACCTGAAGGCATATAAGAACGATGTTGGCACAATGTATTATTTATTATTATTTTTCCTTTAGAGCAGGGCACTTCGTATCGAAGAAGTTGTCGTAGAAACTTTGAAAAGGGCTCATTCAATTGGAAATTGGAGTGGCTTGTGCCCTTTTTAATAGTCGAAAGTGATTGGAAGGCAACTAATACCCCTTCCACGCCTACCATTTCCCGAAACACATCCAATCAAAATTTTGCGATAGCCATTTTGTTCAGCGTAGTTGATTTCCAGATAGAAATTATGTTTTGAGGAGGACACTCCCCACAGCCTTCAGGGCGAGGGTAGTAAGTTATGCCCTGGGGGCATATAAGGTATTATAGAAGGCGTTGTCGTAGAAACTTCAAAAAAGGCTCTTTCGATTGGAAATTCAAAGGGCTAGTGCCCTTTTTAGTAGTCTAAAGTGATTGGAGGGCAACTAGCCCTTCCCCCCACGCCCATCATTTCTGGGGGCATATAAGGTTTTTATTGAAAGCGTTGTCGTAGAATCTTCAAAAGGGCTCATTCGATTGGAAATTTAAAAGGCTAGTGCCGTTTTTAATTGTCGAAAGTGATTGGAGGGCAACTAGCCCCCCCCCATGCCTATCATTCACCCAAACACATCCAATCAAAATTTTGAGATAGCCATTTTGTTCAGCGTAGTTGATTTCCAGATAGAAAATATGTTTTTGAGGAGGACACTCCCCCACAGCCCTCGGGGAAAGGGTTGTAAGTTATGCCCTGGGGGCATATAAGGTTTTTATAGAACGTGTTGTCGTAGAAACTCAAAAAGGGCTCATTGGATTGGAAATTGAGAGGGCGAGTGCCCTTTTTGATAGTCGAAAGTGAGTGGAAGGCTTGATATTTTTATAGTAAAGATGGATGTGGGTACAATGTATTATTATTTTTTTCTTTTTTTTAGACCAGGGTACTTCGTATCGAAGGACTTGTCTTAGGAACTTCGAAAAGGGCTCAATCGATTGAAAATAGAAAGGGTTAATGCCCTTTTTAATAGTCGAAATAGATTGGAGGGTAACTAGTCCCCTCCCACGCCCACCCTCCCATTTGCCCATTATGTTTAAAAATTAAATGTTGCCTTAAGATTAAATCAAAATGCACTGTGTTAATGCTAATTCCCAATAAGGCATCTCAGCAGTATCCCAAGAACGACTGATGGTATTATGTTCAAACTTTTGGGGCTACTTCGGCTCTTAAAATTTAACCAAATCAAAATAGCATAAGTGTATCCTAGCTGTCAAAGGAAGTAAACAGATTTTTTTTTGCGAATGATATCAAGTTTTCTATTTCAGGTCAACTAGAGGAGGCATAAAAATAAATTTGTGTCCAGATTTTTAAAAGGGTGTATGTTATTAAAAATTGCTGAAAAATTTTTTCCAGCATACAAATAGCAGGACAAACTATAAAGTCTTGAGAAAACGAAAAGATTAAAAGAATAATTTTCTTTTTCCCAGAAAAAAACTATGTCAATATAAAACGAACATAAATTAATTAAAAAAACTTTTTCCACCAAATAAGTTTTTCAAAGAAAAGTAAAGAACTCCACTAAACCAAAAATGAGCAAAAATAAAATAAAATAATCTACCAAGCGAGAAATTACCACAAATCAGCATCGATAAATTTAATGAAACCCAAAACGAACAGAAATTACAATAAATAACCGAGTCAAACTCAAAACGAGCAGAAATTAACATGAGTAGAGCTCAAAACCCCTATGCCTTCCCAAGGCCAGAACATAATTTGCACTTTACTGAAAAAAGTACAAATGAATGTGCATTGTCAGTTTAATATACATATACTGATATTTAGTAATCAAAATGTTAATATTATTTGATTTAGTAAAGTTATAAAAGTAAAAACATTTATATTTTTTCAGTAAAGTGCAAATTATGTTCTGGCCTTGGAAAGGCATAGGGGTTTTGAGCCCTACTCATGTTAATTTCTGCTCGTTTTGAGTTAACAACACGCAAGGCAAGATGTAACCTTGGCCAGATGTAACACGTAATTTCCTTGGTTTATTTTTCTGGTAATTACCTCTGTTGCACGAGGAGGTGGTTATGGAACTAAATTCTAGTCACAATGAAATCTACCAAAAGAGATTGAGACAAAAAATCAAACTTTAGCTTAAAGAGCGAGGTATTGAGGAGGGGGCGATCTCCTCCCCTCATATACATAATAATTTCTGTTCGTTTTAAATTTTGATGTTGCTCCTTATTTTCGATTGAATTTTTTTTTGTATTTAATATGAAAATATAGAACGAGTATAAATTAATTAAAATAATAAATCATACTACAAAAGAAAAAAAAAATACTAACAATGAGACATCAAACCTAAACTATTCTGAAATCATAATGAAAGATGAAGTTAGAGTGGAAATGTACAGTAATTACCACAAGCAAGAGCGGGGTTGCTGTCCCCTCAAACTCCGTTAGAAATGAAAAATACTAGGCCTAGTCGCCTAGTTGCTTAAGTTTTGTTAAGTGGGTAGCTCAAACGATGAAATTTTTTTCCGTAAGGACATCATCAACGCTGTCAGGCATATAAGTAAGTTTTTTCGGCTGGGGTGAGGCGAGGAGTGCTAATAAGAAAATAAATAGGCTTATTATATATACAGGAAATGAATGGAGAAAATTGCAAAATTTTCGATATTTCTGAGGTGAATCCTCAGATTCAAGTTTTTAGAGCCAACGTATATTCAAGTTATCAGAATAAGATTATATTAATAAAAGATATGAAGCGTGAAAAAGCTGTGAAAAAGAAGAAGATGAATTACGTTCATTTTGCGTTAGTTAGTCTGTTTCATCACTCCAAGAACTAGTTCGGCAAACGTGAACTTCCCCGATGGAATCTGCCATAGATGACAACAAAATAATGCTTATCTAGTCGCGTGCTGGTTGAAACGATTTAGATAACTAGAAATTACCTCATTCATTACATGCATTCTAAGGCAAACAATGGGATAGACCAATAGAAGATCAAAAGGAAACGTCCTAAGTATCTTGAATTTGAGGGACTACTGATTATGAATAATCCTGACTCTTGTCCATGACGTTTCAGGGCAGTAATCTTATAACCTTTCCACGTCATTAGGGAGGTTTCTGAAACCAAATTTGCAGAATACTAATAAGGTAAAACTGGTACTGTTGCGCTTAATGGTACACGTGAAAGAAGTCAAGTTTGGTTAATGTTAATCAAAAAAATAGGATGAATATATAATAGTTTATAGACAAATTTGGGCTATATATTTGCACATTAGGGGGGGGGGGGGGTTAAAACATAGAAAATATTAAAAACGTAACCTAACCTAACCTAGGTACCTTCTCCCCCCCCTAAACCCCAAAAACCAACAGTTTAAATATTGTAAATTCAATGAGGAACCACGCTCTTCGATATATTTAGATATGCGCATTTAGATATACATTAAGCGCAACTGTACTGTAAAACTATATAAAATAGCGTAGAGAAGTTGAGGTTTCTGAATTTATTTTGTGCTCATCTCCCGCTTACTCTAAATAACGCAGCTACTTAAAAGCTAATAAACAAGTTCTATTTCACTGATTGTTAATTGTTCCTTATATTATTATTTTGTGGTACTTGCGCATTATATGGGCTTTTACAGGGAAACCAGTCACGAAAAACTCACCAGACGGGTTAATTCAAGAGACCGCTATAGAGCAATGCAATGCAAAGCGTGGTTTTCATTGCGTTTACGATATTTAAACCGGTGGTTTTTGGGGTTTAGAGGGGGGAAAAGGTATCTAGGTTAGGTTACGTATTTAACATATGCTATGCTTTACCCCCCGCCCCCTAATGGTCAGATATATAGCCCAAATTTGTTTATAAACTATTGTATATTCATTCTATTTTATTTTATTTCATTAGTATTAATCAAACTTGACTTTTATAAAGGCCCATATAATGCGTAAGTACCTATTTTGTTCATTATAAATAACAGAATAAATTTTGATAAGATCTAATCGGCTTGGTATATTTAAATAGAAGAAAGGTACTATCAATTAGTGACCTAGTTTAGTAACTTAACCTAGTTTTTGGTGCAGCTGTACATGATAGGTCTTTCTTGTTTTGTTGGTTGGTTCATTAAAGTTTCAGAACTAAGATACAGTAAAGAATTTGGAATTAGAAGCCTTGATCTTTGTTTAAATTATTTGAGAAAGACTTTGGACTTGTGTTTAGACTGAAAGAGCAAAATTATCTGTGACCAAATTTTTCAGATAAGGTTTACAATGTTGAGCTAAACAGAATATTGAACTTCCTCAACTTAATAAGTGATTTAATCTCCACATTGAAATAATTACCAGGGTTATTTTAAATATGTTTCATTGCACACTTAAATCCTGAACATGCAGTCCAGAACTTGCAAGGGTTACTAATCCATTAAATAGCTTTATTTAATCGACTTAACAGCTTTATTCGGAAATAAAAATGATCTTTAGAATCCAGAAGCTCTTGCAGTTTCATAACTCACATAAGAACGCTGAGCTTCTTACATACTAAGCTTTCCCTATTATTGTTTCTCAAACGTCGAAGACAAGTTATCTTGCTTAGCAGATTAATCTAAAAAACAAAGTTTTCCCAAGGGAAGTAAAGAGCGAAGTTGAAACTTAAAACGGACAAAAATTATTGCTTCACAGCCTATCTAATATATATAAATTAAACTAGTACAAATAAGCCAACTAATTATGTTTCCCTGTGTTTCTAGGATTATAGAAAACTAGCGCTTTACTGAAAACACAAAATAATATAAGAGTTTTGGTATGCTTCCAAACTCTTATGCTTCCAAACTCTTCTACTTAAGAAGTGGCACCAAAAGTGCCGTTTTTAGTGCTATATGGCACCTATAGATGGTAAAATTGATAAAAAGCACGTAGATATGAGTAATAGCTTTAAAATGAGTCTTCCCGGGATGTGCTTGGGAAAATGAGTGCATCACATTTGCAAAAATAGTGGATTATCTAAAAAGTAATGATAAGAATGGACAAACCATGATTGAAAATAAAAAATCCAAGGAGGAATCAAACGCATGATAATCTAATTTGAAGTCCAGCGCTATACTAAGAGAACCATGCCTCTAATAATATAATTTAATATATTGGTCTTTGTAGGACTTTAATTGCGTAGCTTATTAAGAGGGCCTGGAGGAGGAACCTGTGGGAGGTGTTCTTGCAAACCTCGAGTTAGGGGTTTTGGATCATAATTATTACAATTATACCGTTTTACGCTTCCAAGATTTTCCACTTAAGAAGCGGCACCAAAAATGTTGTTTTCAGTGCTATATCTCACTTACGAATGGTAGAATTGATAAAAGCCCGTAGATATGAGCAAAAGTTTTCAAATGAGCATTAAACATCACTCTAAGAAGTTCTGGTAGCCACTAGCCCCAGCTTTTCCACTTCAGACATGGCACAAAAAGGGCCGTTTTTAGTACCATTTGAAACTTGCAAATGGCGGAATTTATGGGAAGAATGTAAACATGAGCAATATTTTTTATATGAGCTATCAAAAATCTATCTACAATGTTCTGGTTGCTTGCTAGCCCCACCCCTTGAAATGGCACAAAGTGCCCTTTTTTGTGTCATGTGACACTTGCGGATCGTGGAATTTATATCAACCACGTACAAATGAGAAATAGCTTTTGAATGAACTCTTAAACATCTCTCTATGATGTTCTAATATTCCGCTAGGCCTGGAAAAAAAAGAAGAAAAAAAGACCGTTTAAAAGTTTTTTAACTTTTACTCACTATGGGCTGTGGTTCGCTCTTTACTAGGTTGCAGCTACCGCTACAACCATGATACCAAACAGTCGAGAAGTTTGCTGAATGTATGATCTTAGCAAACCGATTTCATAGCCACAAGGATAAATGACGAGCGACAGAATGCATTGGACTTGTATAATTTAGGCTATATATTTGCAGATTAGGGGGGTGGGGGTAAGGTTAGGTTAAATTAGGTTTTTAGCCCCTTATTGAGATTTATTTACCCCCCTCCTTAATGTGCAAATATTTACCCCAAATTATATTATTATATAAACTAAAGTATTATATTTTCATCATGTTATAGCATCTTTCAGTATGATTAACTTAACAGCCCTTCTTGAGTGTGTTTGTATAATACATAAGTACCAGTAATTTTTCTTTCAAGAGGGCATAGACTAATGCTACCAATTTTCTATGTGTTTTTAAGTTAATCGCTGATGGTGGAATTTATAGGAAGGCGTAATTTGATATGGGGCAGGGGGTAGGCAACTGCCCCCTTCAGACCCAAGTTTGCCCCCCCCCCTCTCCAGACCTCATTTTGCCCCCCGGCTGAAATTCTGTTTCTGCAAAAAAAAATCTTGTCAAAACTAAGATAAGCATTCATAATTCAAGCATCCAGAGAAACAGGTCAGTTTTCTTAAGTATATCTTTGCCTCTATGGTAATATATGGCTCATTTTTCCATTTTCACTATCATTTTCACTTGATTTGGAAAAATTGGATCCAACTTCCCCCCCCCCCACCTCAGGATTTTGACGAAATTACACCACTCACGTAGATATGAGCAATATCTTTTATATGAGTTATTAAACATCTGTCTAGGCACATGCGATACCAATACGCTCACGCCGATACGCGTGATATAAATACGCCCGATACCGATACAGTGTGCAGCCTTTTTTCCAGGGAGTATGGAGGGTCGTACCATCACCAAAACCAAAGATATTTGACCTTTGAACTATTTTGAACAAAATGACTATCTCAAAATTGTGATTGGACGACTTTGGGGGGAGGGGACCTTCAGGAAGGGGTGGGGAGCTAGTTGTCCTCCAATATTTTTGTTCACTTAAAAAGGACACTAGCAAATTTAATTTCCGTTAGAATGAGCTATTATACATCTCTCTGTGATGTTCTGGTCACCCCCTAGCCCTGCTACAAAAAAGAAAAAAAGGAAAAAAAACGGGAGACGCATCAGTGCTACAACAAGGAAAAGGTCATTTTCTTTGTTGTTCAAGGAGGGGGACTGTAATTTCTCTTTATAAGGGTTTCGATCATGGTGATTCCAATGGTACACTTTTCATTTGGATCTGACGCCATTTTCAAGGGGTTTCAGGCTTTTTTTGAAATCATAATAAATTTCTTCTCGCAATAAACTTTTACTTTTAAGACGAACCAAAATAATAGACACCATTCCTCAATCAGTGTCAGATGGCAATTTGTTTTCACTAGGCAGTTTTTTCCTAAACGTGATTTTTGACTTTTGATTCTGACCGTGTTAAAGAGTTTATAGTAAATTCTCCCAACAGACTAATGAGACTTACTAAGGGGGCTGGGAGGGGGAGTATACGGGAAGAGTCCTTGTAAATCTCCAATTAAGGGTTTTGGAACATAATTATTACAATGGTACCGTTTTATACTTCAAAGCTTTTCAACTCAAGAAGTGGCACAAAAGGTGCTGTTTTTTGTGCTATTTGGAAGTTACGAATGGCAAAACTGATTTAAATCACGTAGATATGAGCAATAGCTTTCAAATCAGCCATTAAACATCTCTCTAAGAAGCTCTGGCAGTCCACTAGCCCCTAGATGTGAGAAAGCACGTAGATGTGAGAAACAGCTTTCTAATGAGCCATTAAGCATCTCTCTATGATGTTCAGGTAAACCGCTAGCCCTGGAAAAAAAAGGAGAAAAAAAGGGAGACAGATCAGTGCTACCCATTCAAAAAAGTGATTTTTCTTGTTTTTCAAGGTTGGGGACTGTAATTTCCCTGAATAAGGTTTTCGACTATGCTGATTCCAATGGTACACTTTTCATTTTGATCTGACGCCATTTTCGAGGGGTTTCAGGCTTTTTTTCGAAATCACCATAAATTTCTTTTCCCAATAAACTTTTATTTTTAATACGAACTGAAACGATAGATACCATTCCTGAATCAGTGTCAGATGGAAATTTTTTTTCACTAGGCAGTTTTTTTTCTAAACGCGCTTTTTAACTTTTTGTTATTATGGTCCGTGGTTCGCTCTTTACTAGGTTGTAGCTGCCGCTGCAACCATGATAAGTAACCCTGGTGTAATGCAACCCTATCAATGTTTATTGGTGAATTGATCAACAAAATAGCATTAATCTCCTCTCAGATTTTCATACTAACAATTTATATGAAGAACATGCTGTAAGTTGATGTTGAAGAGCTTCTGTGGTCCCTCCAACCCAGCAAACAATTTTAAAGAAATTTGTTCTTATAAGTAAAACTGGTAAAAATTACTGCCTTTTTTATGGATATTAAATCAAGTACTTTTATGTTATTTGTCAAGTATCATGAAATTAATATAATTAAGTATACTCGTTGGGTTTTTTTTCTTATATAATATATATATATATATATATAATATAATATATATATATATATATATATATATATATATATATATAATATATATATATATATATATTATATATAATATATATATATATATATATATATAATATATATATATATAAATATATATATATATATATATATATATATATATTATATATATATATATATATTATATATATATATATATATATATTTATATATATATATATATATATATATATATATATATATAATATATATATATATATATATATATATATATATATATATATATATATATATACAAATCTTCCAATTTCATAAACTTACTGGAAACAGCGTAAATGCAATATTAATGGCCCATACACTTGCAAACCATCAAAGTATTACCGGTTTAGTTCAATTAATATTCCTACTAATTCATTGAACCACAGATGCAGTTAACATGCAGTTAAAACCACAGACTTAAATGTCAACGAATATTTGAGTTGTCTTGTTTTCTAGAACTAGGTCCCCAAGCATGTTTGAAATTTAAAGATGACAGTGTAAGCTCATGATCACTGCACTTGTTCCCCTCCCCCATCCACTAGCTGATCAAGGGGGCCGGGGGGACCCCCGAGATTTTTTCTGGCGCCCTCTTTCCCTGTTTTTGTTTTCACTCTGTTTTAGAAGAAATTTGGTCAATTATTGGCACCTTTGTCACATTGCCCCCCCCCCCACACCCAAGATGTTGCTCATTGGCACCCTTGTCACATTGGGCCTCCTCCAAAGTCAACCCCTGCCCCCACCCCACTATAGGGCTGTTTCATGCTTCAACTAGTTCTGATATAGGTTTCTGTAATCGTATTTATATAATCGTAATCTGATATAGGATACTCTAGTCGTACCAACCTTGGAAAATTGTAATCATTGGACTCCACCATCCGCTATTTTACCCTCTCACCATTTTCAACTAATTGCTTCTAGTCTGCTGAGCAGGGTTGCCACCACAACGAAATAAGACACCAGTTTTTCAGCAAGAAAATCACCAAAGTTCACCAGTTTCTCACCAAGAAAATCACCAGTATTTCACCAAAATCACCAAAAATTGGTGGTCAATAATGATAGGATTCACACCAAAAAGACGCGTAGGGCACCCTGAGCTAAGTCATTATGTTTTTGAAAGGCTACTACTCAAGAAGGAAGAAAATGTATACCAAAACTGGAATTCCAGCCAAAACTGAAATTGTGACCTAAAATCCAGTTTCTGGACATAAAGAACCTTTTTATTTATTTAAGTACTATTTTACTTTTCTTTGTCTTTACTTTGCTTTTTTCTTTTTTTTTCTAAGTTTTCATTGAAAAGAATAACCATAATAATCCTCTTTTGTCCTCAAATCGAGTTTCATTTGCTTATGAGTTGATTTTTAATCCCCCTGCCACTGTTGGTATCCTTAATGGTAAACTTTAACTCTGAAAAAGACCACTCAAATGGTGTCGATCTCTTATATATTTCCTTTACCTCTGGAAAATTTTCATGGGTCAAGTCTAAGCTGAAATATCGGACAAGCGGTGATAAATCTTATTTCCCTGGTTCCTTTGACAAGAGCCCTGCTCTGGTCTACCATTTAAACACTGTGATTTGGAGGTATCATACAAAAGAAGCATATTGGCAAAAAACGCAAGGGCCAGAGAGCCCGCAATTCTACCTGTCAGCAGAAACAGGTTTCATCATCAAGTTTTTAACAGCATTCCTTTTGCGAACCCACAACTTCACAAAATGCACCTGGCAGGGTTGCTCCCCTCCCCCTGTAATAATTTTTTTGTCGCTAGCTCCGTTAATTAATGCGTCAGTTCGTGACATCGGGAATGAATTCCAAAGACCTACTCTAAATCTTCAAGAATTTTAGGTCTAATGCTACAGTTTATCTTTAAGGTAACAACTTAGATAAGCATTGTAGAAATAAAAAAAGGGCGTGTGAATACTTACTGCTATCTTAATAGCTATACGTGAGTCCTGTCCTCAAATTCAAAGTGAGAAGGATGACTTTAGCCGAAGACAAACTATTTGAAGTACAGAGCAATTTTTACTATTATTCATTAGTTCCATACTAGGCAGAAATATATGTTCTTTAATTACCCGTCCTTTCTGCTACAATTTAGCGAAAACCTTGCATTGATCATGCACTAGTCCTAAATGGCAGTACAAATTACACACAAGGAAACCAAACCTGTCAATATTCAAATAATATTAAACCAAAATCTGTAATTCAAATCAAATAATATCAAATATAGTATATCATAATAAATCATATCAAATATATAGGATCATATCAAGTTGCAGAAGTTTGTGCAGAAGATTTAAATAAAAAAACAATTCTGTGTTCTTCAAATGTGAAACAGAAATAGATGAAAATATTAAAGGATATCCCAAAAGAACGTATTTTGTGCTACTGGTCTTCCATTTTCCACAGCCTATCCTTTGTGACTAATGATGAGGATATTCCCCATGTTGCTGGGTCTTCAACAAACCTGTGCACATACACCAAAGCACTTAAAGTTTCTAGCTCTAATTTATTTTTGAGGGGACTTTTGATGGTCTTTAGCAGCGAAAACTGCCTTTCTGCTGCAGCACTTGAGTGTGTCAGTGCCATCAGGATACTCATGAATTTCGGCGAGGTAGGAAAAAGAAAATCGCCTTCTCCATTCTTACAGTCAGACAGGACTGACCAAAATTTTGGTGGATTGTAGCCACATTTGGAACGGAATGCATCGTCTGCGTGCCTCAGTGACCAAAGCTCTGTCCAAGTCATCAGTATCAAGGTTTAGGTACTTTTCTTTTTTGATCTATGACAGCATATCAATGATGTTGACAAGACTTCATGACAAGAAACTATAAAATGATGATCAAGATTTGAGCATTAGCCTTATGACCTAGACAAGAAAATGGCCTAAAAGACTGCAAAATTACCAATGTACTCAAGATCAAGATATAGATGTCAGGCGTCAAAGATCAAGACCAATGAACTGCTAATAACTTATTATCAATAGCTTCAATTTGTCTTTATTGATACATAAAAAAATTTATTTGGCAGCCATGTAAATTGTTTGACTTTACACTCCTGATTGCATCTGCTGAATGCAAAGCACAAAATGGTAATACAATATAACTGGCCAGAAACAACAGTGAAAAAGGGCTTGAAAGAAAGGAATAAAGCATATATCCTCTCTTTGTCACAAGATTACTTGCCAACTGTAGGAATAATAAAACAGAACACCTATCCAGAAGTTACTTCAGCCCAAAGTCCAGCAAGCACAGGGAATGTGGATAATTTGAATCTAATCCATAGTATGAATATAATAGGCCAAAGCAAAAATATCAGACTTAAATTTAATGTAGTATCAACTATGAAACATTTCTAGTGAGGCTTGTCCCATGTCAACATTCTGCACATACGAAAATCAGATAAAAACTTTGCTTTTAAATTTCTCCCTCAAGAGTCCATATACTTTAATGCTAAAGATTAATATCTGAGCAAACTCTCATCAGAAACCTAGTTAGGCTAAGCCTAATCTGAGTCCTGGTAAGGGTGAACTGTGCATGTTTCTGTATGTCATAGACAAGTAGGCCTATGTTTGACAAAAGCCTAAAGAACCAAAATCAATTATGACAATTTCTCTGTTTAGTGTGTTCAAAACACTAAAAACAAAATATATGTTGCGCTCAAAACCTAGTATTTTTTCTTCCCTTTCCCTGAGACTGTTAAATCCCTTGAAAGAAACGTATCCTAGACTGTTGAATCTATATTCATGTGGGACTATACTTTCTTTGCCTGAGAAATTAATTTTATTTCTTTTCTGGGCTATTTATAAATTAAAAATTTGTAACTACGGGGCAGGGGAGGATCCAGGATTTTTTTTTCAGGGGGGGGGGCAAAATAGGTTGATCCGAAAAACTTGCGTTAAGAGCAAGTTTAATCAACGCAAACTTGCTGTAATTAAGTAAATTACACTACTTTAGACTACGTTAGGGGGTGCGCGCCCACTTGCCCCCCTGGTTCCGCCTCTGCTACGGGGAAGCCGATTGTCAAGCTAAAAGGATACAGAAAAGCTCAAAATAACGCCATTCTTTAGAAATAACGAATAAAAACAAGACAAAATATGAAAGTAACTGATTATTTCACCTCAGTAAGACATTGGAAACCAATCATATATCGAATGTCAATCACTTTTGTAAAAAAAATCACCAAATTAAATGAAAACCACCAAAAATCACCAAGAAAGAAAAGAAAGAAAATCACCAAGAAAGAAAAGAAAGAAAATCACCAAAAATCATCAGATTGAAGAAAATCACCAGGAGGATGAAAAATCACCAGATCTGGTGATAAATCACCAGTGGTGGCAATCCTGCTGCTGAGTCGAACATAATGTGACTTGAAATTAGAAAGTACCAGAATGGTTTCATCTGCGTAATAATTCGTGACGTCACTTACCATGGTAACCAAAATTTTTGAGGTAAAAGGTTGGAACAACCCCTATGTAATAAGTGGGATAAATTTTGGTTATGCTCTTTGCTGTTGTTTTTTTTTTTGTAGTGGTTTATGTTTAATGTTATATATCGTTATCTTCGACTATATGGTTTTGCAATTATTTGACAAATAATTAAAAAATTAAAATAAAATATGCTATTCTACAATTTATCATAAACAATTCCAGAAAACAATGATTTTGAAAAGGAAATTCTAGGCCAAAGCTATTGAAATAAATAGATACTAAAAAAAAAAAAAAAAAAAAAAAAAAAAAAAATGGTGTATGCTTTGAAATATGTGAAATTTATTTTGCAATGCGTTGTAATGATTCAGCCTTTTCTTTTAGGTACGCAGTAAACGTTAAAGTTTCATACCTCCAACCTTATCAAGTTCGTACTTATACTGCCTGCTTTGCTGTTCCGCCATGGTGTTCCAAATATACCGTAGCACACAAAGTGGCCTATAAAACAGAGGTAACTTTTTTAATCTTGGAATAAAATAAAATACTACCGACGTCTCTACAATGAATAGTCATAATTTCCAAATAAATAAGACTCAGAATCCTATATTTGCGCTTCTAAAAGTTGCTTTGAATTCCAGAATACTCTAGAAATACTCAAATAATATATCACAGTGGTGTCTGGGTCAAAGTCTTTTTATTGTTCTTTTAATACAAGTTTTTATGGTGAATTCGGGAAGAGTCAGAACTTTTCAATAGCCAACGGTTTTGGATATATTTTTTTTTCTTTTGGGTATTTTGTAAAAAGAACATGTCCGAAAACCTTAAAAAAATTATTAATTAAAAAATTAATTAATAAATTAATTAAAAATTATTTAGTGGAGGTAAATTTGCATATTTGTCGATAATTTTGATAAGTAGAGGATGAACACGCTGATTAACGAGGATTAACGCTGATTCCAAATACATAATCGCTGCCCTCGCAAGTGCACCCAGCCCCCCTAATGGGACCGGTAAAGCTGTAGACCTTATAAAAGCTGACAATTAGATAAATTTAGATAGTTTATCAATAGCATGTTTCTTTTTTTGCTAAGGAAACGGGAAGACTATTTTGTTGACATCTCTAAAAGGCAATATTCTGAAAAATTATTAAAACGGATATAGTTTGGTTGCTAAGCGTTGCTGTGATTGGTGTTAATATCACTAACCGAAGTTCATTGATATCGTACTGTTCATGTTAAGATACTTTTTCAATAATCCCAGAAACTGTAAAAACAGAATCCCTATTAGCAATTTTTTCATTAAAACAAAACTACTGTAAATACAGGGCTTGTCACCATAAGGTTGAGAGTTTAATATTTTTCCAGAGAAGGATAGTCACAGATACGCTATTGTTATTTTTTCCTAGGGTGACTATATTAAACCAGTGTTCGTAGAGGGTCAGAAGAGGACTCGTTCTACTGGGCATCTAATGTTCTTTTGTCATTTTTAAATATCAAAAGAAAGTTTTTGTCTATTTTGTGCTGCAAAACAACATCTATAAGTGAAAACTATTCAACAAAAGGGGTGTAAGTTGTTACAAATGTGGCACAATGACCCCTAGAAGTATTTCTAAGATTTACAAAATTACGATTTTATTTTAAGAGATATTGAAGAGCTACAAATTTTGTTTTGTAACATTCAAGAGAGTCTGAGAAATCGATTGCGAACGACCCTCGTAATTAGCTATAGTCTACTCATATATGCTTCATATGCGACGACCATAATGCTTATCCAGGATGTTTTCTGGTTTTCTTCGTCTGTCGTATCGTATGTTCCTTGCAAGCTCTTAATGTAACCATATTACCTTGTCGTTTAAAATTTATCCTGCATTTGATTAAATTAGCGTATACTTCCTGGTAATAATACTTTCTTCATAAAGTTGCTGTCTTTTTGTTAAACATGTTTTCCTTCCTAAAAGCTTTTTGTTTTGTAATAGTGCATTATGGAGACCATAAAATATCACTTAACTGAACAGAGGAAAGTATTATTCATCTAAGCTAATGCAAGTTCAAAATACTAACTAGCTAGAATTCCTAAATGGGTTCTATTTTTGTTCCTGTCCTTATGTGAAATGGTTATTTGCTGAATTTGGAAGCGGCCTCAGCATTTATTCCCCTTTCCCTCCAGCAGATCCAATAAGGGTATCGATTTGGCGCAAAAAATATTTGCACTGTGAAAAAAAGGCTCCAAAAACAGAATAAATTGTTTCCTCGGCAAAATTCTTGACTATTTTGTTTCTGGAATGCGTAGTGAATATTTGCGAATATTTTGTCTGAGAAACATATTTTTGCTTTTGGAGGTGTTTTTCACTTCATTTCTTAATATTACCCAAAAAAGTGAAAAGAAAAATTTTGATAACAACATATAGGCTACCTGAAAAGAATGTGCTTTTTTAGTAAGATTTATTAAGATTAAAGATAGCTGTAAAAAAATTTGGCATTAGTGAATGTGCGTAATTTCCGAAAATGAGAGGGGGCTCAGGTACCTGAGCAGGAGGTTAGCCATCGGGTCTGTCCTCTCTCCCCCTTCCCGAAATTCGAAAGTTTTGCTATTTTTTGGCCCTTCTCAGACGGTTAGTGAATTTTACTGTGATATTTTTTAAGGGGCCTGTGACCCCAATCTTCTTTTGTAACCTGCCCCCCTTCGCTTAGGAACTTACGGGTGTAAGTGTTAAGCTGTTCAGAAAAAAAACCGTTAGCTTCAATTTTTTGACGAAACCTCTATTTGTTTTTGGTTTTATCTTGTGTATTGTGGTCACTTGACCCAATAAGTTAACAATACATGTTTTTGAGCTAATTTGGAAACAGTCTTTGGCCGTTTTTTGGCCCTATTTTCGGAGAAATATGCATCCAAACTACTTTTGTGGCTAGTGGATGGCAGGGAGGTCTGATTGTTCCTAGGGGCTTATTTGTTGGATCTTTTGACTATTCTGAACCAAGCAGCTATCTGAAATTCTATCTGATATCATTGGGGGGGAGGGATATGGGGGGGCAGGTTTACTTCTGATTTTAATGAATCTTCTGATTTTTTTTAGCAACTTAACCATGTATTGATGTCAGATTGGGCTATTATCGACCTATTTGTCTTGTTTAGAGTCTAATTTGATTACTCATGTCCTAGAAAATTTGTGTTGCTAGATAATCGGTTCATGCTTCTAATGTTTTCACCAGTCAGATTTAAAAAGGCTCAATGGCCAAATTATACTTACTAACAGTGTTCATCCAAGTTTAAAAGCTAAGATTTAGAAATTAACTTGGTTTGTACGTGTCGCATAATTCTAAAAGCGTAAAACTCCACTATCCCTATTTTGGACCAATGTCCCTGCGCATTGTACAGGTGCAAGCATGTTGGGTATTAATGAGATGCGTTTTCCACTGAGATAAAGGTATTTAAAGGGAAAGTGGTATTTCATGCCTTTAGTGAAAGTATCACTTACAGCCAATGAAAACCATTCTTTCTCGAATAAAATCAGAATTCCACGTTACTCTCGGTTCAAATTTGAGACGGATGGTCTCAGAGACAGAGGGCCCCAATTTGAGGCAAATGGTTAAAATAGCGATACTGGGGGGTGAATAAAATGAGACTTGCAAATAACGTTCGCCACCCTGAGAAACCATAAGTTTTGCACAAATCGTTATTGGTTAACGCAGTTAACAGTAATTGTTTTTAGATTGGCTCATAGTTGTAGTTCAAATTTACCAGTCTCATGTTTTGATTAGCTCCTTTTTTCGATCTATTCCGGTATATCTATGCTTGGTGGGGCTTCACCATTTTAAATGCCATTTCTGAGACTGAAGTACCTCAACCTAGTTGTCAAGGCATCCAACTCTATGGAACAGCTCGATTCAGTAAGTTTGAGTTCTTATCGAGAATCACATCAGTAATTCGACAACGATAATCATATCGAATCGCAAACGAAAGTGACACGCAACGATATCTGCGGCTAGAAGACAAGGTATAGAGAGAACTGCAAACGAAAATAATTCATAAAGAAGTTTGCGCTTAGTAGATGCTACGGGGCAGACGCAAGGACCTTCGTAGTCAAGGAGCGTCGTTAATCCGTTAACACAGCCTACAAAAGCTAAAGCAAAAGACCTTGAAAAAGTGTCCTAGGTAATGATGAAGGAAAATGAAGTGAAACGAAATATAGGGTTAGAAGAGATGCAACAACGAGCCCCACAGCGAATCACAAACGAAAATGATTCCCAACGAATTTTGCGGTTAGAAGACAAGCGACAGCGGGAATCACATATATACAAGCCCGTTGTGTACCAGTACCAGGAAACCAAGCAAAGCTTGGTTTCCTGGTACTGAAATATTATGCAAATAAAAAGAACACATATTTTAAAATTATATCATTATTTATAAGTTTCACGTCTTGGCCCCGCCCTTCCAAGAGTGACCTTGTAAATGACAGTTGATCTGTTCCTCTTTATTACGTTTCCATATATTTTTCCTTTCTTAATCAATCAACCTATGGAATGATTTTGTATATGCTTTTAATGGGAGCATAACACCCTCCCTTTTTGCGGGACTTCTAAGCTAGATAAATTCAATCATTCATGGTAGCTGCTAGGAAAAGAATTTCCAGGTGAGATTTGTTTTTTAAGAGCAAATCTGCCGTGGGTTTAGTTTTTGATATTGCGGAAGTTAAATTGAGTTTGCTTGAACCCTATCCTTTTTTACTTGTAACGACGGAAATTGGGAGCAATATCTTAGGAATTTCGCTCTCGAAACTTTTGTTTTTCTCTCGATATTTGCTTCTTGGGAATCTTCTTAGTTGCATGTGTTTTCTCAAGCTTATTTTTGTATTTTGCTTACTGCTCAACAAATCCAATTATCGAAAAAGCTTTGAATCAGTAATGAATAGAGGGCTTTGTTTTATAGTGTAGCAATTACACGATCTGGCCCGAGTGAAGCGAAAAGAAAATGTTGCACAACGAAATTTGTGGTTAGAACACAAAGCAAAATTACATGGAATGAAGGAATGTGTGTAGTTAAGCATGTGTGGATTTATGAAGTATACTCAGAAAAGATAATTGATTTTAGTGCCTTTGACACGTGCGAAATTAGACAAGATGACAAATGACTCTGAACAGCCAAAGAAAAAGGCAAGGAACAAGAAACAGCAAAAATTACATTGAATTGTACACGAAAATGTGACTTAAAACTAAAGAATAATACAATAATTATGCTATTGCGTAATTTGGGTAATAATTTAAGAAATTTCAATGAAATAAGGAGGGTGTTATTTTATCATCTGTAAAGGATAAACAGGAAGGATGAATTAAATTCTCGCCATAATTTCTTAGTTCAACTGAAATGGCTGATTTGTCTCCCTCTGACAAAAAAAGCAAAAAAATAAAGGGATGATTATGCCAATGCGTAATTTAAATATATCAGAGGACAGAGGCATTGGGCAATTCCTGGTTGTTATTGAATTATATCTCAGCGCAATAAAAACAAACATAAAAAGACTGAGAAAGAAGTTTTTTGGTATCTCTGACGTAATGCAAAATTATAACAGATAATGAATGAATCCGAACAGTTAAGACAAAAGGAATGGACAAATGTCTGAGGTAATGATGTAAAGAGGTAATGAGCGCAAAGACATCTTTGGCTAAAAGACATATGAAAACAAGCATCACGAGTCACAAATGAAAATAACGGAGAAATAAATGTGCAGTTCGAATATATGCGTCAAGGATTATCGGATCGAATCGTAAATGAAATCTGCGGTTAGAAGAGAAGCAACAGTGAGAATCCCAACGACTCCCTCGAGAAAACAAATGCTATAAAACGAATGATTCTTCGATGAATTAACAGGAAGGAGTTTGATGTAACAGGAAGTTTGATGGATTACCTACAAGGACTTAAAACTAAAGAGTATCCCGATGATTATGCTTATGAGAAAATGATTATGAGAAATTGAATTCACGCCAGAATTTCTCAATTCAATTGAAATTGCTGATTTGCCACCCTTTCACTTTGAACTAAAAGCAGGTCGTCCCCGGTTGGGGTGGCAGGATCTTGCAAGGGAAGCTTTAAGGGAAATGGGAACTTCCTGGAAGGGTAAAAGGGTGAGGCTTTGAATATATTGGGATGAAGGAGGAGTGTGCGTAGCTGTGTTGGCCTCAGGTGGCTTAGTGCTGCAGTGAGTTGTTTGTAGCAGTACTATATACGTAATATATATAATATATTATATATATATATATATATATACAGTATATATTGGGCGTGTAAGTTTATTAATAATAACACTCAATACTTTGTCATGCAACATAGTAGAAGTATGGAAGCTTTAGCCATGGTTGGAGTAGATACGGTAGGAACAGCTGCACAATTATCTGTATTTCTTTACTGCATTATTAGCCTCAAATTTGTGATTAAAAAGCTCAGGAACCACTAACTACCAAGTTTCTTGGAAATCCAATACCTTTGGTGGAATATTTACATAGTGTTTTCGATTTAGTGCCGTGACACTGCGATCTTAATGGTACAAATGATTAATCTTTGACCATGTATTAGTATTCTTTAAATAATCTCAGAACAATCATGAGTCGAAAGAGGAGCACCACGTCTATGTGTGCAAGGTTAAGAGTGGGGGGGGGGATTGCTCCTCGAGGACTCCACTTTGGACCCTCCAATATTACAATTCTGCCAAAATGACTTTAATATCCCTGTAAAAAACAAACGCTATTCGTGATATCTGTACTTTAGGGATGTTCAAAGAATAACTGAAATTTATTCTTGTCCGTCCATTAAGTAGTTCCTGAAAGATCGTGGTTCAAAAAAAGGTTTTTGGGTGGGCAGTTGAAAGGGAGCCAAGGGTCTTGCCTGGGGCCCTTTTTTGAGAGAAAGATATATTTATTAAAAAAAATAATAACAGGCACCCCAAGAAGTAAAAAAAAAACTTGTCCGAGGGGTTGGGAAAAATAAATTTGAAAATAATATAGGACAAAGAAAAAAAAAATTAAAACCAATAGTACGACCTAATCGGTACCACAAACTTCACAACAAACACATATAACAATACTATTAAAATCATACCCCGAGAGGCCACAATAAAGTACTCAATTATTTGTTTATACCCCCCCCCCCCAAAAAAAAAAAACAACATACAAAATAAAGAAAACTAAAATTCATACTTAGTAAAAATGATTTCTTTTGTTTCTCTCTTGAAAAAAGAAATATCACTATTATTTTTAATACTCTGATGTAGATAATTCCAACTCCTAATCCTCCTATGCTACTACTACTACTAACAACTCACCGCAGCACCAAGCCACATGAGGCCAACATATCTACGCACGCTCCTCCTCCACCCCCTATGAAGCACAGAAAACGTTGACCGGGTCGAAACAATCAATGGAATATTAATCTCTCCAGAAGATCGAGTGTCATAATTGTGGATCATGGCACTCGCCATGGAAAAAAAAAAAAAAAAAATATCAGTAGTACGACCTAATCGGCACCACAAACATTCAATCCTATAGATTCAAAATCATTGGTATGACTTTGATTTCAACAAATTGTAGTATGTCCGCCCTTCTATTAAAATATATCTTGGCCAAAAATATATAATATTTTGACCAGTAGAAAAACCTGAAGCCATGCCGCTGGGATTGCACGTAGCATAAAGTTCATGAGGCACATTTCTTGGAAACTTTTCAGCTCTGATTGAAAGGGCCTCAGGCAGCACTTCAATCACGTTTTTTCCTATAAAAAGAGCAGCACAACTTTTAATTTGTGATTAATTGAGCTCTCTTCCTGGCTCTATTAGACATTGAACTCGGAATATCTCTTTCTTGCAATCTAGATAAGGCAGTGTTTCTTTTCACCGAATCCGTATAATTAAAAAAAATCTAGTGATTTCCATAAAGTTAACTCAAAACCTCACATTTCTTTAAAATCAAAACTGGGTTATGATAATGTTATTGATGAACTAAATTTCAAGGGGTTCAGCTGAAGCCCCATGTTAAAATTATAGTTAATGGTTAAATTATCCTCTACATTGAGCTTTATGCGCTGAATTGCATAGATTGGACCTCCTTTTTTCGTATTTTTGGATGCGAGTGTCGAGTTATGTGTTCTGCTTCCGCTTTGACATTATGAGATTTAATGTACGAAATTTTGTAGGGTCGAGTTTCCTGTGTTTGAGATGTTTTTGACTTTCAATTGAAGAAGTGAATGCAATTTTTGAACCCTGGTTCTGTGTCCCTTCATTTAAGAATATAAACTGGAAAGTTTAATACCCGAAAGGTACTGTTTTGCTTAATGGTACACAGTCGAATGAATGCAGTAATGAAGACTCGTAAAGCGGGTAATTTTTATCTAAATTGATCGAAGAGCATGGTTTCTCATTGAATTTACCATATTTAAACTGTTGTTTTTTGGGGTTTGGGGGGGGGATGTACCTAGGTTAGATTAGGTTACGTATTTAATATATGCTATGCTTTACCCCCATCCCCCCCCCTAATGTGCAAATATATAGCCCAAATTTGTTTCTAAAATATCATATTTACATCCTATTTTATTTTTTTTTTATTAGCATTAACCAAAATTGACTTCTTTAGTGTGTACCATTAAGTGAAACAGTACCACCCGAAATTTGGTCAGTGGTGTCTGATCCATCTTAGCGTGGCCTAAGGTACTAAACCCTACACTATGCTAAAACCCAGTGCGTTGGTATTCTAAAAACAAGACATAAATGTTAGAAAAGACTTAAGTCAGAAAAGACTGAAACGTTTACCGATAAGTTAAACTATTTGAGGATTATTTAATTAACAACCAAAACAGTAAACTGTCCATCAATGATGTCTAAAATGTGTGCTTCTTAAGAAACGACACGGATGTGTCGAGGTCACATATTATTTGTCTATGTTTCACAGATAAACAGACAAGTTCAAATAGACGGACAAATAAACAACTTAGTATTGATATTTTGGTTGGTAAATATTTAAAGCTACCTTCCCCATGTTATATGAAGGTATTTTGGGCTAGGAGGTTTTTGACTTGCAGTTATTACGAAACTATTTCTTTAAGTGCTTTAGTCCTTAATTTTTGCATGGCAATTAATGTCATTAACTTATATTAGATTTTGTTTCAGTTTAAATGAAGAGCTTTATGGAGAATTTTCCTTTAAGAGCCCTAAAACTACTTGAGATTTTTTTGTACCTAGTTGTTCTACCCATTAAGGCGAAACTGTGGTTATTATTGTGTTCTTGAGTAGTTTTTTTCAAAAGTAATAGCTAATTTTCTCCCCTTTTTTAGCCAATACTATGAATTTTGACCTTTTTCTAAAATCTGACAAATAAATTTGGTTCTGTTTTCTTTACCGTTCCCTCATTTTGAATGTCAATTCAATTTAAAGAGTTGCTGAAACGGATGATTTGATTTCTGTCAGACTTGATTTATCATGTTGTATTTTTATTTCCGAAGAAAAAGGATATCTTTCTAAAATATCTCACAATTGTTTTGGTTATGTACTTTTTTCGGTGCGTGCTGTGCAAATGGACGAAACTTTGCTTGAGGAATTTAAAATCAAATGAGAAAGCTTACAACCACGTATCATCGCCACTATCCCACTCGGCAAAATCTCTAGTCCGCTCACTGTTATTTTCCCACGTATGATCTGATAGGTTCGGATCTAAAGCATTTTTTTTTTGGGGGGGGGGGAATGTGACAAGGGTACCAATAAGAAAAATCTCGGGGGGGGGGAGTGTGACAAGGTTGCCAATAATTGAACGAATTGATAAATTTATTTAAAAAACAGGGAAAAACAGAAAAATAACAAGCAATGAGGGCGCTAGAAAAAAAAATCTTGGGGGGTGGGGCTGGGGTCCTCCTGACCCCTGGATCTGTCAGTGTGATCTTTGAATTTTAGAGAAAAAAACCTTTTTGGTTGGTTCATGCATCTGAAAAATCTGTTTCATTGGAAGTCTTAAAAAAGGCCTTCAATACCCTCTTTTATAAGATTGTGGATGAATGTACTTACGACATTAAGTTTATTTTTAGGACTTAGCCAAGTGATAAATATGGGAACTTCCAAGTCTTAATTATAAATTTTGTTCTTGTGTCTTTGCTGTTCAATTATTTCAAATTTCATTTGAATATAACGGGGCGATGAAACGAATGACTTGATATATCCCCTCTGAAATGAAATTATATTAGAATTGATTTGGAATGCTTTGGCGTGTCTTCTTTCAGTTGCGGGTTTATTGAAATCTGCTTAGCAAAGCATGTTTTCGTTCTTTGAAATTGCAATCCATTTATGCAAAGAAACTGACTCAGCGTGAAAATACGAAAATCGTCCCCCAATTTGATTTGTACGACTCTTTTCCCGTTTAGAGAAAATTATCATTTCCTGTCCACTAAGCGTAAATTAGATCGGTTTACTTTGACAGTATAGAAAAAAAAATCGGTGGCAGATATGGGTAATGAAAACCCTATTATTAAAGTGGAATAGGGGTACTTTCCCATTATATGGGCACTTCGGCTATAGACAGTTGAATGAATGCAATGATGGAAACTCGTAAAGCGGGTAATTGTTATCTAAATTGATCGAAGAGCGTAGTTTCTCATTGAATTCACAATATTTAAGCTGTTGTTTTTTGGGGTTTAGGGGGAGAAAAGGGTACCTAGGTTAGGTTAGGTTACGTATTTAATATATGCAATGCTTTACCCCTCCCCTCCCCTAATGTGCAAATATATAGCCCAAATTTGTTTATAAACTATTATATATACATTCTATTTTATTTTGTTTCATTAGCATTAACCAAACTTGACTTTTTAGAAGTGCCCATATAATGGGAAAGTACCGGAATAGGTTATTTATCCCAGGAAACCAGGCCAATGGAATTTTACGTCTGATTTTGTGTTTTCGTTGCAGATATCCTGTTTGAGAAAACTTAAAATAAAACATGCCTTAAAATAGTATGTACTACATGGTTTGGAGGGTCTTAAAGAGCTTTATTTATAATCAATAAGGTTGATAATTATGATTAAGAAGGTTATTGGAGTTTTATTGAATTCCTCACTTAAAGTAGGTCTATTCATGAATGTAAACCTCTGCTTGACCTTGGGTAGCTTGAGCTTACTAAATATCTACTCTCATCACGTAATTTAGTTCTTTGGCATGGTTTACAAGCATTGGCGTAATTTCGTCAAAATCCTGGGGGGGGGGGCAAAGTTGGAGCCAATTTTCCCAAATCAAGTGAAAATGACAGTAAAAACTAAAAAATAAGCCATTTGGTACCATAAAGGTACTATTTAGTACTAAGAAAGTACTATAAAGGTACTTAATAGTACTATAAAGGTAAATAGGCCCCTATGTACTAAAAAACTGATCTGTTTCTGTTGATGCTTGAATTATGCAGATTTATCTTAGTTTTGACAAGATTTTGGAAGAAACTAAATTCCAGCTGGGGAGAGAGGGCAAACTCGGGTCTAGGGGGGGGGGGGCAAACCGAGGTCTGGGAGGGGCAGTTGCCCCCCTATCCCATGGTAAATTACGCCCCTATTTACAAGTGGCTCCAGGATGAAATGGCAGTGATTTAAAATATTGATTTTTTTTCCAGAATTTAGTGTTGCATGTTGCATTTGTGGAGTTTACGAAAAGTTTGATGTTAACTCTCCTCTTTACTTCCACTCACAGTGTATTCAAAATAGTGTTCTTATCTAGTCTTGAACACTATCTCTGATTCCAATGGGCATTATGGGCAAGTCATTCACTGCATGTCGTTTGTTTTGAATGTACAGCTTTTACTCTTTTTTTTCCATGATCTGAAAGTACGCATGTTTTTCTCATCGTATTCATTGATTGTACCAGTAAAAAAAAAAAAAACATTTTGTATTTGCCTTGTATCAAATCAATTTCTGCAAAACTGTTGCTGAATTCAAATCTGCCTGAGTGACTGATATCACAAATTTTTGAATAATTTAGAATTTACTTGGCATTTTAGGCGTTTAAAGTTAGTTTTAAAAGTGTTTGAAGTTAAGTTATTTAAATGTTAATCTCAGAGTAGGTTGATGTAGTTGCGCTAGAACATTCCCAGATGGGCATCGTGTCTTGAGTCGCTTGTACTCTACGATTAGCCCAAGTTGAAATCAACATGGGAAACAATCTTAACTGATGGAATGTTTTACATGTTCTTTTCTTTGGGTTCATGATGAGAAATTGTACTTTGTCAGTAATTAGCCGCTTCAAGAGATAACAGCTTGGACTATTGAAAATTTTCCATTACGCATTCATAAAAAAAGAAGTGAAATAGCTGAAAAATTAAAAATTAACGTTCTCAGAAATATTATGATCGCATATTTGAAGTCAGCCGAAAGAGTTATATCTTAAATTCAATTAAGAAACGCATTACCTTAGATTACTACTACTACTACTACTAACAACTCACCGCAGCACCAAGCCGCGTGAGGCCAACACAGCTAAGCACGCTCCTCCTCCACCTCAATCTATTTAAAGCCTTCCCTTTTACACCCGCCCACAAAGTTTCCATTTCTTTTAAATCTTTCTTTATGACATCCTCCCACCCCAGACGAGGACGATCTGCTTTCCGTTTAGCCCTAGACAGTTGGCCGAAAAGAACAATCTTCGGCAATCTGTCACCCTTCATCCGCACAACGTGCCCTAACCACCTCAAGCTTTCTTTCATTATAGCCCTAGAGAGCGGTATTGAACCACATTTTTCGTATAGCCTATTGTTTGAAATACGGTCAGGTCAGTCGGGTACCCAGAACAATCCTTAAGCGATGTCTGTGGAAAACATCTAGCAAATCTTCATCCGCTTTTCAGAGTGCCCATGCTTCAGAGCCATATTTGACCACTGTCATCGCTGTAGCTTCTAATATTCTAATCTTGGTTTGCAGACTTATCTTTCCTATTCTTCCAAACTTTTTTTAACTGTGAAAAAACACCCTAAGCCTTGGCTATTCTACTTTTAACATCTTCACTGCTCCCACCATCTTTACTAATAATTCTGCCAGGGTAAGTGAAGCTGCCCACCTGATCAATCTTTTCATTACCCAACGTCACCTTTTCATCTTCACTTATTCCTAGCCTTAGTGACTTAGTCTTTTTAACATTAATTTGTAAACCTATTCTAGCACCCTGAACTCGCAAAACCTCTAAAACTTCATTCATTTCGCTCACACTTTCATCTAGGATGCTTAAATCATCAGAATAATCTAAGTCCAGGAGACTTTTTCCTCCCCATTTAATTCCGTGGTCTCCCATTGCCTTTCCTGTGCTCCTTAAGACAAAGTCCTTCAACATAATCCATATGAAGGGGGATAGAACACAACCCTGCTTAACTCCTGATTTAATACATAACCAGCTGATAACCTCATTTCCTACCTTAACCGCAGCAGTGTTATTCTCGTACATAGCACTAGTCACTTTAATGTATTTGTCTGGTATACCATACAAGAATAAAACCTATACCAAAGATCTTCTATCAATAGAATCGAACGCTTGCTCATAATCTATAAAACTGATGACCAAAGGTGTTTGACAACTCAGGCACTTCTCAATTATTAGCCTAAGAGTGAAAATTTGGTCGACACATCCTCTATCTTTTCTAAAACCGCACTGTTCTTCTCTCAAAACTTTGTCTACGACATCTCTCAGTCTAAAAAGTATCATATTACTAAGTAATTTACTACCTACAGAGACCAGACTAATGCCTCGATAATTACCACACTCACTTTTATCACCTTTCTTATAAAGTGGCTTAATTAAGGTTTTCCTAAAATTGTTAGGTACTTCCCCTTTTTCAAAAATCATATTCATAATCTTCAGTAATTTATGTCTAACATCAGAGCCACCGTATTTAACAAACTCATTTACCACCCTCTCAGCACCTGGAGCCTTATTACTTTTTAATCCTTTTAGTACTGTTGCTAATTCTTCCTCACAAAGCAAATCCTCCTTCACATCCAAGGTATCACAAACTTTTTCATTTTCCTCTATATCTTTTCCTGCAACTCTATCTCGGTTAAGAAAATTCTCAAAATTGTTGGCCCATCTCTCTTTAGTTCATTTCTTATCGCTAATTGTGGCCCCATTCCTATCTTTAACTGGGCCAAATCCGGATTGACTACTTTCTCTTAATTTATTAACATGCCAGTACAATATCTTACTATTATGCCGTCTAGCTGTATCTTCCAGATCCTCGGCAATTTTATCCATGGCCTCCACTTCACACCTCCTTAGTTCAGATTTTAATGCTTTTTCCACTGTCTTTACATTCCTTATGTTTTCATATGATCTATCACTCAGATAATTCTTGTACAAGTCCTTTCTCCTTTCTATTAATCATAAAGCTTTTTGACTGGTATTCTTAGCTGTAGTTCTAGCTTTCTTCCCTAAGACACCTTCAGCAACTTCACAAATTATTTTTCTAAAATTATTCCAACCATCTTCCACATTATCAAATTTTAAACTCTTAAGTTTAGTATTCAACTGTTCCTGGAAATTTTCTCTGAAATTCTCATCCTGTAGTCTTCCAACATCATAACTTCCCGGGAGGTAGTTACCCTTCCGATATTTTCAGCTTTAAATTAACGCTTGACACTACTAGATGGTGATCTTTACTTTTAACATCAATAACAGCACTCCTATATATCCTAGTATCTTGTATTGATCCTGCCAGTCTTCAGTTTACTATAACATAATCAATAAGGTTTGCCATCTTTCATCACGTGAATACCATGTCAACTTATGAGCCATTTTATGACCAAACACCGTATTGGTTATAACTAGATTGTTATACCTACAAAATTGCAAAAGTCTGTATCCATTACTGTTTTCTTTTCCTACACCATATTTATCTAGGCTAGGATACCACCTATCCCTATTTCTATCGACCTGGGCGTTAAAATCTCCCAGTAAAAACATCATATTTCTACCTGGGACCCTGTCTATTTGCTCCTGTAACTGTAAGTAAAATTCATCTGAGTCACTAGTATCTCCGTCAGTCGGTTCTTCAGGGGCATATACTACTGTAACTGATACAATGATATTTTCAGTCATAAAATGAGTAGTCAGTATTCTATTATTAATACCTTCCCAGCCTAAACAAGACTTATCAGCTTCCTTATTCATCATGAGCCCTACTCCCTGTCTATGTACCCCATCCTTCCTGCCTGAGTAAACAAATTCTATATCACCTAGTTTCATGCTTCCTATCCCTGGCATATGAGTTTCTGAAACTCGTAATAAGTCCAATTCGAATCGTCTGAATTCGTCAGTAAAAATGTCGATACGATGGTCATTTCTTAACGTCGTAACATTCCAAGTTCCAATTTTCATGTTCTTTAAATCATTGAAATTATTTTCGCCTCAGGAAAAGTAATGATCCCGGATACCAGTGCAGGACGGGGATCACATATCTTCTCAAGTCTACACCGAAGTGCTTAAGCCGGCTTAGAACCGGACAGTAAGAAGTCCATGGGACCTCCATGAATGGAGGCTTTGTGCAATCCTGGGCCCATCTTGGTCACAACATGGTTTTCAGCACTTGGCAATGCTCTTCTTATCAACAAGAGTTGAAATCCTGCACAGACAATCTCAAGCCTATTGCCTCCGACTCATTATATATTCATGCCTACAAATATTATGCTACTATGGAGAGGCAGCCCATAATAGATAAATTAGCTAGGAAGAGGTTTTTCAGCCCGAAGACGCCCGTCAAAACATACCAAGCCCAGAAGAATTGTCCATTAGTCAGAATCCCGTGCGAATGTTGTGTCGTTTACTAGGCTATAATTTCCTCGAAGGGCGCCACTCCTCAAGCGGGAATAGAATTGACTGCAAGGTCCCCAGTCTTGCAGGTACCCCGAAAGGGTCGAAACAGCCCTTTGCAGAGGCCGTTGTCCATAGATCTGGATCTTATGCCCTGCCGCAGTTGTCCTCCTATAGAGGATCCTCCCGCGATGGTGTTCTGCATCACCATGCAATTTAACCCATTACTAGGACACCTTAGATTACCTTACCTTAGAATTCTGGACCATGCCCCACTTGGGTATTTTGAAAATCCTGTTGACCCCCTCGTGATATTTAAATTCTGTTATTGAAAATTTAACGAGTATTCGGCTGTTCTTTGGACGACCTCTTTTAAAATTGTCCTAAGAACATTCCTGTTTCAATTAAGAAGCAAAAATTAAAACATGGCAAAAGCTGTCTTTTAATCAAACAAAATCCACAGAAAAAAAAAACATGTGAGTGGTTTAGGTTAAACCCAAAGGTTTTGGGGAAAATGCCATCAAATGTTTGAAATCAGCAAAGAATAATTCGATTAAAGCCACATATAATTTCACCAGTTGCAAAATAATTTCAAAATTATAGCTGAATGTTATTTATGTACTCTTGACTATAGACTCTTTTTTTAATTAAAATTTTAGTTCAGCAACTTTTGTTCAAACAGCAGCAACGCGAATTCACGAACATGCAGGGAGGATAAGGGTTAAAGAAAAGATTAACAATTATTTTCAAAATTCAGGGGAATAGGGCACTTAGGATTTTTTTTTTTTTTTTTTTTTTTTTTTTTAATGAGAATAACCAAAAGTGTATTTCTCAAAATATAAGGGGTGCAGTTTCCTGCCCCCCACTAATTGTCAGATTAGCGGTGAGTTAAACTCTGTTATCAAACTATCATTTTTTTTCTTTTTGCTAACTTGATGACTATTTAATAGAAAGTACAAAATGCAGAAACAATTATCTTTCCAACCAGATACTAACACTATAACGTGAAGTTTTATTCGCTATAAGCTGATAGTTATCTGTTCTTTGCGTGTTTATAGCTAGTCATTTTCTATCCATTTAGGTTTTATTTTCCTTTGGGAATAGAGCTGTGCTTTGTTAAATAATTGAGATGCCATTACTTGAGATTCAAAACGTTCCTCTGGGATTTCCATCTTACTCTTGGAATTGATACTCGACAGTCGTTTTCGTCGTAATTTAGAAGGCCCTGCTTGCGAGTGCCACGAAAGAGTAAGACTACTCCAGTATTGTAAATATAAAGATATAAGAAAGAACTTCTTGGAAATGATTACGTGTCGTGATAATTTTATATTCCGTTAGCTTCTCTTGCTTTTTGCACTCTTCCCCCTCCTCTCTCACTTTGTTTGTTGAAATTGCAGTTTCGAGTTGTTAGGAAATAATTGTTGCCAAATTTTGGAAATAAATTTTTGGAAAAAAACAAAACATAAAAGGCATTACAATACCTTCTGTTATTCATAAATAACGTTCTTCTGTCAGTCTTTTCAACTAACAAAAAAACAGTAATTTTACCAACACTTTTTCCTGTCACTCAAACGATAGTATAAGAAAAAATAGAAGATACTTCCCCAAAGAAAATGTTCAGAGGATGCATGCTTGAGAGATGTAGACCTGTGATGTCTAATGAAATAACATATGCCCAGGGTAATAGGTGGCTGAGTAGTGATGTGTTACTAAATACGAGACCAAATAAATGTTTGACAGATTGAAAATTTCAGGGAGTCTTAGCATAAACAACAAAACAAAACTCAGCTCTACATAATGGATTAAGCCATTCCTGAACCCCACTGGCTCACCACCTAAGTTGAAATTGCAATGCAGTTTGGAGTTGAAATTGCAAATGTGGAAATAATTGTTGCCAGTAGGTCAGGTTTTGAATCGTACAACGGGAAATGAGACGTTCACCATTTTCGGGCTTTGAAATTTACTTAGCCACTTTTTCAAATCGGATTTGACATACCTTCTATAGTTCAAAATATTTGTCCATTGTGGCACCAGTTCACGAAGATGTTGAGAGGGGCAAAGTATATTTTCATAATCCAGGGAGGGGCAATTTTTTTTTTCTAGTGAAATAATAAAGGTATATTTCAATTGAAATACTCTAAAATGTGTTTTTCAAAATATAGGGAGGGGATCTGGGGAAGGCATTACCCCTCGCCCCAAAATTGGTGCTACTGTGGGTGTTGAAATTTCTGTCTCACAGGGGATTTCACAAAAATTTACAAAATAGCTCTTCTCTAAAACTAATGGTTTCTTCTTAGTGTTTTTTTTTTTCTCTGTCCGCCAATTAGAAAAACAGGGTGGTGCACGTAAATGAGACGTGGTCCACACGTCTCATTTGCGTAACCTCCTGGTCTCGCTGTTTTTGACCATTGTAAAGATTTTAGAAACTGTACCAGACGTCCCAAATTAGAAAAAAAATTCAATGGAATTCTGATTTTTTTTTTTCATCTGGTAAATAAAAATGCTTTTTCCTACTTTTCTTTTCAAATCTCTTATAATATCCATTAAGATTTTGGGTTTTAGATAGATTGAAATTTGGCTTCTTTTAGATGTACTAGTTATGACTATTATCTTATCAATTTTTCTGTGGTCAAGGCTCAAGAATAAACTGGTATATTTACATGTAAGGCGTAAGGTATTTACATTTACTTTTTCTTGTTTTTCTCTTCAATAACCTCAGAGTTCTCAATTGTTTTCAGGTTTCAGGTAGGATGAAAGCATTAGATGTACAAATTATGATTACATGCCCCCCCCCACTGATGGGTTGACAAAACCAGAATTCAGGACAAATCCGATTGCTCCCACAGTCCCACCATGTATAGATTTAAAGTTTCTACATTTAGGGATCGATAGTCCAGTAGTTGAATGCTTGCGCGCCACGCCGGTTGCTCGTGTTCGGTTCCCGCTGGATGCTTTTTTAGCATTTTTTTTTTTTGAAAATTGACATAGTCATTGTTTGAAGCCAATTATTTATTTTAATAAGGTTAGGAGTGAAGGGGGAGGCTAATGAATAAAAATGGCCTAGACTATTTAAGTTTTTAACTATGAAAGTTTTTAAACTGGCTTTATTTAGCATTTTAACTATATTTTGTTTTCATTAGCTTTATTTGGCATTATGCAACATATGTTGATGAGGAATTATGTTAAAAAATGATAGCAAATGACATATTAGCCAGGCCTTTTTATTCAAAGATTAATAATATTCTAACGGTTAAGCATATGGTAAAAATGAGTATATCTATGAAAAGCCATGCTTTCATTCTGTCTGAAATTTAACACCCATGAAACTGCGAAGCATCGGCCCACGTAAGTGGATCACTTGATTGTCAACTTTATTTTTCTTCTTAACGATTATCCACGGCTATTTTCAGTCAATCGATTAGATTGTTTAAATTACAATTCTTCCTCTGTACTCCCCCCTTATCAAACCCTTTGGAATCATTAATGTAACATCCCCCTCTTATACTTAAGAAAAAAGTCTTTTCTTATAACTATGAGAAAATCATAAAGATACTGCAATAAGAGCCCCCTTCCCCTTTTTTAGATAAGCATAAAAAGACCGAATTTTCTTTATGCAATGGCCATAAACGGTATTTTCAATAGTTTACACCCCATTCCACTCGGTAAGCCTTCTTTGGTAGCCTAGTTGGTAAGTCTTGGTAAGCCTTCTTTTACTCCAAGAAATTCGCAAATACAAATGCAAATCTTACACCCCTGGCCTTTGTCAGTTCTCTTTTTCCACATCCTCTACTGAAATGTAGAAAATAGATGTTAGTACTTACCTTTTGGAGAACAATGAGGACTCTATAAATACCGTTCCCTTATCAACATTCCTCAGTAAACCTATTTGATTAACCTTAATATCTTCTTTTAATAAATTGCTTGATATTTGATGACAAAGTAGCTTCATTTAACCAGCGGAAATTTCTTAATAGAACAAAGGAAACGGCCAGTTCGATATTCATATGTTTTTGTTTTTTTTTTTTTATCCAAAGAGATACAATATTTTGAAAGCGATTTTCGCTACAGGCAGAATGACAATCAACTTGATCAGTAATAACCTTGGTATTTGGACTTCCTTAAGAAAATGATCCTGGGATAGCTTTTCGAGCTTATTAGATAGTGGAATTGCATGACTTTCGATTGTATTGAGTTACGGGAATAGGGTGGGGAGACTTGATAGATCGAGTGGCCACTTAGTGGGGAACCTTCTTAAGCTTAATGGATTTTTAGGCGGAGATTATCATAGTTATAGCCCATGGCGTTGAAATAATATTACACTGCTAGCATAAATATCTGGGAAATGGAGGAAGGCGTGAAATGGCGGTCGAAACGAATGTTTTAAAGTGTTGGAAGAGAATTTCGAGTTGAAATGTTAGAGATTTATGTTATGGATGGCTCTTTGTTATGTTGATTTATACGTAAAAAAAACGAGTTGTTTACTGATGGAAAGATGCATTTTGGATCATAAATTTTACACCAAAAATCAAAGCCAATAAGATAAATCATGCTACTGTAAAATATTGTGATTCTTTTGGAAGAAAAAGAACATTATATATATATATATATATATATATATATATATATATATAATATATATATATCTATATATATATATATATATATATATATATATATATATATATATATATATATATATATATATATATATATATATATATATATTTACTTCTAATTTAGAAGATCCCATCTTAAAGGCTTTGACTGTACAGTTACTTCAATTTATTATAATTTCTAGCATGTACTGAAGATCAAATTTTGTAGAAACTTTAACCCATCGAATAATACTAAAGTCTATGATTACTTTCCAGACAATAGAGAAAGTTCGAGTTGTCCGTGACTGTTGCCCTGGCTATGCACGAACTTCAGACAATTCCACTTGTGTACCAATATGTGCTCAGCAGTGTATACATGGCACTTGTGTTGGGCCAGATAAGTGCGAATGCGAGCCCGGATATGGTGGACCATACTGTACCGTCGGTAAGTGTGCTTGGTATAGAGGTTTTGTAGGTAATCTAGACAGACTGGGCAATAATGAACCATAAAGTAATCAGAGACTAAAGCAGCATTCATTAACTGTGGACTAATCTATCCTTAACAAACTGAAAACGAACTATGTTACAAATATTTATTTACATTAGCAATATTAAAAAATAAAGTTAAAAATTACAGTGAAATAGAATATTGAATTGCTGAGTTTTAAGCAGTTAGTATCATTATGTATCAAATATTCAGTTTGTTTTCATTAGTTCTTTCCAAGGACTGTTCATGACACCTATAGTTTTCAATAAAACACAAATGACGTAATGGGCTTTATACTTTTACGGTTAGGGTAGGGAGGAAGAGGCAGTAGCCACAGTCCTCTTTGTAGTGGTTTTTATTTGTTTTTAGTTCGACTTGAATATTCAGTTTAATCTTTACTCGTTTTAAGATTTATTGACTCTTATGTTAGTACCTGTTGTCTCTGATGTGTTTGCTGTGATTGTTTATTTGATTTCTATTTGTTTTGTGTTTCATTTTTTCTTTAGTAGTAATTTCTGGTTGTTTTGAGTTTGAATTATTATAGAAATTTATTTCCGCTCGTCTTAAGTTTAATATTGTTCATTATTTTTCTGTGAAAAAAGTTCTTGTTGGGAAAGTTTTTTTAATTAATTTAAAGTGATGAGGAAATCTTTAAGAAATATAAAATTATTTTAATAACTTGTTTCAAAAATTAAATAGTTTAAATTTCTAAACTTTATTTTTTTTAGTGATTTTTCTTTCTCCTTCATATCTTTTAGCCTACTTAAAAAAAATCACCTTAGGCTGAAATGAAAGTTTCTTCCAACACGCTTTTTAATTGAAAATGTTAGTTTCCTCGTGTGCTGAGCCTTCAGTTTAAATTTGTTTTTTTTTTAATTTATGATGCTGCTATTGTCAACATTTTTCTAGGAGAACCCTTTTATTTGCCGTAATTTTCCTGCATGAATTTTGCACAGAAAAATCTATCGTCAGGTCTTTGTCTCTAACTGACGCTCAGTTTCAAGTAACGAGGAAACCTTTCAAATATGTAAAACTATTTACAAAAATAATCTAAAAAACGTAAATAATTTTTTTTTGCCTAAGTTTTGTAAACATATATAATTCATTAGTCATTAGTATTTGAAATTTTCCTGGAGATTTGTTTTGGAAAGCACTAATTAATAAGGGAAAATTAGTAATGACTAAGCAAAATTCTAAAGCATAACCGTTAATCGTTAGTCCCCTTAGTACATGTCACTATGTCATTATAAAATAAATTGAAAGGCCTTGAAAATATGCTTTTACCTTTTCGGTGCTTTTAGTAGTGGTTTTGGTAAGGTCACGGGTCTCGGCCCTCTTTCTGTGTCCAAAATTTGGAATTACTAACCTTGTATTTATCCAGTTCAAACAGTGTACATGCCTACCTTTATGTAAAAAAAAAACTGGAGCGAGAGGGGATGTCGGAGGACCACGGGCAACGGGCCCAATACGGTGCTTTAAGTATACAGCTTTAAAGTCCTTGTGCATTTCCATTTCCAATCGCCTTTCTACTAAAAATTTTCTGGCTGAGTATTTTGTAAAGGGTTTTTGGAGGAGATAACGACCCACTTTAGTTCTCCAATCGTACGTAATGAAATTCTTTGTGCGATTTTGGTTTGAGCAAGGTGCAACATGTCTAGTTTTTGCAACGTGTTGCTGGGAGAGGTGGGGTAGTGTCAAAGGGCCATGAGCCAAGTATGCTCCTTCAATTATTTAGAGTGGAAATCTTTGAGTGATTCTATTTTAAATAAGATGTAACATGCATACCCTTTCTGTTAAAAACTGGTTGTCAGAGGGGGGAGGCCTTTAATTGTTAGTGGGTCCACCTTGTGGTTAGAATCACCACAGATTGAAATAATTGCATGTTTCTAGCTTAAATAAGGTGCTGCCAGCTTACTTTTATGCTAAAAAAGTTGCTAGTTGAGGAGGAGGGCTCACTGCGGCGTAGACTTTGCATGTTCTTGTGTCGAATCAGGGCGTGCTTTTGCATTGAGTCAGAACTTAGGTTGTTTTGAACCTCGTCATAGAGATTCTGCAGCGTGGACTTGGATAGTTTCTACATTGATGAGAAGCCTTTTTCTTTCAGTGAGTCGGAACTTAGCCTGGTTTCGTATCGAGCTTATTTCTGTACTAAGTAATTATGTAATCATACTGTCAAATTTTACTTTACATCGATTCAGTCCTCCGCATGGACTTAGTTCGTCTCGGCACTTAGTTAAAAATTATATTGTTTTTTCACCAAGATTCTATTAGCCCTTAATCATACATATTAAATCTCTTGCTTAATTTGGTTGAAACAAAGTTCAAATATCCTACCTTCCTCCTTAAAAGTTGGTATGCTAGAGGATGCCGGGGGGGGGGGGCAAACGTGGGCCAGAGATGCAGAATGATTGCCCTTGGATAAATTTGAACCCTTAAAATTGTATTAGAAATTTCAAATTTCGTCAGAATGAGAATTGCTCCAAGTTTCTTCAACATTCCGTTCTATCTAGGGTAGATGGGTCTGTAACATCCTTCTGAAGTAAAATTGTTTTTTTATTGATTTTTTTTTTTTTTTATGATGAAATTAAAAAAAAAAACAAGTTTTTTTTCAACTGAAAGTAAGGAGCAACATTAAAACTTAAAACGAGCTCAAATTTTTAAGTATATTAGGGGGGCTGCCCCCTCCATAATACCTCCCTCTTCACACTGAAGTTTCTTAGCACTTAAAAAAAAAAACTTTTTATTGTTCTAATTAAACCAACCTTGTGTTTCAGTAGTCGCTCTGAAAGAATTAGAAAATTCGAACTTTAGCGTAAAGAGAGAGGTGTTAAGGAGGGGAAACCCCCTAATATACGTAATAATTCCTGTTCGATTTAATTTTTAATGTTGCTCCATACTTTCAGTTAAAAAAAATTGTTTTTAAATTAATTTCTTGATCGTTAAAAAAAAAAAAACGAAAAAAAAAAACGCCAAGATGTCTGGCTCCACTTCCACGGAAAAATCCCCCCTCCCCATGGAATTATCCACTGGACAATTCAATCCTGGCGAAAACTTACCCGGACAATTATCCTTAACATCTCCACATGTAAAATTGAATCGGTAAAGAGAAAGCAAGACATATAAAAAAATTTCGTATAGGAATTCTGGCAAATTCCCCCAGTGTAAAATTTCCCCTGAAAAGTTCCCCCCCCCCCTGGAAACTGTCCTCTCCATGAAAATTTCTCCCTATGCAAAATCCCCCAGCAGAAAATTCGTCCACCACTCCCCATCCTAAATATGTATGCATACTTCACAATAACAAATACTATACGTAAACAATGGGCAAATGCTGTAATTTGAAGACCTTTCCCCGGGGGACTGTGGAGGGTCATGTTATCTGCAAAGACGCAGTATTGAGCCTTTCAGCTATGCTGAACAAAATAGCTAAGTCAAATTTTGATCGGACGATTTTGAGAAAACAAAGTGGCATGGGAGGGTGTCTAGTTCCCCTCCACCTTTTTTGGTCATTTAAAAAAAACACTAGAATTTTTCATGTCCGTTAGAATGAGCCCTCTCTCGACGTTCTAGAACCACTGGGTCGATACGATCACCCCTAAAAAAAGGGTCTTTCTCCCTTTCTTTGAAAACCAGATAAATTTTCTCAGGCTCGTAGCTTTTGATGGGTAACACTAAACTTAATGAAACTTATATATTTGGAATCAGTATAATAAGCCAATTCTTTTGATATATCTATTAGTACTAAAATTCCATTTTTTCGAGTTTCTGTTACTATTGAGCCGGGTCGCTCCTTACTTACATTTCGTTACCACGAACTGTTTGATTTAGACCCTCCGTCGTTTTTGAGTTTTTACTCACCATTTTACAATCTATTTCATTGTAAGAAAGGCTGAGTTGGCTAGAACAGTTTTTACAGATGAAGAATCGAGGAAGATTGTTCCTTTTTTGCCATCCATCTAGAGCCAAACGAAAAGGTCGCAATGCAGGATGTAAAGGAAATTGGAACTTCGTGGAAGGGGGGTAAAGAGTGAAGCTTTGAATATATGGGGATAGAGGGAGACTCAGCTGCTGCAGTTAGTTGTTAGTAGTAGCAAAGTCTTTTTTTGTAGGATATTTCTAACCTAAGCAGTTTCTCTTTTTTCCTGTCAAGCCCTCCTCTCCGTTAAGAGCAGGTATATATACCTGGAAGAGTAGAGTTGCTTTATTCTTGACGCCGCCCACAGGCGTGTAAGAACCGTAACTTAGTGAAACTTCGGTATACTATTAAGATTAACTGATGCTTGATGTCTTAAAGTTAATATCTTACGCAATTTCCACTTATTTTCATAGGTGCTGGAAAAAAATCGTCACGAAAACATGCCCCAGAAAACACACCCCTAGAAAATTTACCTTCGGTGAAATTGTCCCAAGCAAAATTGCCCCCCCCCCCCCCCTAAGGAAAAATCGTTCAGGGTATAAGTCAGCTGTTCTCTACCAAAACCTAGTATCTGCATTTTTCAAATCCTGTAAAAATCGTAAAATAGCGATTCTTTTCATGTTTGAATGGGAGGAATAGATGAAGATAGAGTTTTTAAGCATATTTTTCCAGTTCTGCTTTCTACCTGTCTTTCCTACCCTGTTTTTTGGTGATCGTAGCTTATAGGTTTTGTAATTCTCGTATATTCGAAATAGGCTTCGCCTGGGGAAAACTGGTGAAATCTTGTTTTAACTCTGCAGATACTAGGTCGTATTACAGTCTTATGCCTAGAAAAGAATATTCTTTGCAAAACGAAGTGACAAATGAAAAAAAAAATATATAGCATAAATATATTAAAACCTCAGTAGACTTTCTTACTTTCATCGCACATTAATTATTGCAATCCTATTGATGCACAGGCTTTTTTATTATCAAACATGTATTTATTTTGGTTCTCATTCCAGTGTTCGTCGAGCTTAAGAAATGATTTAGAAAATGCCTAGTCAGCTTTTCCTTGTCAGAGGAAATAGACATTAATGGCTCATACGAATGTCCGTTCCTTTGGATTTGATTTGTGTGTTGGAGTGTTAGATTTAGTTGGTTCCATTAATCTTTTTCTTTCTGCTTTTTCTAAAAAGCAGAATTTTTTTTTCTTTGTTTCTTTTTTTTCTTTCAAATTTACCTTGCCGGTAAATTTGCGAGACAAATCTTCTTCATTTGAATTATGCCGCTTCTGTACCGAATTGCGGAAATCACACTACAGAATGCAGATTATATATGACAAATTTCGAAAATCATAGGTGAAAAAATAGACTACATGTTTTGCATGTACGGATTTACTATGTAATACTTAGGAAATGTAGCTCAGTTGGTCATTAACTTAACGTAATTTAAGCTGCTTTCAATGATCACTGTTTAGCAGGTCGTCGTGCATTTGTCCAACCTTAAATCTCAATAAGTTTACGATTAATCGAAACAAAATATACTATATTTTCAAATAGCCAACCTATAACTCTTTTTTATTTGTTTGAACGATTCTCTTTTCTAGAATGATTACTAGTTTGTTATTTTAATATTCAAATAAATCGTCTGCATTTTCTACAGAAGTCTATTTTTGTCCCCTTATCATGAATACTTGAATATTTTTGCTTGAGTTACGAAAACAGTTAAAAATCTCACTTGCACGAATTTAAATGTTTTTGTTTAAAACTAAAACTAACTCAAATTCCCATAGTATCAGTATGGATGACGAAACACTGAAACAAGCTTCAAAACTTTGATATATATAATCATTTAGAACGCCATCTATATTTTTGAATTGCTAAATTTTCCTTTAGTTTTTTTTTCAGTCTTGCATTTTCCAATTTTTGTTCATTGTGATTTATCTTTAAACTAAGGAATTTTTAGCTGACTCTTCAGTTTGATTATGGGTTCACCGTTCCTAAGTTATCTTATTTTCGTTTAAATCATTGTGAATTCTATGAAATCATTGTGTAGAAAGTAGGGCATTCTCTATCTTTATAAATAGTCCAAGATGGATATACCAAATCTTTGACAGATTTATTAATATGTGCCGCTTTGATTGTGTTTGCCATAGTAACAAGGAAGAAGAACAAGAACAAAAATAATGCTTATTAAGAATAGACTGCAAGTGGTTGGACTAAGTCCAACTTTGTTGTAAAACTAAAGAAGTTTCCGACATAGTTTATATTTCAAGTTCGCTTTATTTGCTTGACTTTAAAAAAACGCATAAAGAATTATATTTTTAAAATCGCCCGGTGTGTTTAGCTCACTTTTGGCATTGAATGAATCTAAAAAGAAAAATATAATAGAATAATCTGAAAAGATACAATCATAATAAAATCTGAAAAGATACAGTCATAATAAAATCTGAGATAAACTCATAATTTTTTCTTTTTCAAAACTTGAATATAACCTTGATACCGCAACGTTAATTTAAGAAATGACGTTTGAACTTTTCAAGTCCAAGGATTCAAGCGGTATATTTTACCGAAAATCTCTGTTAGAATAATCTCAAGGCCATTAAAAAAGATTTACAGAAATAACGTAAAATGTTATTTAACTGGTATATTTGTCCTAGTAACTTTTGTGTAGGGACAAAAATAGCAATGACATTAGACTGCTATAATCTCGTAGTTACAATAATACAAATATAACCAATATAGTTTTTGGTTGTAAGATTTGCCCACACATTTGTATGGTATTGAAATGATGGTAAGAGGGCCAACCCTATTGATTATCATATTGTAACTTGAAGACTGACTACATTAATACAGGATACTAGGTTATATAGGGGGGGCTGTTGTTGATGTTAAAAGTAAAAATCATCATCTGGTAGTACTTTACAGTTAACTTACAGCTAAATTTTATGAAGGGTAAACTATCTTTTGGATAGTTGTGACGTTGATAGACTCCAGGGTGAGAATTTTAGAGGAACTTTCCAAGAAAAGTTGAATATGAAACTGGTGAGTTCAGAATTTGAAAATGTAGAAGATGGATGAAATCATTTCAGGAAAGCATTTTTCGAAGTAGTAGAAGATGTCTTGGTGATGAAAGTTAGAAACACTGCTAGTAATATTACTGAAACTCTAAGCTTGACTGAAGTCAGAAGGGGCTGCTCTAGGAGTTTTCTTAGTGACAAATCTTACGAGAATAAAAGAAAAGCAAAAGAAAAAGAGACGACAGTAAAGCATAAATTAAGGAAATATGAAATGGAGGCTCGTATAAAATTGCCGAGGATCCGGAATATGTGGCCAGACGACATGACCGTAAGATATTGTAATGGTGGTCTAAGAAATTGAGCTGAAGTAGTTAGTCAGA
>CM051264.1:43364676-43389676 GCA_027921565.1 Artemia sinica
AGAAATTAAAATTAAAGTAAATTAATGAAAACGCTAGAAGGACAATAAAATACAGCTGAACTAGCGGTTTAATCTTTGAAGCATTTGAATAAAATAAGTTAAACTTAATATCTTATTGCTCTTCTGTCAGAACAGTTTTGAGAGTAAAATATGAAGAACAATACACTTGTTCTCTAAATTATCCGCTAAAGTTTTATTGGTACTCTCGCAGAAGCATTTTAGAATACAACGATTACTGCCAGTTGGTTATCAAAGATGCCGGGGGATGGGGGGGGGGGGTAAAATTGAAAAATATAAATTGTTAGCCCCCCCCCCCCCCAAGTGCAGGTAAGCAATGAATGTTACTTTGTTTTACATCTTTTTTTCATATTAGTATATTTGTAATAATTAATTCAGTTCTATTAGGCCAGTGTCTTGTAATCCGTTATAAATGATTTCCTTCTTTGAGTCTATTCTTTTCAAATGCATAGAATATCAATAGGCAAAATTAATCTTTCCATTTTGATCTGTTTATTGAGTTTTTAGGAAATGCCAATTTACACACTAGTCTTTTGATGGGTGGCAACATCGCATCTGTTCTTGGTGAACTTTTTTCGACGCTGATCATTTTGACAAATAATTTAGTTTTAATCTTAAACAGCAGTTCCTCCCCCTTTTAAGTCCATCCGCTTAAGGTGTACAGTAGAGACTATTTAAACTGTATATTTATCTTTCCATATAGATGAACTGACGCGTCATCATCTTTGGGAGGGTGAGGGGTTGCAACATCAATCCCTTTTCGTGTTCAAAGTCCATCTGGAAATACTCAATTTTGCTACGAAAGGATAGTGATGCTAGGAATGGGTTCTTAGAGTTATTCTTTATATTCTGCTAATCGACGGAAATAGAATGTTTGATGGATTGAAATGTAGAAAACAACCGAATGCCCGATCCTTGCTGCTTGCAAAGTCTATCTGAAAATCCTTTAGCTTTATTGAAGTTCCTAAAACGTATTTTCAAGCATAGAATGTAATATTTTGGCCTTAATACAGAATGGCCGTTTGACGAAGACCTTCAGGAATTTACTAAAAATTGGAGTTTTTGCAAAATGTAGTCATAGACGTTCAGATTCCTAAAGCTCTCTGCTAAATATAAATTGTAGACTCTCTATTAGGGTTACTATTTTTTTAATATACTTTTAAGAATATTCTCTTAGTTTTTTATGTTCTATTTTGTAATTCTTAAAAATATAAACTACTGTTATTCCTCTCTAAATTTTTGGAGATTTCGTCATTTATGATTCTTCTGATGAATTTTATATTTTATTGTAGCATGTCCTGACGGAAAATGGGGCCCTGGATGTAAAGACGAGTGTCCTTGTATGAATAATGCACGTTGTGATCCTCTTTCTGGAGCTTGTACATGTTCTCGTGGATGGACTGGAGAACGATGTGAATACCCTTGCCCGCTTGGCACCTATGGACTTGAATGTAAGCAGACATGCCAATGCCAGCAAAATAGCAGATGTGATCTTGTATCAGGAGAGTGTGTCTGCCCTGATGGCTGGAGTGGACCATTGCAAGTATTTTTTTGTTTTTGAAAAGCCAAGGTGGATGATTAAAACTTGACATACAGAAATATATGTACACAGAGCTATAGAGTATGAGTCAGAATAGGTACTAATTTAGCTCCAAAGGAGTTTTGAGGTGTTCAAAGTAAGGCTTTTGAGTTGAGAGAATAACTTGTCCACTTAGGATTCGGAGCAAGTGAAAGTGAACCATTTCCAACTCCAATATATAATTTTCAATCTAATAAAACACACTGGGCTACAAAGCGCTATTGAAATTAACTTGAGCTATAAGGCAAAATTTAGCACCTTTATGTTTTCGAATTGAAGTTGAAAGTGAAAGGTGTTTAGAGTTCCCTCTCTTAAAATTTTAAGAGTGAGTATCAACTTCAGAGTGATGTATAGATATAACTTCGTGGTAAAAGAAACGTTTTAGCAGAAGACACCCAATGATATGGAGGTACGAGACAGGAAATCAGGCTTATAAATATCAACTTCAAAAATCAGTCAAAGATAGGCCCAAGTAGCAATATTATGCTTCTAACTAATGTTTTGAAGCCTCGATGATCCTTGTAAAATTGCTTGAAATGTTGTATATAGAGATTCAAGCAGTGTTTTTGCTTCGCAGAGAGCTTGACAGAACAATCAAAACAAATAAAAACTATAAGATTTATTATGGAACAGTTGGGGGGTAAATCCCATATGCGGGAAGTAATAAGGCTTTGTAGCTATGCAGAGTCATACTTGTATTGACTCGGGAGTCAAAACAAAGAATATCCCATCGACAACTTTTCGGTCATTAATCTTGTTTTTATAAGAACAATTTCACTTTTGGGGAAAAGTTAAACTCCACTTTGGTTCCTATTGCTTCCTTGAACATTAATTTCAATGTCTGAGGCATTTCGTTTGTCTATTGTTTGCGGTGACTTTGCAAATAATTGAAGGGAGCCGTCGTATCACTTACCAACTTTAATAGACTTAAAGTAAAACTGAAGTCTGTTCTTCGTTACCAGAGTTAGACCTCTTTGGATGTAAAGTCGGGACAGCAGCTTTTTTTTACGATACGAATTTATTATGTCAAATAACATGAATTAAATGAGACACAAAATATAATTTAATTATTCACACTTCCTTGTCACTTACTTATTAAAATGAGACACAAAATATTGTCGAAAAGACAATCTGTATCGGATGGTAACTGTGGGTTTAAAAGGCTCCAGTTTGTTCTGGTGCCTTGTATTACATCCTGTTCGTGCCGGTTCAGGGAGCAAACCTCGATGCCTGCTTGACTCCAAACGCTTCTGTCCAAAGGCCATTGTAAGCTGGTGTCGCCTGGCATCAAGTCCTTCTAGGCCTAGGATTTTAAGGTTTCATCATAATTCGTGATTCCCGGACCTAATATCATACGGGTAGCTCGTTACTGCACATTCTCAAGGTCATTTCTTTGCTCTTTACTTAGCCCCGGATGCCACACAGGACAAGCATACTCTAAAACACTCAGAATGTACAGTATATAAAAAATCAAATGAAAAACGACTAAAACTGAATCGCCGAATTGTAACTAGATATATATATATATATATATATATATATATATATATATATATAGATATATATATATATATATATATATATATATATATATTATATATATATATATATATAGATATATATATATATATATATATATACATATATATATATATATATATATATAATAGATATATATATATATATATATATATATATACATATATATATATATATATATATATGATACTATATAGATAATATATATATATATAATATATATATATAGATATATATATATATATATATAATATATATTATATATATATATATATATATAATATATATATATATATAGATATAATATATATATAATAATATATATATATATATATATATAGATATATATAGATATATATATATATAATATATATATAGATATATATATATATATATATATATATATATATATATATATATATATATATATATAATATATATATATATATATATATATATATATATATATATATAGATATATATATATATATATATATATATATAGATATATATATATATATATATATATATATATATATATATATAATATTATATATATATATATATATATATATATATATATATATATATATATATATATATTATATATATATATATATATATATATATATATATATATATATATATATATAATATATATATATATATATATATATATATTATATATATATATATATATATATATATATATATATATATATATATATATATATATATCTATATATATATATATATATATATTATATATATATATATATATATATATATAATATATATATATATATATATATATATATATATATACAACAATTGCAAAACCTTAAAAAAGAAAACCAAAAGTTTGAAGCTTAGTAGAAATCGTTGTAAGAAATCGGACTTGCTGTAATAATAAATATCTTTGTACGAAAATTTTTGATTTTTTTTTTTTGTATATGCAGGTGCGAGAAGCCTTGTCCTCCTGGAGTCTATGGGCGTGATTGTGGCAGCCCTTGCAAGTGCCAAAATGGTGGAACCTGTCACCCGTCTACTGGTGTATGCTTCTGTCCTTCAGGATGGACTGTAAGTTTTTCCTCCTCAATTCTCATAATCTAGCTTCAACATACAACTTATTGGTGATTGATAAACAGGAATCTAGCTAAAAGAAAAAATTTTGAATAACATTAAGACAAATTGATTATTATAAGATAGTAATTGATTATCATAAAATTGACCTGAAGAACGAAAGATTAACTAATTGTGGAGATGCTGTCATTGATTTTAATAAGTTTTTAATACAATCTAATTTATTATATCGATTTTAAAAAAATCAGTCGTAATCGAATTTTAACAGCTAATTTTCCGGTAGTATCCAGAAGACGTTCGTTTCACTTTTCTTAGGTTTTTACCGGGAAGAGAAAACAAACTTCAAACGGATCCTGAAAATCAGAATATGACCAAATTTACATTTTTGCGAATTTATGTACTGTAGTTCGGATCAGACTGCTCTTTTCATCTGCAAGGATTTAATTCAGTTTTTATCCTAGTATTATCATTATTATTATCATTAATAGACTAAACGACAACCTTGCAAGATCTTGGATTTAAAGGGTCATAAATGGAAGACAAAACTTTAAATTAAGTTGCAACCAGCTTGAAAGGCCGTTAAAGAAGGATATGGTTATTTAGATTTGAAATTGTATAGCTACATTGCCTCAGGTGGTTTGTGACATCACCGGGGTTCAAACACGACAGTTTGATTTTTTTTTAATCTTTTATAAGTTGGGATGAAGCTGAAGAAGGTTCTAAATTTTGAGAACGAAATTAGTCAAATATGAATAATGTACATGAACCGAACACATTTTTTACTATATTAACATTGGCCAGTTTAGGATTCTGGTGCAAATTTTAAATTTTTAGCTCTTCAAAGTAAGCCTTTTAAAGTGAGAAGTTAACAGTCGATCTAAGGGGGAAAATTTCTGAAGATGGCATTTTTTCAGTTGAACTTACGAAATGTTGGACTAAACGTCTTTATCAATAGCACTACTAAGCTGCTGCAAATTCGTATGACTGGGTAAAGGCGTAAACGAACGTCTTTTTGCTAACTCGTTTTTTTTTCAGGAATGAAACTTTCAGGATCACAACATATTTCTATAGATAAGTCTTGGGAAGGTGCTCTTAAGCTCGTCCCTTTATTCCTCTAGCTAGAGTCTAGAGCATCAATGTCTCGTAAACTTGAAAAGTTTTTTTTTAACTGATGGAAATTTCTGAGAATGGATCTAAAACCCAAATTAAAATCCGAGAATTAGTTTTTAATCCTTAACTGCCTATCTTCCACGCCTCTAAACCTTGAAAGATTTATATTTACTAAAACTTTAAAGAAAAAAATACAAGAAAGAAGACTTAACTTTTGGGTGCTTCCTTGTCGAAGATTACAGGCCAAGTGAAGCGGGTACTAATTTAAACTTTACAATCTGCAATCAATAAAGAGATTCAATGTGGAATTTTAAAGAAGGTGAAATGCATAAGAAATTAATTGAATGTTTCGGCTTTATATCTAAAAGCTATCTTCAGAAATATAAATGAGTAGTATAAATATAAAATTAAACTCCCCAGAAAAAAAACCCTAATACCAACAATAAAACAGGTTCAGCATCCTAACTATAGTCGAAAAGCAGAAATTTGGAAAATTTATTTGAAACAGTCGAAACAACAGATAATATTAGTCAAAATCAAAACAACAGATAATATTAAAAAAGATCACGCATCAGCGGTTTTAATATTAATGCACCGATTCATTTTATCACCTGCTTATACGAGTATGTTGTATTTTGCAGGGTTGACATTTTACTTTGAACTTTGTCGCGCTGGGTTCTCAGAAATATAAGAAATATTCGATGGCGAAACTTTTTAAGTTCGCCATCTGCTTATACGATCACCTGCTTATACGAGTATGTTGTATTTTGCAGGGTTGACATTTTACTTTGAACTTTGTCGCGCTGGGTTCTCAGAAATATAAGAAATATTCGATGGCGAACTTTTTTTTTTGTCATTTCTTACGCTACTTTTAAAGAATATCCCATTAAAAGTGTAAATTTAAGTCAGTCGATTGCATTGACAGTACTAAATTGTAACATATTGTAGTACTAAAAATGCAAAAAGTAGACCTGATCAAATTTGTATTTTACAACCCAATTAATTTTGACTTGACTTGACTTGACTTTTATTTTCAACTAATAATACATCATACTTAACTGGCACTTACAACACAGTTTTTGAATAACATTATCAACAAACGTAGAAATGGTAAGAACGTATGACGTTTTATTAAGCCACTATTGTGACTTGAGCAGCGTCACACAATCTTTTATCATAAACCAAAACTCATTCACTCTTTCTACTCTTTTCATACCATTCAATACAATTTAACTCAATTTAACTTTTTTTTTTAACTTTTTATTTTACAACTTAATTACAATTTAACATTTTTTTAAATATAAAAAAAAAAAAAAAAAAAAAAAATTAACTAAGGCACTTTGAATTAAAATCCAACAAAATAAGTAAATTATTCGTTTATGTTTTAAGTCAAAGTGTCAATACAACTAAATTTAAATCTCCGACACAACTAGAGTTGCAAAGATTTCTTATTAAAATTGCAGGGATATGGTATAATGCAGTATACCACAGGAAGTCTGAACTAATTCAGTGATGTCTTCGCAAAACATATATAATTTCCCCTTTTTTCTATTCATTGATTACCGACGCTTCTTGACTAGAAGATGAGATTTTACTGCAAAATCCTGTGGGCCATAGCGACACAAAAAATACAAAAACCAAAACAAAAGGATAATATAATATAAGTAATATAAGATAATATAAGTAAAGAAGCTCCTATATAAGGGTTTATGCGTCGATATTAATTTACAATTAATATGTTAATTTTTAAGGTATGTTTTTTTTTAAATTAGACCTTCCTGTTTCACGGTTCTACGGCAAGATGTGAAAGCAGTGAGATAGAAACTTCATATCTTACCATTTATGATATGAAACTTCATATCTTACCATATCTTACCATTCATATCTTACCATTTTCAGGCCAACATAAGCACACTTCCATGTTTCGTATTTGCAGCGGCTCATTTCCTTCTATAACGGAAATCAATCTGCACCGTAGTTTCAATCTCCTCAAATTATTTTCATAATAGATGAACATTGTCGATATGAAATCCTAGCTTTTAGAAATGCCTGAGCAGCCAATATTTCCTGTTCGTAAATCATTGAATATGTTTAATTTCCCTCTGTAGGGAATAGACATTGATCGTCTCTTCAAACGTTTGTGTTTTGCCCCAAATTTCAATGGGAGATAAAGCTATGCCAATAATTGTGATAAAAGAAGAAGTTCTTGCCTTTTCCTGCTTTGCGGAAATCCAGTGTAATTGAAATTAATAAAAAAAGAAAAAAAAAAGTTAAGAATACGGCATTGGACTTTACAGTCCCTACCGGCGGTACTGATCTCCGTTTCTTGGCCCTTCAGCCAGGAAGTGCAATGGGGGGTTGGGGGCCAACCATCTTGTGCTTTCGCATACCCTTCCTGTTTACCTTCCCCAGATATCTCCAGGTACTCATTTAGAGCTGGGTCGACTCTGGCTGAGCTTACAGAGTCACACCACTGACCCTCGTCCCAAACCAAGTAATTGGGTAGACTAGGATTCGAACCCTCGCCCTCTCGGACAAAGAATCCTAAATCCAGTGCACCAATCCACTAGGCTAGGACGATTAGAGGTTGTTTAAATTCTACCTCTTGGAATTTACATAGCTATTATTTTCTTGATAAGTTATATGAGTTATTTAGGTGCCAAATAGTATATATTGTACAGATCATTTGATTGGGAGAACACTCAAAATTAAATTTCTCTCTCACACTACATTTGAGTGTGGAGTTAGTCACATGGGATTCCAAAAAGAACACCAATTTTCATCAGATGAAAATTTCTTATGCTCAACTTTTTAATTGTACTTCTCATGTATTGATGTATCAGGATAGTAATTTTTCTTATGAGGTAACTTCATTATGCGCATGTAGTAACGTGATACTCAATACAAAGTTGCGTGGACTAGTGTACAAAGTTAGCAGTCAATCAACTGCTTTGGTACTTGATAGTTGAGAAAAAGTTGACGTGTGAACTCCAGTGGGTAAACTGCACCGATAGCTACTGCTTCAGATTTTGATGATCAGATGCAAATGAGGTCGGGAACTCAGTCGTTTATTGGACAATGACAAGTCTGCACTGTGAATGTACGTCAGGTTAATGGTTTGCATTTGTTCCAAAAACAAGACAAGTCTGGATTGGAAAGCCAATGTGAGGGTGTGTAGATCATAAACTGGATTTCCACTCCTTGTAGTTTTAGCTTCAGAAAATGAAAAGGACTTGCTTTTATGGTTGCGGCGAAAGCTGCAACCTAGTAAAGAGCGACAAGGTCAGAAAGCTGCAACCATAGTAACCGAAAATTAAACGTGTTTTGGGAAAAAATTTCTCATGAGAAATAAATTCCGATTAGGAGATAATTCAGGAATGGTAACTATTATTTCAATTTATCTTCATACTAAATTTTATTTCGAAATAAATGTATGGTAATTCTGAAAAAGAAACTGAAACCCCCCTAAAAATGGTTTTGGATCGAAATAAAAAGTGCACCGTTTTTTTTTACATCTTACGTTTTATTACTATAAAACAATTTTTATTTCGAGCCATGTTTTTTACTTCTCATAACATTGAATAGAATCACCTAAGTTTATTTTAAAAAAAAATAATAAAAAAAAACAAAAAGCAATGGTTTGGCTACTTAATATATACAGATATTCATTTCTGAAAGTCTTAGTGATTTTGTATTTATTAAAGGGGTAAAAGAAAGCGTTTAAAATGTATTATGATTTCAGTAAAACGCACATCACGATATGGTGTCTAGAAGGCACAGAAGGCGTTAGCCTTATTCCTATTTATGTTAGTCTCTACTCGTTTTAAGCTGCACCTGGTAATTTACTGTAATTTCATTTGGTTCGGGTTTCATCTATTTATTGATTTATGGTAATTTTACGCTTGAAAATTATTTGACTTATTGTTTTTATCTTTGGCTTAATTGAGCTCTTTACTTTTCTTTGAAACATTTCTGCTACGGAAAAAAGTTTTTTAAGATCAATTTCTGTTCGTTTTTAATTGGCATAGTCTTATTTATTGGCTAGGAAAAGAATATTTTAAATATTTGTTTTCTGTATAAGAATCCAACTTCGGGCAGACCATTCATATGTTGGACATATGAGTTGAAAATCTGTGTAATATTTTTGGTTCTATAGGCCTGACAGATTTCTAACCCCCAACATGTTACAACCTTGAGCATAGACAAATATTTATCAACCATCCTCCTTCACATGTCCCGAAAGTTTCAACTTTATTCCTTTAATCATTCCTGAGATATCGCAGATACACCCTTTTGACACCTTGGATGCACATGGTGTTTTTTTTTTTAGTTTAACTTCTCATTCAACATGCAATGACAGTTTTTACTGAATGCCCCTAGCCGTTCCTGAGAGATCTCAGATATGCCCTTTGTATAAGACTGGATGCACTAAGTGTCTTTTGATTTAGTTTAATATTCCTTAAAACATACCCTGAAGTTTCAATGTAATACCCTTAGTTTTTCCTGGGATATTGCACAGACGCCCTTTTGGAAATCTGGATGCACAAAATTTGTTTTACTTAATTTTATACTCCCCTCATCTTTCCTTGAAGGTTTCAACTTAATATCCTATTCTGTTCCTGGGAATTTGGATCATTTTCACAACCTGGATGCACTTAAATACTTTTGATTTCGTTCAATATTAGGATTAACAGCGGTAGCAGTAGTAGTAATAGCAGTCATAGTCCTAATAGTAGTAGTAGCAGTCACAAGTGGTCGCAGTTGTAAGTAGTCGCAGTCACAATTTGTCTCATTCATAAGTAGTCACATTCACTGTCTCAAGTAGTTGCTGTCACAGTCGCTACGAAAATAGTTAGACTTCGAATTAGTCGCGGTCGCTGGTATTTGTATTCTCAAGTATTCGCAGTCACATACGCAACAGCAACTTGAAATTGTTCTCTTAATATCCCTAGTCTTAGTAGTAGTTGTAGCAGCAGAATTAATTGCAGTAATGGTAGTACTTGCAGTAGAAGTAGTTTTAGTAGTATGCACATATTGCCTATCGGTTAGCTCAGCATCCCCTACTAATATATCCTTTGAGTCATGGTTGCAGCAGTAGCTGCAACCAAGTAAAGAGCTAACCGCAGCACATAGTAACCAAAAGTTAAAAAAACATGTTTTGAAAAAAAAATGCCTACTGAAAAAAAAAAAGAAATCGCCATCTGACACTGATTCTGGAATAGGGATTGTCATTTCGGTTCGTCTTGAAAGTAAAAGTATGTTGCGAAAACAAATTTATGGTGATTTCAAAAAAGCCTGAAACCCCTCGAAATGGTGTCAGATTAAAATGAAAAGTATACCATTCGAATCAGCAAGGTCGAAAACATTGTACAAGGAAATTACACTCCCCCACCTTGAACCACTAGGAAAGTCTCTTTTTTGCATGGGTAGCACTGATCTGTCTCCCATTTTTTTTTTTTTTTTATTTATTATTTTTTTTTCTAGCAGGCGAGGGGGTGACCAGGACATCATAGAGAGATGCCTAATAGCTCATTCGAACAGAAATTAAATTTGCTAGTGCTCTTTTTAAGTGACCAAAAAGATTGGAGGGTAGCTAGCCCCCCTTTCCAAAAGGACCCCTCCCTCCAAAGTCGTCCCTTGTCCAAAGTCACCATTTGTTCAGCTTAGTTCAAAGGTCCAATAACTATGGTTTTGGTGATGATGTGACCCTCCATAGTCCCTAGGGAAAGGGATGTGTCGGTATCGGACGTATCGATATCACACATATCGGTTTGGGCGTATTGGTATCGGGCGTAATCGCATGTATCGGTATCGAGCATATTGGTATCGAATGTTTTTTTCATTCATGGTTTTGGGCCTTCTATCGTGGTTGCAGCAGTAGCTGCAACCTAGTAAAGAGCAAACCACAGCCCATAGTTATCAAAAGTTGAAAAACGTGTTAAAAAAAAACTGCCTAATGAGAAAAGATTGCCATCCTATACTGATTCAGGAAAAGTAACTATTATTTCGGTTAATCTTAAAAGTAAAAGTTTATTGCGAAAACAAATATATGATGATTTTGAAAAAGAGCCTGAAACTCCCCGAAAAGATTATACAAGGGGGGGAGGGGGATTTTCTGGCATTATTTGAAAGCCGCCACAACTTAAATAAAAAAATAAACTGGAAGTAAGGAGTAACATTAAAATTTAAGACAAACAAAATTATTCTTTACATGAGGGGGCTGCCCCCTCCCCCCCCCAAAAAAAAAAAAGAAGAAAGATCATTGCAGTGTTGCTTCTACATTAAAATTAAATAAAAAACGGGCAAAGATAAATTTTAAAAACAAAGTTTTCTAAGGGAACTAAAGAGCGAAGTGGAAACTAAAAACGAACAAAAATGACTGCTTCATAGTCTATCTAACATATCGATAAAGCTAGTGCAATTGAACCAATTGATAATATTTCCCATGTTTTTATGATTATAGAAGAGTTGCGCTTTACTGAAAACACCCAAGGGCCAGTATAAAAAACAAGAATGTTGATTTAGGAGTCAAAAGTGAGTACTTAGCCTGACAACAACAAATTAACCTATAATGCTTACACCATCTGTGATATCAGTAACTTTCAGTTGAAAATTAAAATTATGTTAAAACTTAAGCAAAAAAATGTAAAAAACGCGCTTTAATATTGCTCGAATTGAAGAACAAATAAACCATAATATGATCTCCAGAAATCCAGTCATTTCTCTCCATACAACGGAAAATTTCAAGTTATGATACAAATTTTGAAGCTACTCTATAGTCCTAAAGCTATAAAGATTGCTTCACTTCTGACTTGTCTGCAAAATAATCATGGAATGTCCTTTTCAGAACCAGAACTAGATACAATCATTGGACTGAGCTCATTTTGCGAAATGTTTTTCAAATTAATTTCAACTTAATACTCTCCATTCCTAGATATTGTGTATAGCTCTTTTGACAAACTGCATACACATGGTGTATTTTGATTTAGTTCAAGTTCCCCCTCAACATTCTCTGATTCTTCACTTTATTATCCTTAGCCTTAGTAGTAGCTGCAGTAGAAGTCGTTCTAGTAGTTACTTTAGTAGTTCTACTAACACTAATAGTAGCAATAGTAGTGTGCACATATTTACGTTTGGTCAGTTGCACACCCCCCTCGTCATGTCCTGAAAAATTCCAAATTAATACCCTAAGTCGTTCCTGAGATACTCTCTTTTGATAACCTGGATGCGCGTAGTGAGTTTCGATTTAGTTCAAAACTCCTCTCAATATTCCCTGAAAGCTTCACCTTAATACCGTTACCTTTGTGGAGACCAGGGATCAAACATTTCCCCCTTTCCCAATAACAAAAACTATATGTAAAACAATGGGCAAATTGTATAACTTACAGCCCTTGCCCCAATGGTTGTTCGGGGTCTTATCATCCCCAGGGGCATAGTTATTGGACCTTTCAACTATGCTAGGCAAAATTACGGCTATCTCAAAATTAAAACTTTGATTGGATTTGATCGGAGAAAAAGGGACGTGGTTGGGGGGCTGCTTTCCCTCCAATCGCTCGTGACTCTAGAAAAAGGCATTAGAATTTTTGATTTCCAGTCGAATAAGCCCCCTCTGAAGTTTCTACGACAACTCCTTCGATACGGAGTGCCTTGGTGAAAAGAAAAAATAAATACATAATATACATTTGCTGTTTATTGCTGTTTATTTAGACAGCGCTATTGCGCTGCCTATGACTGTCACTGAGGAATTCGTAACTTGTGCCATGCAACATTTTGAAGAAGGCCATGCTGCAGTAGAAGAGGTAGTGCTGGGCAATATTCTATATCGATACATAGATGTATCGGACCAAATATCGATATTGAATATCGAAACGTAAATGTCGATATCAGAAACTGTATTTAGAACTTTTTTTTTACTATTTTCGGCTTTTTCTAATAATTAACGGTCAACGTCTAGCAGGAAAGATCCAAAATAGAAAAATATTTCGTAAATGACTGGGAGAAGAATAATAGAAGAATAACGTATTTAATTCATTGACTCGTACATACTAATACTTAGCATATATCATAGTATAAGTATATACCAGTTGCGAAATCTTTTTCCAAACATGACACATATTTCATAACGCGCAATTAGGCAAGTTGACAGACCGTCAGAGCAATAGATCAGCAGAAGTATATACATCAGAGCCATAGTTTCAGTTGCTACTTAGTTTCTATCGGAAACATTTCTCATTGCGCGTGAGCGAAGACGGGGTCGTGAAGCTTTTGTGGTTTTAGATTTGTGTCAAAAATTTTCAGTGGAGAGTATAGGACTTTTCGCTACTGTATGTTACATTTACTGTGGCACATATGCTGTATCCATTAGTTGGCACAGCCTGCTCTCAAACTACGGTTCGTGAGGATGGACTCTCAAATGTTGTTTAGGACCTCCAAAAGGCTTTGCTAGATAAGATACATTCAAGGTATATAAGCTTTGGTCTGTTTACGTCCATCCAGGTTGCCACATACCGTGATCTTCGTTTCGAGAAAACTATACATTTAAGATACAAGGTTCATAGAAAAAAGTTTACTATGAAAACTTATAAACAGTATTTACTACTTGCCTGAACCGCCGAAAGCAAATTCATAATAGTTATATAGTACAGAATATACAGCAATTTGGGAAGCCAGTAGAGTTTTTTAGAAGATATTTTTTTATGGGCCTGAAATCTCAAGAAGTGTATTTTTTAGGACCAAAGTTTCGTATCTGATACTTTTTGTGCTAAATTTTATGTTTTTGTTTATTTTTAGTATAACTAGTATCTATAATATGTTAAACTTTAACGTAGATCCTCCAAGGATCCCTCTTGTCAAAACGTTTGTTAAAAATCTGTTGAATTTCTGAGTTATATCCTTTACAAGTAAAGAGCAGGTTCGGCCTCTTTTGGGGAAAAGCAAGGGAGACCTCAAACGCTTGTTGTCAAGATACCTTTCAGTCAGGGTCTGTGGATCTCAACCTTACTCAGTGGGGAGTTAGTTTCAGTTTCATAATTATGGCTTTTGGGACTTGAGACTCGTTTTGACCTCTCTGGGGGGCATGTGCAGAAGATCCCACATCTTTCGACATCTACGAACCAAAAGGGATTGTCGGATTCCAACCAAACTTATTCAGAAATAAGAATCATTGTCGAAGTTATGCCTTTTCAAACAATACGTGTTAGCGAACTGTAAGTAAAGATCGACTCTGCTCAATAACAACCTAAACTCTAAAAAGCAGAATTTTAATATTAACCGATATATCAAAAGAATTAGCCTTTTATGCTGATTCCAAATATATAATATTCGTTAAGTTTAGTATTACCCATCAAAAGATAAGAGCCGGAGAAAAGTTGCCAGATTTTTGAAAAATGAGGGAAACATCCTCAAAAAGTATTTTTTTACTATGGGGTGAAACAGAAGTTTAAGTTTTTTTTACTTTTAAAAAGCTTATTATTCTAAGTAAACGGTTCTCGTGTTTCAGAAGTCGTTCTTAAAGAATTGGGACAACAAGTCAAACATTAGCATTAAGATCGAGGTATTGAGGAGGGGGAAAACCCCCTCATATACGGAATAATTTCTGTTCATTTTAAGTTTTAATGTTGCTCCTTGCTTTCAGTTGAAAAACACTTTTTTTTCTATTTAAGGAGAGCTCAGTATTGAATCGAACTTTGTTGGGGAGGATACGCATGCTTACCAAAAGGGACCTCTGACTCTCTTTAGCTCCTAGCTAAATTGGAGGGAAAGTAAAATCTATGATTGTGGTAATGTTTTTAATCAACTGTAATTTATTTGAACTCTGTAGAGTTAGGGGGTTTAAATATCTTTTTGTTAGCCTTATTAATAGATAGGTAGGGAAATTTTATTAAACAACTTCTGTATAACAGCTATAATTAGGGTAAGGGCTATCAAATTCAGGTGACTTCTGTGGAGTATGGCCAATATTGTTGTCATTCTAATCAGTATAGATGCCCAGTAGGATATAAATTTAATTTGATAGGGCTCAGCTACTAAGAGGTATATATATATATATATATATATATATATATATATATATATATATATATATATATATATATATATATATATATATATATATATATATATATATATATATATATATATATATATATATATATACATATATATATATATATATATATATATATATATTTATATATATATATATATATATATATATATATATATATATATATATATATATATATATATATATATATTATATATATATATATATATATATATATATATATATATATATAACGAACAAATAAACTTTCAAATGGGGATAAATCGATTTATTTAGACAGTGAAAAAAACAGGTACAAAAGATAGGTACAAAAGTCCAGATATATAAATATGCTAGTTTCAATTTTATTATTTTAGTATTTCTACTGAAGACTTTTGTACCTGTTTTTTCAGTGTCTAAATAAATGGATTTATCTCCATTTGAAAGTTTATTTGCTCGTCTTAGAACGGCAGTGTGGTCTAAGAAAACAACACCTAATTTAAAGGTGTTATGTCGAATATATATATATATATATATATATATATATATATATTATATATATATATATATATATATATATATATAATATATATATATATATATATATATATATATATATATATATATATATATATATATATATATATATATATATGCATACAAATTGATATATTCTCTCTTGTAAGGCTCCATGGCCAGGAAAGAACAAGAGAGAATATATCAATTTGTATGCATATATATATATATATATATATATATATGCATACAAATTGATATATTCTCTCTTGTAAGGCTCCATGGCCAGGAAAGAACAAGAGAGAAAAAATATACCAATAAGAATTAAAACAAAATAAAAGCAAATCCAGTCCCTCGCTTCAAACATCCTCAAAATCACAAGTTTAGTGATTGGTAATGCATGACTTCTCCAGATCAAATAAACATCTGAACTCAATTCAGAGACATCGACCCCAACAGAAACCGAAAAAAAAAACACAACAAAAAAGAGAAAAAAAGCAAACGCTCAGCTATTAGCTAGAAATTCTCTAACTTTCTTTTCGAAGATCCCAAATGAGTGTTAGCTTCGTGCAGACTCTGTGTATGTTCCAGATCTTGTTACAATCCATCAGGGGATCGAAGTCAGACCGCAATGAGGGAGTACGAGGAATCTGAAAGTTGTTGAAAGTATGGAGATGACATGTTGTCAAGCTTTTGTTGCTGTCATCAAGCTTTTGATTTTCATCAATAAAAAGCATTATTTTCACTGCCAATTTGGTCAAATTGGCTACAAATCTGCATTCATATTGCTAGATGATTTATGTCACATTTCTGTTAGTTCAGTACAATTCCTGAATCCCTCTAGATATTGTTTTGAATAGCAATGCTCATGAATTATCAACTTTTTCGGCACCTGGTGACAAGTCAATTATATAGGAGGAAGAAACTGATTCGCTGTTATCCCCAGTGATCCTTTTATCCTAGTTTATTCAAAGAAATCCCTCGGTTACAGAAATAACATTTCTAGAAGTAAGTCCTAGTTAACCAACATTTCTAGATCAAAAAATGGAAAATAAAGCATAGAGAAGAATTGAAAAGCAACCACGGAGGTTGAAAAATGAAAATCATCAATTTAAGTATGCTTAAATCTTCCATAACGCATAGAAATAATTAAAAGTATTAAAAAATAGGTTTTTTCTTTTTTAGAAAAATTTAGATTCCTTGCGCAAAAGCAATAGTCTTGATTTTTTAGGGTGGGTTCTTAGACAACATTTATAGGTACTACCCTTTCTCTTGCTAAAAGTTAATTTCTGGTTACGACAGTTATATAAACTGAATGAGTTGAAATGTTCAGTTTATGGTCCTTCAGTGAAGATATTTTCTTCTTATATTATGTATCTAATTACTTCTTTTGACACAGAAGTGCAACTGCTCATTTTAGAATTGGACTAATTTCTTAAGTGGATATTCATCGTGGAAATGTTTTTTCTTACATCTGCATTGCGGGCTCCGTCTTCTGTTTGCCATGTCCTTTTCTTTTGTCTGGAAACATTTCATTCAATCCTTTCTTTATTGAGCTCTTATGGCTAAGTTTTAATTTTCTTCTCTTTAAAGGGAATCCCTCTTTCATGTTTTACGTGAATCTTATTTAAATATTTCCTTACTTTAAGAATGGATTAAGAAATTCCAATGTAGCGTTAATTGACATTGTTAAGCCGTACAGTAAAATGAATTTGAGAAATACCCAGAGTTCAATCCATTTGTAAGATTCTACAAATAGGAAAGAAAGGAATTTTGACAGAAGATAGTATTTATGTTTTCTAAAAAAAGAAAATGTGAAAAAAATTAATGAGCCAAAAATGAGCATTTTTGCATCCTGTCTAGCATAAGCATAATATGTAAACTAAACTTTAAATTACAAATAAATTTAAAAAAGCTAAAAAAAAGTCTTTAAAGAAAGAGCGGCATTAAATTTGAAACAAACCAAAATAGGAATGTAACAAGTCAAACTTAAAACGAGCAACACATACTTTGACTGAATATAAGAAATCTAAAACGAAGAAGAATTGGAATTAATAATAAAGATCAACTTAAACGAACATGAATTACACCACTTCCTAGATTTGTACTCTCCCTACCCTAAGGACCTCTAATTTTAAAGCGACATTTGTACTTTATTTTAAACGACACATCTTTCGAGCAGTCTTTTTTTTTATATATATAAAAGCGAAAACTAAAAAGATAATGACAATTAAGTTTCGAGGGGGAGGGGATCTGTTTATCGCAATAAATTTGTTTTAGTATCTCAAAGTAACACTATATTTCTGTCAACACTTCTTGTTTTGATTCCATGTCATTCAAAACATAAAAGCTGGTCAGTAAGTGGAACCTTTGAAATGTCAAGGGGGAATTTCGGCCACGACATTTTAGCCTTTAAGGGTATTGGAGGGGAGGCTAGCCCAACTTTTATATTTGGTAATTTCTGTTTGATATATGCTTGACTCTATCATTAGTTTGAATTTCTTTTCCTTCTTGGTTTTGTCTATTCGATCATGGTAATTTCTGTCCGTTTTATGAATGGCTGATTAAATAAATGTTCCTGATCGTTTCAGATTTTAATTTTGCTTTTTATATAATCATTAAGATAACCGAGGCAGAAAACAGATCACTAGTCAGAAGACGGCTGTATATGTTGAGGTGACTGTGTTTAGTTTTCACGGTTACCCCGTGCACTACGGACTATCAACTTATTGCGGTTGGACCGCTATATTGCATTATTAACCTCAGATTTGTAATCAGCAACCTAAGTAACCATTAAATTTGTGATCAACAAGTTCAAAAAACCCTTATATACAAGCTTTCAAACATCATTTGTAAACATGTACTTGGTACGCCTCACTTTTACCAAAGGATATCAATGATGGGGTTTACACACTGTTGACCAATGGAGGATAGACACTAAGCAGACATTCTATTACCAAAGAGGATCGGGAATATGAAAAATGTAAATAAATGAGTTTAAGTAAGTAAATTAAAACGAAAGAAATATTAAAAATAAGATAATGCATGGAAAACAATGGCACATTACTGCTACTTAAAAACTTTTATGCAAGCCTGAAGAAGAAGGCAAGACTGGAGACAGGGGCGGATCCAGGATTTTTTTTAGGGGGGGGGGCAAAATAGATTGATCCGATAAACTTGCGTTAGGAGCAAGTTTAGTTAACGCAAACTTGAGTTAATTAAGTAAATTATACTACTTTAGACTACTCTACGGGGGGCCCGCGCCCCCTGGATCCGCCACTGACTGGAGATGTTGACCTAAAAGGAAATGTAAGCTTGGCAGGCAGGGGGGTAATAAGTCGTTCATTCCTTCACAAGGCTGTGAAGTTGAAAATACTGTACAGTTTAAGCACAATTAAACCAAAAACTAGAAATGTTGTCTATTTAGAATCCAGAATTTCCTCTGTCAGAGCCCAATGAAATTAATTATTGTGCCGAAGTCGTTCTCTTTAATGTGTTTATGAAATTGCCATTTTTGTTAGGTAGAATGTTTATTGCTTGTAAGGTCTTGTAAAACATTGCAAAATGGAGGTAAGAAAGAAAGAAATGAAGGTTTATTTTAGGGTGTGTATGCTGCTATTTTGACTTGGTTTCTTTCCTTCAAGGGTGATGTTTGCGCTAATCCTTGTCCAGATGGATTCTGGGGAAAAGAGTGCTCAATGAGATGCGATTGTTACAATGGAGGCTCATGCCATCATATCACCGGAGAATGCATGTGCAACCCGGGATATAGAGGAGACAAGGTAGGCTCTTCTTTTCTTTTATGCCACCTTCAAATACACCATTAAACCAATAAATTTATGTTATTTAGAAATGGAAATCCTTTAGAGCTCTGATTTTCTATCTTAAGACTGATAGATCGCTACAAATGTTTGTATTAAATCCAAAACTGAGGAGCATGTGTTTTATGAACAAAAGAAATCAAATGAAAGTTAAGATTGACGGTAAAACTTAAAGCGGAGAGAAATGAGAGAAATTTTGCTCTTAAAAAGGGGAGTGCTGTCCACCCACCCCCTCAACCTCTTAAGCTCTCAAATTCTATTTATTTTTCTGAGAACTCACTAGTGCAATAAATATACCCAGTTTGTTATTTTAGGAGTTTGATTTACTGATTCCTGTTCAAAATATTTGAATCATAATATTTATTGTCAAAAGTTCATCAAACTGTTTATGGTAATAAATTGCATGTTTAGAGCGGCATGTATTAGTTGTAATAGAAAGTCTTAAAGATCAGACGCTCGGAAGGTCGGAAAACAACATATACTTCAAGAGAGTCTCCGGTACAGCAGAGAATTTCAATGCATCATCCAACTAAACCAAGTTCAATTAAGGTTCGTCTTCCTTTTGCACTTTTGTATGCTATTGTTTTGCTGTCCTAAGATATCGATACTTAAACGCAAAATGAATTATTTTGGATGGCATTCGATAGTTGGGACTGGGCTTTGTCCGCTTACCGAATGCCTTTTTTTGGTGCGCTAATATATCGAAAGATTCTTTTATTATTATTAGTATCGTTTGTACCTATCAGCTTTTGCTTATCTGTCATCCCGTAAGAAGTCTTTCCAAATCAACCCCGTGCTTTATTCTTCTGCCAGGTCTCAGGCTTTATTCTCTGTACATGTTTCCAAGGACATCAAGTCTTTTTATCTCAGGAATAGGATCGCATTAAATATACGGAATGGACACGTCAACTGCGTGATCATCAAAGTTTTGGCTTCGGCGGGGTTTCGTGCAACATAAGTTCAATGTAAATTGTCGACTGAACCGTCGAAAATTGACTGCGAACTAAATAGAACTAAAATAGATAGCGACATTTCTATACAAGTTAGTGTACTATGGAGCATCAGTGCATATATTTAAATATGCAATGCAGGGACATTACAAGAAGGGTTAATCGATTTGATGCCCCCCTCCTCTACACATCTGTGTCAAAAGAATTTTTTTTAAATAATTTGGAACCCACCTCCTAACATAAATACCCCCCCCACCCGAACAAAGATTCTCGATACAGTCTTTATGCAGAGCATATCTTTGAGCAGAAGTGGAGGGGGAAGTTCACCTTTGCTTGAAAGCACTAGAGGAAATACCCAATTTTCAGACGAGAAGAAGTTTGTTAAAGGATTTGACATCTTAAAAAGTTTATTCGAGTCCCAGCATCGGCTGATTGTCTTAAAGGCAAATAACCCATTAGTGAATCTTTGTCAGAAATGTTTTAGCAATTATGTTAAAACATCTTTAGGGACTGCCCTTTCCTGAAATTTAAAAAGAAAATTCTGCTTCGTTCAATTGAAAAAAAAAATTCTTTCTGTAAATTGTCTTTCTAGAAAACTTTTTAGAAAAATTCACACTTTCTAGAAGCGATGTACATTTCATTAAATCTAAATATCTCTAATTTTTTCTAAACTATCCGGGGAAATAATTTTTTCTAAATCCGGCTTTCAATTTTCTGCCATTTATTCGGATCTCTTATCCAAGCTCTACAAGCTGTGGCAAGATCGCCCAATCAGTTCTAAATAGTTTGGCCAGACAAACTGAAAAAACTCATAGACGAGCTAGGGTGATCCTTTCAGGTTCTGAATTCCCTCAAGTCAGTGGACCTGAATTGGCTAGTAATGTAGAGACTAGAAAGGAGAGTTGCTCCTGGAGGCATTTAGTTCGCTATTTATGGGTGTATTCACAGCATGTCCTGATGTTTGCTGATGATGTAGTAATTTTTGCTTCTCACCGGGACCTATCAGTTCTTTTCCAGAACCTCGAAAGTACGTTACTAACTGTATCTGATTGGTATTCAAGGAATTTACTAGCTCTTATTGAAAAAAAATGTCAATATATGTTATTTTCGCGAACTGGATCAGTAGTGTCAGATAGCTTCTCTCTTTTCTTGAATGGTCTTGAATTAAAACGGGCAGATCAGTTTAAATATCGTGGGATTATTTTAGATGAAAATTGGTCGTTTCATAAATATGTAAAACACTATCTTTAAAAACTTCCCAAAATATTGGCATGCTAACTCGTCTTCGTCATTTCTCTCCTAAAGCTATTCTAAAATCTATTTATTATTCTTTCGTCCACCCATATTTTCTCTATTGCATTTCGGTTTGGACATCTACCTTTTCGTCTGTTTTCAAATCTCTCCAAATACTTCGGAATAAAGCAATGAGGATTCCTTTTAATGTTGATGTATACACCCGCATTTTCCCCGCATTTTCTGAGATGTTTCGGCATTATTTTAAGGGAATGTGTCTGACAATTGTTGGTTCCTAAAGACAAAGTGGGTCATCACGAATTCCTTGTGCTGCAGTTACCCTTGTTACTGTAGGGATAAACAAGTCCTTTCCTCCCAACATTACTTTGACTATCTAATACAAGCAACTGGTTGGACTCTTCTTCTCAGCATTTTCTACTGAGATCTAAGTTTGTATTTCTTCTAAGTTTGATTGGTAATGAAAATACTTATTCATACATCTAATAGGTAGCTCATGCTGTGAAAAGTACTTGTCAAAAGAAATGGTGTTTTCCACATACCCCCAACCATCTTAGATGGAATTTTAGCTCATGAAATCGACTTTTCTCGTGAATTTCTGACTTCTTATTTTCAGAAAAACTAATGTATATTACGCCTTAAAGACATTACATAATGTAATATGGCTTTTTTGAAGTTTAGCAACGTTATATGACGTTTAGATGATGTTTATAAGGCCTGAGGATAAGTACGGAAATAATTTTTTATGTTTTAATACTTTTTTGTGCTATTAAAATCGTGGATGAATTATTCCAACGGTTCACAACATTTAAAGACGTTTAGACGACGTTTAAGTGATCAGATTTGTTGCCTTCATTTCCAAGATTGCACAACAGGGTCGAAAGTATATGTCCACCAATTTTCAGGCTTTCTTAAAGCAGTGAACGATCCTTATGGGTTGCCTCACTACTTACAAGAGAGGTATTTGTAGCCTTTATGGATCTTGAATCTATATGATATCCTTACAAATTTGACCTCTAGAAATAAAACTTTTATTTTTTTTAATTTGCTTCTTTACCAGTTCTGTAGTAAATTTTAACCTGTTTACTAATGATATAATTGCATTTGGGCTCGATAAAATGTAAACTAAACACCAAATCTGCATATCCTTTGAATAAGCCCTATTTTTACTGTAGTCACTTAATTTGGCTCCATATTTCTGCACTATCGAGTTGAACCGATGGGGAAATGAGAATAACGTCTATGGAACGTTTAAGACCCTGATAAGAGTGCTGTAAAATCAAAATAAGACATTGTAATTTTAACGATTCATTCGTTCCTTGGATATTAACTCGATCACAAGGATTTCCCACGGTTGTGATAGAATTGGAAAATCTTAAGTTTCTTCAACAAGCGCAGTGAATTGAATAATCTGTTAGAAAGGGTTTATTATGGGCGATGGGAAAATACCAGCTGATATTGTATATGGATATGACGGATATACTCGTTGGCGTAAATTGTCCCTACTTTTGGTCACTTTTTTTTTCATCACTGTCTTGTTGAGGTCTTATCCTGTAAGATAATACATGTTTTATAGTACGTGTTAATGAAAACGAATCCAAACATTAAATTACGTTTTATTTACACGTTAAGTAAAATGTCAATCCAAAATGAAGTTATCGATTTATTAGCGCTAGAAAAACAGGGTAACTACTCCAAGCTGGATTTAAATAACATAATTTTGACTGGGTTTGGTTATTGCGTTTCTGGCTGTGTCATTTTCGTTTAAATTTCCTACATTATAAATTCTGGTTTCGTTTGGGAGTGATTCCTTATGGAGAAATCAATGGACTCCTAATAGAGAAAACTGAACTGGTTAAGTCATGAATCGAACTATAATCCGAGCAGTATACGTACTGATGACTTAATATTTTAACTGTTAATAATTGATTTCCATGACATAGTCCATGCACTGACGCTGACTTAGATAAGAGCAAAGTCTCTCCATTTCTTGTATTTAAAAAAAAAAAAAAAAAAAAAAAAAAAAAAAAAAAAAAAAAAAAAAAAAAAAAAAAAAAAAAAACTCTTGCCATTTCGTATGGAAGAGATTGTCATAGAAACTTGTGAAGGGACTCTTTGGATTGGTAATTGGAATTTGTAGCGCTGTTTTTGACTCATGAAAGTGATTTGAGTCCCCCCCCACTGTGTCTCTGTTGCCTCTGGACATCCTGGTAAGCCCATATGGCCGGGGATACGAATTTCCGGATAGGAAATTTCTCAATAATCGAAAGGTCCAATAAAAATACCGCTGGATATGATGCAATATTGCTGGATATGATATGCTGGATATGCTGGATATGATGCAAAATTGTTCATTGCTCCCAGATAAGTTTTACATTACAAAGAATACGAGTATATTTGATCTAGGCTGTTTCATTGGCTATAAACTTTCAGGAAGTGTTTCCTTGGCCAATGGGGCCTGATATTTTTTTTTTGGAGGGTTAAAGGTGTTTGGGTGGCGTGAAAGTAAGCTGAAATAGGAACTTACATCCTGACTTGAAATTTAAATTCTGAAGCCCCTGGACCAAAGAGCCACTAGTACGCAAGTGAAACCTTAATTTGGGGCATATGCCTCGCGAAAATAGGCCAGAAACTCCTGTTCTTCTTATTCCTTGAAATTGCCTTAAAATGTGTAAATATTCCTCCGTCTTTCGAAGTGCCCACATTATAGAACCATACTTGACCATTCTCATGACTGCTAATTCGAAATTTCTAATCTTGGTTCGCAGACTTATTTTCCTATTCTTCCAAAAATTTTTAAATGTGAAAAAACACCCAGGGTCGTGACTGTTCTATTTTTACATTTTTAACTGAATCCATCAACTTTACTAACAATACTACCCAGGTAAGTGAAGCTATCCGCTTGTTCGATCTTCTGTTTACCTAACACGGCCTCTTCACCATTTATTCCTAGTCTAAGCAGCTTAGTCTTCTTAACATTAGTTTCCAAACCTATTCTTGCACCCTAAACACTAAAAATTTGCTAAAATCTATTCATTTTGATTTTTTTTTATCTAAGCCAATCAAATCATCTTCATTGTCTTACTAG
>CM051264.1:43394676-43452176 GCA_027921565.1 Artemia sinica
AGAAGTTTATATGAGCCATACCTTCTATAAGAACCATATATTTGCCCCAGGGCATAATCTTACAACGCCTGCCCCCGGGCCCTGGGGGATTATGTTGACCCCGGAGCTTTTGTTTTATGATCTTTTTTGAACTGTCTTTAACAGAAAAGCTATCTCAAAAATTTTTATCGGACATATTTGGGGAAAAGGAGAGCGTAAGCAGGAAGGGGGGTTAGCTACCCCCCCGATCACTTTAGACCTCTAAAAAGGGCACTATTACTTGCGATTTCCAATCGAATGAGTGCCTTCTGAAGTTTATACGAAGACCTTTCCATATAAAGTGCCGGCGGGAAAAAACAATAATAATAAATAATAAAACATTGGAGCCGTAGGGCTTTACTATAGGCAACGCTATGGCATGGCCTCTGATACAGGAATCATACCTAAAAAAGTAGTTTTTTGTACGAAAAATTGTATTTTTACTTTATTGCGATGAAAATGAACTTCAAACAGTACGCTGATATAACCATTTCACTTTCAAGTGAGCCTTTAAACAGCTTTCCACGATTTCCACCGTCTTAGAGCTTTAGAAAAAAAAAAATGCGTGAGTATTGTACGATCTAAAAATGGTTTGCTTTGGTTTTGAAAGGAGAGAGGCTGAAATATTTTCCCATCATTGTGATTCAAATGATGCAATTTTATCTTGATTCACCGCCATTTCGGGGGGTTTTCATGCTTTTTTTTAAATTTCCGAAAGTCTAAGATAAATAGAAAGCCAAGATGGGCTGAACCTATGTTAGAAGTAGAAAGAATATAATAACAAAAAGAAACTGGGATTTGTGGATTGACCACTATATTTATCTACGCTTGATTTTTTTTGTGTCTACAATCTAAGTTCCATTTAATTTGCTTTGTTCTAGTGTTATTAATTTAAAAAAAACTTTCCGAAAAAATAAGTTTTCAAAGAAAAGTAGAGGCCATTTTAAACTTAAGCTCAGGAGATACAAATACCTGTTAAAATTCAAACTCAAAACGACCAGAAATCAATATTAAAGAATAAATGAAACCCAAAACGAACAGAAATTAAATAAACAATCATAGCACAAAACATACAACAAGTAATAATATAAATGAATAAATAGATCTCTTAAAGCGAGTAATGCTTAGATTGAATATGAAAATCAAGCTTAAAACGAAAACAAATATTTTGCTATTAAAGTATAAATGAAACTTTAAAACGAACAGAAATTAAATAAACAATCAATGCGAACAAAACATACAATATATATTAATGTAAATGAATAAATAAATCTTAAAACGAGTGAAACTTAAATTGAATATGCAAATCAAGTTTGAATCGAATAAAAATAATCTTCAAACAAGAGTTTGGGTATCGTCTCCACTGCAGAAGCCTAAAACCTACTGCGTCATTGGCGCTTTACTGAAAACAATTCTTTGAAATATTTTCACTTTGTAAATTTAAGAAATCAAAAATTAATTAAAATTTATAGGGAATAAATATCAGCATATGTATATTAAATTGACAATGCACATTGTTTTTCAGTAAACTCATTTGCATTTTTTTTTCAGTAAAGTACAAATAATATTCTGGCTTTTAGAAACCATAGAGATTTTGAACCCTCACTCACATTAATTTATGCTCGTTTTGAGTTTGACTCTAATATTTATTTTTAATTTTTGTTCGTTTTGGGTTTCATTTATTTATTGATACTGATTTGGGGTTGTCGTATGCTTGGTAGATTATATGATAGTCCGGACGCCAGGTGTTGAAAATGTGAACCATACGACGACGGAATGGGGCTGCTACGAGAATTAGCCCACCCTTCACCCCACTAAATTGACCATGCGGATTCAAAAATACCATTGGCACTTGCTTGCGAGTGGCGGAACACTCCAAAACTTGACATTTTATTATATTTTGGTTTGTTTCATGCAAGGAAAATGCATGTTCCACAAAGTTTGAGGTGCAGTTTCGCCGCTCAAATAGAAATGCCTAGAAGCCATAGAATGTTTTCATAACAAACTAACACGATTAGTAACAAAAAAATGGCAGAGTTAAAAAAAATGGCAAAACTATATGAGTCTTGAACAGTCTTGGAAAGTATAAAACAAAATCACAATTGAATATTAGATATATAATGATATTAACTGTTGAAAGATCCCTCAGTTCAAGATTTTTTTTCACTGTAATTTTTTATTTTATTTTCAATGCTGTAAGAACTGGAAAATAACAAATTTGTAATATACGAGTAATTCGTTTTCAGTGAAGCACCAATGACGCAGAAGGCTTTAGGTTTTTACAGTTAAAGAAGGGGGCAATATCCAAATTTTGCTTGTAGTGAAATTATATTTGTCTTGACCAATCTTGAAAAGAACTAATAAATTAAACTGAATATTTGAAGTATAATGATATTAATTGCTAAAAGCTCATCAGTTCAAAATTTTACTGTAATTTTAATATTTATTTTCAATATTAAGTACAAAAGAAAACATTGTAATATAATTCGTTTCAGTAAAGTGTCAATGACGCAGTCATTTCCTTATTATATTAAATCCATGATATCCTATTTTAATGTAAGGTTTAAGCCATGTCTCTTGAATGCATATGACATCCACTTTCTCTTTAATCGCATAATGGCATACCATGTCCTTCTTCTCCTTCATCACTGAACATGCATTCCAAGAAAGTAACTTTAAAGTCATTTGTCTATACACTTGCTTCTTATTGCTTCACAATCAATTGGTCCCATATTTAATTCATTGATAAATGAACAAGTTTTTCCACTTTCTCCAGCAGGGGAAGGCTGGCCATATCTAGCAAATCTGGGGATAATAATAATCCAACAAGAATTTTTGTAACTGTGTCTGATACTCTTCTATATATGTCTTGTTCGGTCCTTGGTTTGGAAGACCACTACGCTGTGTGACTTGGCACTGTGAATTTGGTTACTGTGAACAGCTTGGGCATATGTTCTGTACATAACTTGTGCTCTCCTATATCCCATGTTATATTTTTCTGCCATTTCCAGAATATTTCTATTTTGCTGCCTAATTGGACACTCCCTTGATGTTGAAGAATGGCATCCTTTACAATTGGCACATTTGTAAAATTTAACTTTTTCTGCAGAATCACTGTTTTTGAGGGGAACAACTCACAGATTCGTGCTTTCCACAGCACCTCAAACAGACTGGCTCATTTGCTCTACAATTTTTCTGTACATGGCCATAACGCTGGCATTTAAAACACTGGAGAATTCTACGATTGTAGACAAAAACTTCTTTTTTCCTTCCACAGCACATACACTGGGTGGCAGAAAATTGCCAGTAAAAAACGACCATGACCGCATAACTATCCTCAAGTTTCTTTAAATCCCTGTTATATCTCTTTTGACGAATTACTTCTGTAATCTCAACAGATGACTCTATGCATTCTTTAAGTTGTTCATTGCTTAGATACAGGGCACTCCCTTGATGATTCCTCTTTTAATACATTCCTTCTTTTTCCCTCACTGATACACCTCCAATAGATTGTATTTTCATTACTTTTTCAGCTTCTTCATTGTCGTTGACATGAACTATTAACACATTCCTTTCTCTATTTGATTCAAAATCGAACTTGATGGGAAAAACATTTTCCTTTAAACATTTCGATATTGAAAAATCATCTGCTAGTTTCTCATTTTTATCTGTCACTTCAAATTCCACTCTTACTTGAAGCAATTCATTCAACGGAATCTCACTTTGACCAGAAACTTCTGCTTCTAATCTTGCCTTTTTACTATATTTTGCAAATTCTCTACTGGGGACCTCACACGTTTTCTTCCCAAGGATGGATTCAAACCCAGACTTGGGAATCTAATCTTTTCATTCACTGCCATCAATTAATCCTTCTGCCAACATTGGATTTACACTTGACATATCCACATCAGAATCCTCTGATAATGGTGGAAATTCATTATTGTTATCAAGCACCTGGAAACTGTTTTTAACAGGTAAATTATATCCACTCATACTAAGCGCACTGAGTCGTCCATTAGAGTCACTAACTGGGATATGCAAAACTTGCTGCTGAGGCTCCTCTCGCTCTCTCCCTCTCTCATCTCATCTACATCTCTCCCCTTCTCTGCTCGTCCCCTCAGTCTCCGTCTCTCTCCCTCTGCTGCAGGGGCTTCTCTGCTCTCCTATCTCCTTCGTTCTCTCATCCTCTCCTCTGCTCTGGAGGGGCTCTCTCTCCTTCTCTCTCTTGCTCTCTCCTCTCTCCTTCTCTCTCTCTCTTGCTTCTCTGCTCTCTCTTCTTCTCTCTCTCTCTTCTTCTCTCTCCTCTCTCTTCTCTCTCTCTCTCTTCTCTCTCTCTCTCTTCTCGTCTCTCTGTCTCTTCTGCTCCTCTTCTCTCTCTCTCTCGTTCTCTGCTCTCTCTCCTCTTCTCTCCCTCTCTCTCTCATCTCCTCTCTCTCTCGCTCTCTGTCTCTCTCCTACTCCTCTCTCTCTCTTCTCTCTCTCCTTCTTCTCCTTCCTTTCTCTTCTCTCTCTCTTTCTCCTCTTCTCTTACTCCTATTCTCTACTTAGTCTCTCATCTCGCTTTATCCTCTCTCATCCCTCTCTTCTCTCTCTCCTCTTCTACTTTCTTCTTCGTCTCTTCTTTCTCTGCTTACTATACTGTCCACCAGCACTGGTATTAGGTGTATAATCATATAGGGTGGAGTTGGATCAAGCTCCAGGAATTAGTAGACCCCCTGCTGGGGTCTTGGCTGCTCATATTGTCACTTCCAACTTTAATACCACTATCAACTTACTTTCCTTCAGTTACAGTCTTCTTAACCATTAAAAACCCAAAATCACAAAAGAATCCAAAAGCACGTGTTCACGAGGATGAATGCAACGTTGCCACTGGAAACCAGGTTCTGTTCTAATGTTATTTTTTTTTTTTTTTTAAATTTGGAATTCCGTAGTTGCCAACATCGCGATCTAGATTGTCTTTTTAATCAGAATAGAATGCCCAGTGATAACAGATAAACCATGTATAACAGAATTTAAGCACGTTCGACTTTCAAGGGCTTTAGTGGCATCGACTTAACCTCCTCTAAGTTCAATATTTCCTACTTACCCTCATCCAAAAGATTCAAGGGACATTTACCAAATAAGTAGAGGCTGCAATCTAATAAATAACTTGATCAGTTTGGGGTCTTTGAACAAATTTAGATCAAATTTGACTTTTCATATTTACTACATGTTATTGCAGTATAGAAGTACAGTATAGTAGTAAATGTCGCTTCTCTTTAAAATGAAGGACAAGTGTTCTAGTTGCTTTAAATGGCAACAATGTATTTCTTAAATGTATGAAGAATGTATTTAAATTTGAATTATTTTTGCACTCATGCACTGCAATTAACAAAGAAAAGAAGCAGAAAAGGTTTATATATATATTATATATATATAATATATATTTATTTATTTATGCCCGCTTACAATGGAGAAATGGAGAAAAAAAAAGCGAGTACAAAATGAAACAAAAAAAGAAGAAAACACATGTTCAACACTAAAAATTAAATACAGGTATTTCATTCACTGAAACAGATGATGTCAGCGGTGAGTCGTAGAGTTTACTGAGGATCGTCTTGAGGCTCTCCGTTCTAGATCAATCACCTTGGTTGATGGATCAAGGATTCCATATGTGGATGAGATCTCCGTGTTAGAAAATCTTAGTGGAAGTCCCAGCAAAAATTTGCAAATCTGTAGTACGTGGTTCGTATTTTTCACGAACGCTCGTGAGGGGACAACATTCCCACAAGGGTGATATATACCAGATGGCAGGAGAGACGACGGCTTTGAATAGTTTTGACTTAATAAATCGATTGAATGACCACTTGCATTTGACAGCTTTTCCATATGCTGAGCGGATAGATTTACAGACTGATTCAGCCAACAAGCCTCTAGTTGACCTAGGCGTCTGGCCATACGTGATACCAAGGTATTTTAGGGACTGGGACTGCTGGATTCCGATACCGTCAAGGACAAAGATTGGAATTGGTCGAGTTGTGTGCCGCTAAAACGATAAATTTGGTTTTCTCTATGTTGACTCGTAGTCCTATTCTTCTGTATAGGGTCACTAAAGACGAAGATTCTCTTGTAGACCCATCAGCGTGCTGCTTAGAGCAACAAGTCATCTGCATAAGAAATGAAACTTAGATCCAAGCCCTCCAAAAAGAAGGTCCCACGAACGAATCTAGTTACAGAGTAAATCGCACAATTAAAGATGATAGGGCTTAGAGCAGATCCTTGCCGAACTCCTTTGAAGAGCCGAATGGGTTCAGAAAGCTTTTGCTTGCGGTGACCGGCGATTGTTTCCCATCCCAAAGAACTTGGGATGGAATTTATTTGGATATTATTGGAAAAGCAATTGGGCAAAGATTGTTGGCAATTTAAGCAAAGGACATTGTCACTTATAGATTTTCTTATCAAAAGTGACTCAATGGCACAACCAAATTAAAGTAAAACATACCGTTTATCCTGGGGAAAATGGTATAAAGCTCTCCCCTCCCACCCTTCCCCCTCCAAACTTCATAAAAAGTTCTTTGTCTTAGCCAGAAACAACAGCCATGACTTTTTTGAAGTTATTCTGTTTACAAAAAAAGACATTCAATCAACACTTAGAGACATTTTCGCATGATGGGACGGAATCATCAGCATCCGTCATTGAATATAATTAATTAAAAACAAACCTTCCAAAAAAAAGTTTTCTAAATAAAGTAAAGGCCATATTAAACATAAGATCAGAAGAAATAGAATTCCACAATTACTTAAACTCAAAACCACCAGAGATTACTATTAAAGAATAAATGAAACCCAAAACGAACTGAAATTAAATAACAATCATAGTAAAAAAAATATTCAACAGGTAGTAATATAAATGAATAAATAAATATTAAATGAGTAAAGCATAAGTTGAATATGCAAGTCAAGCTTAAAACGAACAAAAATATTTTGGCTATTGAGGTATAAAAGAAACTCCAACGAACAGAAATTAAATGAACCATCAAAGCAAACGATGATTCAATAGGGAATAATATAAATGAGTAAATAAATCTTAAAACAATCAACTTAAATTAATATGCAAATCAAGCTTGAAACGGATAAAAATCTCTACAAACAAGAGCTTGGGTTTTGGCTCCTTTCTCTTACTAAAAAGGTCTTAGAACTTTCTGCGTCATTGGCGCTTTGCTGCAAAACTATATGCGTCTTGAACAGTCTGGGGAAGTCCTGGAAAAGAAAATATTTGTAATATAATTCTTTTTCAGTAAAGCATCAATGACATAGTAAGCTTTGGACTTTGCGTTAGGGAAGGGAGTAGTATCCAAACTCTTGTTTGTAGTGAAGCTGTATTTGTCTTGACACAGTCTTGGAAAGACACAAGTGAAATTAAACTTAATATTTGAATAAATAATGATATTAATGGCTGAAACTCATCAGTTCAAATTTGATTTTACTGTAATTTTATGTTTATTTTCAATTTTGTAATAACTACAAAAGAAAACAATTGTAACATAATTCGTTTTCAGTAAAGCGCCGACGACGCAGTAGGCTTTAGACTTTTACAGTGTAAGAAGGAGGCGGAAAACCCAAACTCATTGTTTATAGAGATTTTTGTTCCTTTCAAGCTTGATCTGAAGATTCAATTTAAGTTTCACTCGATCTAAAATTTATTTACTCATTTATATTATTACCTATTGTATGTTTGTTTGCTTTGATTGTTTATTTAATTTTCTGTTCGTTTTGGGTTTCATTTATATTTCATAGCAAAATAGTTTTGTTCGTTTTATGCTTTATTTGCATGTTCAACTTGAGTTTCACTTGTTTTAAGATTTATTTATCATTTATATTACTACCTGTTGTATTTTTTGGCTATGATTGTTTATTTAATTTCTGTCCGTTTTAAGTTGCATTTATATTTCAATAGCAAAGCATTTTTTTTTAGCAAAATAAAAAAAATACTGTCTAAAATTTTTGATTGGAATGCGTTTGGAGAAAAGAGGATGTGTGTGAAAGGGCGGGGGGGGGGGGGGGGGAGGAACACTCCGGTCACTTTTCAGTCTTAAAAAGGTTCTCGAGAACTTTAAATTTTCAATCAAATGACCTTCCTCTGAAGTTTATGCGACCACTCTTTCATAAAAACCTTATATGCCCCCGTGCATACTTACAAAACTTACCTACTGGCTCTGGGGGAGCTATGTCAAAAACTGGAGCTTTTGCTATTTTATCTTTAAACTATTTGAACAAAATGGCTATCTCAAAATTTTGATTGGATGCATTTAGGGGGAAAGGCCTTGGGGGGGGGGGGGGTTAGTTGGCCCTCCAATCACTTTGATTCTTTATAAAGCACTAGATATTCTGATTTGCAACCAAATGAGCCCCTCTGAAGTTTATACTACTATCCCTTGACCCGGGCTCTGGGTTGTGACGATCCCCTGAGTTTTTATTATCTGATTTTTGAAATAATTTTAACAAAATGACTATCTCGTAATTTTTATCGGAATGGTTTGGGAAAAAGGGTGTAGGGGGGGGAGGGATTCTAGTTGCCTTCCGATCTCTTTTGGTTCTTAAAAAGTAAACTAGAACTTCCAGTTTCCGATCAAATGAACCCTCTCTGAAGTTCATAAGAGCATAAGAACAATATATAGCCCCAGGGCATAAACTTACAACGCCTGTCCCCAGACCCAGGGGGTTGTGTCGACCCTGGAGTTTTTGTTATATGATCTTCGAACTGTTTTAAACAAAATGGCTAGCTTAAGATTTCTATCGGATGTATTTGGGGAAAAAGGGCATGGGGGCCAGTTGCTTTCCGATCTTTTCCGATTCTTAAAAAATTAGAATTTTAAATATTAATCAAATGAGCCATTTCAGAAGTTTATTATGAGCATACCTTCTATAAGAACCATATATTGCCCCAGGGCATAACTTACAACGCTGCCCCGGGCCCTGGGGGATTATGTTGACCCCGGAGCTTTTGTTTTATGATCTTTGAACTGTCTTTAACAGAAAAGCTATCTCAAAATTTTTATCGGACATATTTGGGGAAAAGGAGCGTAAGCAGGAAGGGGGTTAGCTACCCCCCGATCACTTTAGACTCTTAAAAAGGGCACTATTACTTGCGATTTCCAATCGAATGAGTGCCTTCTGAAGTTTATACGAAGACCTTTCCATATAAAGTGCCGGCGGGAAAAAACAATAATAATAAATAATAAAACATTGGAGCCGTAGGGCTTTACTATAGGCACGCTATGGCATGGCCTCTGATACAGGAATCATACCTAAAAAAGTAGTTTTTTGTACGAAAAATTGTATTTTTACTTTATTGCGATGAAAATGAACTTCAAACAGTACGCTGATATAACCATTCACTTTCAAGTGAGCCTTTAAACAGCTTTCCACGATTTTCCACCGTCTTAGAGCTTTAGAAAAAAAAAAATGCGTGAGTATTGTACGATCTTAAAAATGGTTTGCTTTGGTTTTGAAAGGAAGAGAGGCTGAAAATATTTTCCATCATTTGTGATTCAAATGATGCAATTTTATCTTGATTCACCGCCATTTCGGGGGGTTTTCATGCTTTTTTTTTAAATTTCCGAAAGTCTAAGATAAATAGAAAGCCAAGATGGGCTGAACCTATGTTAGAAGTAAGAAAGAATATAATAACAAAAAGAAACTGGGATTTGTGGATTGACCACTATATTTATCTACGCTTGATTTTTTTTTGTCTACAATCTAAGTTCCATTTAATTTGCTTTGTTCTAGTGTTATTAATTTAAAAAAAACTTTCCGAAAAAATAGTTTTTTCAAAGAAAAGTAGAGGCCATTTTAAACTTAAGCTCAGGAGATACAAATACCTGTTAAAATTCAAACTCAAAACGACAAGAAATCAATATTAAAGAATAAATGAAACCCAAAACGAACAGAAATTAAATAAACAATCATAGCACAAAACATACAACAAGTAATAATATAAATGAATAAATAGATCTTAAAGCGAGTAATGCTTAGATTGAATATGAAAATCAAGCTTAAAACGAAAACAAATATTTTGCTATTAAAGTATAAATGAAACTTAAAACGAACAGAAATTAAATAAACAATCAATGCGAACAAACATACAATATATATTAATGTAAATGAATAAATAAATCTTAAAACGAGTGAAACTTAAATTGAATATGCAAATCAAGTTTGAATCGAATAAAAATAACTTCAAACAAGAGTTTGGGTATCGTCTCACTGCAGAAGCCTAAAACCTACTGCGTCATTGGCGCTTTACTGAAAACAATTCTTTGAAATATTTTCACTTTTGTAAATTTAAGAAATCAAAAATTAATTAAAATTTTAGGGAATAAATATCAGCATATGTATATTAAATTGACAATGCACATTTTTTTTCAGTAAACTCATTTGCATTTTTTTTCAGTAAAGTACAAATAATATTCTGGCTTTTAGAAACCATAGAGATTTTGAACCCTACTCACATTAATTTATGCTCGTTTTGAGTTTGACTCTAATATTTATTTTAATTTTTGTTCGTTTTGTGGGTTTCATTTATTTATTGATACTGATTTGGGGTTGTCGTATGCTTGGTAGATTATATGATAGTCCGGACGCCAGGTGTTGAAAATGTGAACCATACGACGACGGAATGGGGCTGCTACGAGAATTAGCCCACCCTTCACCCCCTAAATTGACCATGCGGATTCAAAATACCATTGGCACTTGCTTGCGAGTGGCGGAACACTCCAAAACTTGACATTTTATTATATTTTGGTGTTTCATGCAAGAAAATGCATGTTTCCACAAAGTTTGAGGTGCAGTTTTCCGCTCAAATAGAAATGCCTAGAAGCCATAGAATGTTTTCATAACAAACTAACACGATTAGTAACAAAAAATGGCAGAGTTAAAAAAAAATGGCAAAACTATGAGTCTTGAACAGTCTTGGAAAGTATAAACAAAATCAAATTGAATATTAGATATATAATGATATTAACTGTTGAAAGATCCCTCAGTTCAAGATTTTTTTTTCACTGTAATTTTTATTTTTATTTTCAATGCTGTAAGAACTGGAAAATAACAAATTTGTAATATACGAGTAATTCGTTTTCAGTGAAGCACCAATGACGCAGAAGGCTTTAGGTTTTTACAGTTAAAGAAGGGGGCAATATCCAAATTTGCTTGTAGTGAAATTATATTTGTCTTGACCAATCTTGAAAAGAACTAATAAATTAACTGAATATTTGAAGTATAATGATATTAATTGCTAAAAGCTCATCAGTTCAAAATTTTACTGTAATTTTAGTATTTATTTTCAATATTAAGTACAAAAGAAAACATTTGTAATATAATTCGTTTTCAGTAAAGTGTCAATGACGCAGTCATTTCCTTATTATATTAAATCCATGATATCCTATTTTAATGTAAGGTTTAAGCCATGTCTCTTGAATGCATATGACATCCACTTTCTCTTTAATCGCATAATGGCATACCATGTCCTTCTTCTCCTTCATCACTGAACATGCATTCCAAGAAAAGTAACTTTAAAGTCATTTGTCTATACACTTGCTTCTTATTGCTTCACAATCAATTGGTCCCATATTTAATTCATTGATAAATGAACAAAGTTTTTCCACTTTCTCCAGCAGGGGAAGGCTGGCCATATCTAGCAAATCTGGGGATAATAATAATCCAACAAGAATTTTTGTAACTGTGTCTGATACTCTTCTATATATGTCTTGTTCGGTTCCTTGGTTTGGAAGACCACTACGCTGTGTTGACTTGGCACTGGTGAATTTGGTTACTGTGAACAGCTTGGGCATATGTTTCTGTACATAACTTGTGCTCTCCTATATCCCATGTTATATTTTTCTGCCAATTTCCAGAATATTTCTATTTTGCTGCCTAATGGAACACTCCCTTGATGTTGAAGAATGGCATCCTTTACAATTGGCACATTTGTAAAATTATAACTTTTTCTGCAGAATCACTGTTTTTGAGGGGACAACTCACAGATTCGTGCTTTCCACAGCACCTCAAACAGACTGGCTCATTTGCTCTACAATTTTTCTGTACATGGCCATGACGCTGGCATTTAAAACACTGGAGAATTCTACGATTGTAGACAAAAACTTCTTTTTTCCTTCCACAGCACCATACACTGGGTGGCAGAAAATTGCCAGTAAAAACGACCATGACCGCATAACTATCCTCAAGTTTCTTTAAATCCCTGTTATATCTCTTTTGACGAATTACTTCTGTAATCTCAACAGATGACTCTATGCATTCTTTAAGTTGTTCATTGCTTAGATACAAGGGCACTCCTTGATGATTCCTCTTTTAATACATTCCTTCTTTTTTCCCCTCACTGATACACCTCCAATAGATTGTATTTTCATTACTTTTTCAGCTTCTTCATTGTCGTTGACATGAACTATTAACACATTCCTTTCTCTATTTGATTCAAAATCGAACTTGATGGGAAAAAACATTTTCCTTTAAACATTTCGATATTGAAAAATCATCTGCTAGTTTCTCATTTTTATCTGTCACTTCAAATTCCACTCTTACTTGAAGCAATTCATTCAACGGAATCTCACTTTGACCAGAAACTTCTGCTTCTAATTCTTGCCTTTTTACTATATTTTGCAAATTCTCTACTGGGGACCTCACACGTTTTCTTCCCAAGGATGGATTCAAACCCAGACTTGGGAATCTAATCTTTTCATTCACTCTGCCATCAATTAATCCTTCTGCCAACATTGGATTTACACTTGACATATCCACATCAGAATCCTCTGATAATGGTGGAAATTCATTATTGTTATCAAGCACCTGGAACCTGTTTTTAACAGGTAAATTATATCCACTCATACTAAGCGCACTGAGTCGTCCATTAGAGTCACTAACTGGGATATGCAAAACTTGCTGCTGAGGCTGGAACTGTCTCTCCTGGGGAAAATGGGCAGCCTGAAACTGGCTGTATGGCATTGGAGCTGTAATATACTGCACAGTGCTACTATACTGTCCACCAGCACTGGTATTAGGTTGTATAATCATATAGGGTGGAGTTGGATAAGCTCCAGGAATTAGTAGACCCCCCTGCTGGGGGTCTTGGCTGCTCATATTGTCACTTCCAACTTTAATACCACTATTCAACTTACTTTCCTTCAGTTTACAGTCTTCTTAACCATTAAAATCACCAAAAATCACAAAAGAATCCAAAAGCACGTGTTCACAGGATGAATGCAACGTTGCCACTGAGAAACCAGGTTCTGTTCTAATGTTATTTTTTTTTTTTTTTTTTAAATTTGGAATTCCGTAGTTGCCAACATCGCGATCTAGATTGTCTTTTTAATCAGAATAGAATGCCCAGTGATAACAGATAAACCATGTATAACAGAATTTAAGCACGTTCGACTTTCAAGGGCTTTAGTGGCATCGACTTAACCTCCCTCTAAGTTCAATATTTTCTACTTACCCTCATCCAAAAGATTCAAGGGACATTACCAAATAAGTAGAGGCTGCAATCTAATAAATAACTTGATCAGTTTGGGGTCTTTGAACAAATTTAGATCAAATTTGACTTTTCATATTTACTTACATGTTATTGCAGCATAGAAGTACAGTATAGTAGTAAAGTGTCGCTTCTCTTTTAAAATGAAGGACAAGTGCTCTAGTTGCTTTAAATGGCAACAATATATTTCTTAAATGTATGAAGAATGTATTTAAATTTGAATTATTTTTGCACTCATGCACTGCAATTAACAAAGAAAAGAAGCAGAAAAGGTTTATATATATACTACTACTATACTATACTACTAACAACTCATCGCAGCACCAGCCGCCTGAGGCCACACAGCTACGCACGCTCCTCCTCCACCCCAATCTATTCAAAGCCTCCTTTTTACACCCGCCCACGAAGTCCCATTTCCTTTAAATCTTTTCTTTATGACGTCCCCCAACCCAGACGGGGACGACCTGCTTTCCGTTTAAGCCCTAGATGGTTGGCCGAAAGAACATCTTCGGCAATCTGTCATCCCTTCATCCGAACAACATGCCCTAAACCACCTCAACCTTTCTTTCATTATAGACCTAGAAAGTGTATTGAACCACATTTTTCGTATAGCCTATTGTTTGAAATACGGTCCAGTCAGCCGGGTACCCAGAACAATCCTTAAGCAATTTCTCTGGAAAACATCTAGCAAAATCTTCAATCCGCTTTTCGGAGCGTCCAATGCTTCAGAGCCATATTATGACCGCTGTCATCACTGTAGCTTCTAAGACTTCTAATCTTGGTTTTGCAGACTTATCTTCACTATTCTTTCCCAGACTTTTTTTAACTGTGAAATGAAAAAACACCCTGAGCCTGGCCTATGCGATATTTTAACATCTTCACTGCATCCCCACCATCTTTACTAATAATTACTACCAAGGTAAGTGAAACTGCCCACCTGATCAATTCTGTTCATTACCATACCAACGTCACACTTTTCCCATCTTCACGTTATTCCTAGGCCTTAGTGGACGTTGGGTCTTCCTAACATATATAAGACATATATATATATAGATATATATATATATATATATATACATATATATATATTATATATATATATTATATGATATTATATATATTATATATATATCATATATATATATATATATATAGATATAATATTATTATATATATATATATATATATATATGATATATATATATAATATATATATAATATATATATATATATATATATATATATATATATTATATATATATATATATATATATATATATATATATATATATATATATATATATATATATATATATATATATATATGTATATATGTATATATATATATATATATATATATATATATATATATATATATATATATGTATATATATATATATATATATATATATATATATATATATATAATATATATATATATATATATATATATATATATATATATATATATATATATATATGTATATATATATATATATATATATATATATATATATATATATATATATATATATATATATATATATATATATATATATATATATATATATATATAATATATATATATATATATATTATATATATATATATATATATATATATATATATATATATATATATATATATATATATATATATATATATATATTATGTCCGCTACAGAACAAAAGAAAGGTAGCGGAGTAAATAATCAACAAAAGAAAAAAAGAGAACACTTCACACAACTACACTACGCACACAAAATTTAAGCAAAATCATACATAAGCCGTATTAGCGGAGAAAAATACTGGTGCGTCAGGGTTTTGGCACGAGTACGGCTTTCAATTTCTTCGCATTTTGCGGTAGGATCAATAATTCCGAACCTTCGGCATAAGGAGGTATTGGACGTCCAGGGCACGATTTTTAACAGATATTTTGCAAGCTTGAAGTATTTAGTACGAAGTTGTCGCTTTTTGGACTGCGTAAGCAGATCAAATAAAGGGGAAATGTAAAGAAAATGCGGTGTTACCATTGCGTTAAAAAGTCTCGCCAGAATCATTTTGCTCACAGTATTTTTCAGATCTACCGCTTTTGCATACCTGATGAGCATGCCTCGATATGCCAAGGACGAAACCAGGCCGCGCAGCCTGGTCTTATTACCTTTCACAGCCTATTTAGGATATCCTCTATCCTGTAGTAAAATCCTCACCAGCCTACAGTATATTAGGCTAGCTATGCTTCGTATTTCAAAAGTAAAGAGAAAAGTCTGAGAAAAAGAAAAAGTAAAAAATTTCAACTCACAACACGGTAACGTTCCAGTTCATACTGAACAAACCATTTAACAATTTTTACTTGAATAGTGTCCGGTGTTTGAATGGCATCTTTTATCTCGATACAAGTTAGTTACACATCATAAAATTGTAAGTGTGATTGTGGAAATATTACGTCCCGGAGGGAAAATGATATATGTCAATTTCCTTTGTCTTGTCTAGTTTTTGATGGATAGTAATAAAGTCATTATAAAATAAAAGAACATGCTGATACTGCTGGGTGAAATACAGAGATTACAGCTTCGTTATATGACGAAAAATTATTGGATTCAAATGAGGAAATTAATTTCTTCGCGATAAGGCAGTTCACGCCAAAATACGCCAAATCAAATAAAATACGCCAAGATTTACGCCTGGCGAGATAACTAGAAAATTTCCCGCCAGTCAGCATCAAAATACTCTAGTCTGGCGGGAAATACACCATAATGGCAACGCTGCTGTCGCTCCTCACTTCGTTATTCGCAAGGCAGATGCTGAACCCCTTATTGGATCTCTCTGGAAATAATTAAACTTAGTTACAAGAGACGCCAATAGATAGCAGCACAAGTTAGAAACACGCATTGTTATTGGGTTCATGTTTAGTTGTGCTATTGAGATGTGACCAATTTCTTAGATATTTAGCGCAAACTAGTAACTACTTGTAAACGCACTGCTTGTAAAGCGGTTTATTCTGTTTTTTTTTTTTAAGTATTATCATTTTACTGGTATGACATCATTGATATATAGATTGGTTTAACAGTAACTTAATTGTGAATGTTTGTGCTATATCTGAGGAATTATAGCTGATACAGATAAATTGATTTCATAGTTGGATTCAATATCCCAAAAGCAGCACGAATCAGCTTTAAAAACCTTGACACAATAAAAGAAGAAAAATAGTGATCCTGGTGGCCAGTGGAAAGGAGATTTTGGCCGACGTGTCCTCTCCCCTTCTTAAACTACACTGTTCATCTTTTACAACCACATCTATAGCATGCTCTAAAAAGTAACATCATACTACGGAATTTGCTTCCTATTGAAACAAATCTATCAATTTATCACATTCACCCTTACCACCTTCTTAGAAAGAGTTTTAATTTAAAGTTTTCCTAAAATCACCAAAAAGTTATCAAAAGTTCATACAAAAGTCATATCATAAAAAAAACCAAATCATACAAAAAGTTCAGCTTTAATGTAGAGAGGGGCAGTTAGGGTAAGTAGCTCCTCTCCTCGTAATTAGCATAATCTTGGGTAAGGTGCTAAACGAAATTGAGGTTTGAAAAAGAAATAATTTAACAAAAGTCATTTTTAATGAAAGTAAATAGCACCATATAGACCCAAAAGTAACAGAAATGATTCTTTATTTGAGGAAGCTCCCCGCCTCCTCCTCCTCCTCAACCTCTCTGGTGTTTATGCTTAAGTTCGATTTATTTCCACGGTATTCCATGAACAAATGCTTACTCACAAGGGCAATGGATAGAATGTATTCTTCTCAATGCCTCAAGAATGGAGGGCCTTGTCAGTTTACTTATAGCAACGAAATTTACAGTTCAAATATTATTTAAGTAAATGTTATGAGAGTGAATGTCATGAAAAATGCCAAATGTTATGAAAAGGTAAGTAAAACACCTGCATTTACCAACTGGCTACAATTCTTGCACCGAGAAATATTTTCAAGAAAGCACCAGTAAAACTTTAGTGTGTAGATTGTTTTTTATTTGGGGGGGGGGAATAAGGGGACATCAGCTTATAATCCAGAATAATATCTGTTGGTTCTAAGTTTCATTGTCGCTCTTTACTTTCATTTGAAAAAAAAAATGGTTCTATAATTAGATATAAGGCTAAAGAGAATTACATCGAGTTTAATTTGGCTCTGTTGGTCCAAGTTGGTCCTGTTGACTTGTTAGCTGTTATTTTTATTATATTCTTCCATCAAATGTTCTTCAATTAATCTGCTCTCTGTTGCTTCGTTTTCTTGTATTTTTATCATTCACTTTCTTTTCACTCGTACTTTTTTCTGTCTTCTTATCCATTATTTTTTGGAATATGGTATTTGATCATCGAGGGTTCTCATCTATGTTCAGTGTTGGTTTTCTCCCAGCCTTCGAGCTCTGCTCTCTGGTGAAAGAAAAAATATGAATTTCTGTGTATTTAAGTAGTTATCTGCTTTTTTTTCGTTTATTATTCAATTGCGTTTATGTATCATTTTCTAATAATAAATGTTATAAGAGAGCTTAAAGGAGTTATTTCTTTAGCTCCGTATTTGTTATTTTTTTGTTTTTTCTAGTGTCAAGAGCAATGTCCGATTGGTCGGTACGGAAAGAATTGTGAAGGTGTCTGTCAGTGTCGAAATGGAGGGAAATGTTCATTAACTGATGGAAGCTGTCGTTGTTCTGACGGATGGCATGGGGACCACTGTGAAGAAAGAGCTTGTGCTGAACACCTTTATGGTCCTGGATGCACTGGAATATGCACCTGTGAACCATCAAATACAGCAATGTAAGTTTAAGAATGAACCTCAATTCATCATTCTATCTTCTCAATGTGGAATCTAGGAATCAATTCATCTACGCCTCTTTGTTTCTCAAAAACTTCTGGCCAAAATTTGTGGATAGTAATTTGGCTCAGTATAGTTTAAAGGTTCAATAGCTGTGTCTCTGGGGATGACTGGCCTCCAAGGTCCCTGGGGAAAGGGCTGTAAGATGTGGAATTTTCCCATTGTTTAAATATAGCATTTTTTATTGGGAGGGAATTTTCTGTTGAGGTTGATTTTCCACCGGGAGAATTGTCCATAGAAAGGAAAGTTTTCGGGGGAAATTTTCCAGAGGAAGTTTTATACAGGGGAATTTAGTGGAAGTTTCATACCGAATTCTTTTTTATTCGTCTTATTTTTTTTTGGCTGCTCAATTTTATGTTTTGAGAGAATATTCCGAGAGATATTTTCAGCGAAGAGGGAACCTTGGATTTCCTGGGGAGGGGAGGTTTTCCACGGGATAAACTTTCCATGAGGGTGATCGTCCCCAGAGGGGTGAGGGGTTTCCGGCATGATTTTAAAAACGATCAGAAGTTAAATAAAAATTAGTTTCATAAAATGAAAAATAGTAAGTTCTCCTGGGAAAATTTTCAGGGTGGGGAGAGTTTACCCCGGAAGAATTTTCACGGTAGACTTTTATACGGGAGAAATATTTCGAGAGAAATTTTTTCACGGTTGATAAGACAGATTTCCTGGCATGATTTGAAGGACGCTCAGAAATGAAATTAAAAAACACATATTTTTTCAACCGAAAGCTAGAAGCAACATTAAAACTTAAAACGAACTGAAATCATTCCATGTATGAGTGGCATGCCAACTCCTCAATCCCTCCCTCTTTACGCTTAAGTTTGATTTTTGTCCCAACTCTTTAAGAACGACTCCTGAAACACATATCCAGAATAATTCCTTATCCTTATAATAATTCCATATCCCTTCATGTCCAGAATTATTTCTGTTCGTCTTGAGTCTTAATGTTGCTCCTTACTTTCAGTTCGAGAATTTTTTTATTTCATTTTTGATTGTTTTTCAAATAATGCCGATAAATCTGGCTCACCCTCCATCTGATCATCCTCTCTTTGCGAGAAACTCCTCCGTGGAAAGCTCCTCCCACGTAAAATACACACCCCCAGTAAAATTTCTTCCAGGCAATTCTATTCTCGCTTCAGTTCTCCCTCCCCCCCCCCCTCCGTAATATTTCTTGCAGGAGATTCTGTTTAAAAAAAAAATCTTCATAGCGTACTTTTATTCGAAAAAAAAGTTCTAATCGTTTTTTCTGATCAACTCCGGAAATCCTCCCGTCGGTGTAAATTATTTCCCAGTAATTCAAACATGCTGAAAGTTTTCCCCGAAACATACCCACATGTAAAATTGAGCAGACAAAAAGAAAGTAAGACAAATAAAAATAATTTCATAAAGGCATTCGGTCGAAGTCCTCAAGTGTAAAATTTACCCTGGAAAGTTCACCCAAGGAAATTTACCTCCAAACAGAAGATTATCCCCATGGAAACCAACCCAATGCACAAAATGGAATAGTCGTTCGATAGGATTAAGAAGCTTTTTTAAAAATCTAAGAAAGATTTGGAGTAAAGAGCACGGGATTGAGGATGGGACGCATCCTCCATATACGGAATGATTTCATTTCGTATTAAGGTTTAATGTAGTTAATTAGCTTCAGTTGAAAAAACTTGTTTAGTTTTAATTTAGTAACATCTAAAATTAGAGAAAAAGAACATCGCCTCATCTTATAAGTAGAAATCTTATACGCATTTATCTATATTTACAGATTATAAGTATTAATTATAAGTATTAAAGATTACAAGTATTAATTATAAGTATTAATCTTATTAATTGTATGTAAAAAGTATTTTCATCGCTGCAGTGTAAATATTTGCAGCACTTTGCCATGGATGTTCTGCATCCTTGTGTGAAGCATTTGGTACCACCCATAACTATAAAGTATTATTGATTTTTAATTCTGATCAATGGATCTGCAACCCATCGAATAGTTTTTCAAAGAACGGCAATGCTAAAATTTCATGAAGTTTGGATTTTTTGCTAGTCTTGACTAGTTAAGCCTTGTACAAATTAGAAGTATCATTAAAAGCGTGCCCAGTTTGTTAAAACCTCCAGGTGACTCTTATTGCTCCTAATTCTTGGTTTTTATTTAATTTGCATCAAACTCAATTACTGATTTTTCTCCTGTAACATGTTCTTCTTTAATTCCTTCGCAAACTGCATAAACCCCTCTCTGTTATTCTATCTAAGGAATTTAGATTTTTTTTTTTTTGAGGTGGGATTTGAAGATGGGTGACTTCAATTTTCTCTCTGCTACATGTTTATCTTTCAAATTTAATTTGATTTATGGCTCTAATATGGAATTCTCCCTTCTGACTCCAATTTCTCGTATGGAAACATTTTATCTCCTTAAATACTTTGTCAAATCCAGGAAGATAAACGAAGAATGATGGATTTGACGAATTATCTATTGATTGTTGAGCATTTAATTAAAGACCTTTAGTCATAGACCTTTCGAATTGATTCATGTGGTCGACTTATTAATTACATGTCGTCTCATGAAACTAATTAAACTTTTGGCAACCTATATGTTCTAAATTGTTATAAGTGTAAAATTCAAGATGACTTGAGAATATTTTGCACAGCAACATTTAAATGGTTGTAGCGTGGATATGTTATTTTGAATGTCTGAAATTGGTGAATGTCTGAAATACCTTTTTTCTCCTTTGAATTAGTTTGCGTTGCCAGTAAACTTTTTCAGTTTTTGGCAAGGTTTAATGGTGACAGGTTAGGTTCGATTGGGTTAGGTTGGGTTAAGTTAGGTTAGGTTTTTAACCCATTTCTGAGATTTATAGCCTAAATTAACCTAACTTTAACTTTTACCATAAAGCTGGCATAAGAGTGAAAAAGCGAATTCGCAAAGCTAATTGAATCCAAGCAGAGAAAAAGAAATTTTAGACATTCACAGTCAAAGATATAATGGATAAAATCATAGCGTGGGTTTTTTAAAATGCTTAATTAAAGATTGAGAGGCTTAGCATCTCCTTTTTCAAGACGGTCCTCAAAAACCAAATGTATTCCTGGCAAATTTTTGTGGAGTAGATTAGTTGTGTTTTGAAGTTGCAAGGTTACACGCAAGATGAAAAAAACTTTTCCCTCCACGGAGAAATCCCCCTCCCCACGGAAATATCCTCTAGACAATTCAGTCCCGGTGAAAATTTACCCAGGACAATTACTCTTAGCCACTCCGTGCGTAAAATTGAGACGGAAAAGAAAAAGTAAGACATATAAAAAGAATTTTGTATAAGAATTCTGGCAAATTTCCCCTGATAAGTTCGTCTCCCTGGAAACTTCCCTATCCATGGAAAATTCCCCCGTGGAAAAACCCCTAGCAGGAAATTTGTCCACCCAGCCCCCACCCACCCGAAAATGTATGCCTACATACCAGTAACACATACTATGCGTAAACAATGGGAAAATTTTATAACTTAAAGACCTTTCCCCTGGGACTGTGGGAGGTCATGTTACACCCAAAGGCGTAGTTATTGGGCCTTTCAACTATGATGAACAAAATGGCTATCTCAAAGTTTTGATCGGATGATTTTGGAAAAAAAAGAGGCGGGGGAGGGGGCCTAGTTGCCCTCCAGCTTTTTGGTCACTTAAAAAGGGCACTAGAAATTTTAATTTCCGTTTGAATGAGCCCTCTCCCAATATTCTAGGATCATTGGGTAAATATGATCATCCCTGGAAAAAAAAGCACGCATCCGTGATCTTTTTTCTGGCAAAAATACAAAATTCCACATTTTTGCAGATAAGGAACTTGAAACCTACATAGTAGGGTTCTCTGATACGCTGAATCTGATGGTGTGGCTTTTATTGAGATCACTCGACTTTTAGGGGATGTTTCCCCTTTTTTTCGAAAATCAGAAAAATTTTATGAGGCTCGTAACCTTTGATGAGTAAGACTAAACTTAATGATATTTATATATTTGAAATCATTATAAAAAGACGATTCTTTTGATATCTATTGGTATCAAAATTCCGTTTTTTATATTTTCGGTTACTATTGAGCCGGGTCGCTCCTTACTTACAGTCTAGGAATAAGTGAAGATAAAAAGGTGACGAAAAGATTGATCAGACGGGCAGCTTCTCTTACCTTCGTAGTATTATTAGCAAAGACGGTGGGAGCAGTGAAGATGCTAAAAGTAGAATAGCCAAGGCTCAAGGTGAAATATGGCTCTGAAGCATGGGTGCTCCGAAAAGCGCATGAAGATTTGCTAGATGTTTTCCAGAGAAATTGCTTAAGGATTGTTCTGGGTACCCGGCTGACTGACGGTATTTCAGACAGTAAGCTCTACAAAAAATCTGGTTCAATCCCACTTTCTAGGGTTATAATTCGCACGTTGTGCGAATGAAGGATGACAGATTGCCGAAGATTGTCCTTTTTGGCCAACCGTCTAGAGCTAAACGGAAAACAGCTCGTCCTCGTTTGGGGTGGGAGGAAGTCATAAAGAAAGATTTAAAGGAAATGGGAACTTCCTGGGAGGGTGTAAAAAGGGAGGCTTTGAATAAATTGGGATGGAGGAGGAGCGTGCGTAGCTCTGTTGGCCTCATGCGGCTTGGTGCTGCGGTGAGTTGTTAGTAGTAGTAGTAGTAGTAGGTCAAAAGGGCATACCATAGTTTACAGGACAATTTTTATAAGTTGGGCTAAAATGATGAGAGTAGATAATATGAATCTTTGTTTTTACTGTTACTTTTTAATCTTCAATGAAATTGTAAATGTTTAATTTAGATCGAGTTGAAGTTTTTTTCACAAGGAAATATTAGAGAAAGCAGTATCTTCTAGATTTTGCCCCTTAAACATCCAAAATAAATGAATCTCAATTATATCCAATACCCTCCCCCCCCTTCCCCCTAAACTCAGATTCTGATTGAGTAAATATATCTTTGTTGATCAATGTACATCGATTAACGCCTCTAAAATGTGCATGTCTTGAGCCCCTAAAAAACTTCTAGTTAACACAAATAATTTTGAAATCATCGCAATAAATGTAAGTTCTGCTCAACGAATCTTTGAAAAGAAAATGTAAACTATCTTTTTATGCCTATTTAGCACTTGGCCACTAGCATTTTTAAATCTGAATTGAATGAACATGCTTCGAAATGTTTACCATTTCTCATTCTATGCCAAGCCAGACTCACTCAGACTACCTGTCTTGGCTTTGTCTCCAATTGGCCAATGACTTGATGGCAACTTGATTTTAATTAAAAAAATCAACGGACTGCTTTGCCGTTTCTCACTCCGACTACCTGTCTTGGCTTTGTCTCCAATTGGTCAATGGCTTGATGGCAACTTGATCTTAATTCAAAAATCAAAAAAGCCAAATTGCTCTTTGCTTAGGCACTGATATTGTGAAACAAATTATTTCATATAAATATAAATCTAAAAGGTTTATTTAAATTTAGAATGATTTTTCTTTGCAAGAAAGCAGAGAGCAACATAAAAACTTAAAACAGACGGAAATTACTAAATTTTGAATGACCGCTGCCCACGTCAACTCACTGTTATATTGTCAAAATTATTGTTCTTTGAAAAAAATTATAAAAAAAAACATACAGTAAAGCCTAAGTTAAAATTAGTCTCAAAAACGAGAAATTTCTAGGAAGAGTCAAGAGAGAGAGAGGGAGAGGGAGAGAGCGAGGGGGGAGAGGGATAGGGAGAGAGAGAGATAGGGAGAGAGAGAGATAGGAGAGAGAGAGATAGGGAGAGAGAGAGAGAGAGAGAGAGAGAGAGAGAGAGAGTAGAGAGAGAGAGAGAGAGAGAGAGAGAGAGAGAGAGAGAGAGAGAGAGAGAGAGAGAGAGAGAGAGAGAGAGAGAGAGAGAGAGAGAGAGAGAGAGAGAGAGAGAGAGAGAGAGAGAGAGAGAGAGAGAGAGAGAGAGAGGAGAGAGAGAGAGAGAGAGAGAGAGAGAGAGAGAGAGAGAGTTTCATTATACAAAAAACATCAGTATGAACAGCCAGACCCGAAAAGTAAAAACTTGTCCGAGTGGGTGGCAAAAAATTCCACTAAAAATAATACAGGACTAAATAAATAATTAAACAACTAATACAAATCGCACATCCTAGTCGGCACCACAAACTTTACAGCAAAACAATTTCAACTTTACTGTTATAATCATATCCTGAGAGGCAATAATAACTTACTTAATTATTTATTTATAATGATTGTTGAAGATACAATCTTTCAATAACCAACCATTGTTATTCTCGTATTCCACTTAATAGACACAAATGACAGTAATAATGGGTAGTGGTTTTGTTTGTAACAAAAATGGGTAGTACTATCCTATTTGTTGAATTTTGTTGACATTTCTCGACCTCTAGGCTTTCATAAGAAAATATCATTACTGTATCCCGGATACACATTCCATAGTTTCTATATGAAAGCTAATGATCTCTGGAAAATGGAAATTAACCTCGAGTCGTGCTTCTTCCCAAGTAACATAGATAGTCTTTGTCTTTTGGACCTGAGGGAATATTCCCGTATGAATTCAGTCAGTTAAGGTTGAGTCCCTGAACTTTTTTTATGATGTAATTAGTTGAATTGGTCGTGATAAGAAAGTTTTCTGTTTTACAGCTTCGAAGTAGCAATTGTAATAAATGTTAGGAGGGTGAAACGTAGCTGTAAGCTATTTTTTAGTAATTTTATTTAATTTAATTCTAGGATGTCGAATGGGGAAATAATTGTTTTGTCTTTTCATCTTTGCTTGATGAAAATGCTGAATATTCGCTCAATCCATAAGATAAATTTTACAACTTAGAAACGAAGCTTTTCAGTTGAAGGTATAATCTTAATCACCAGCTCACCAAAATTTAGAGAACCGTTTTAAGTATCCTCGACCTTTAGTAATACAAAAAGGAAAAAAAGCATGGGTTCTGTCGTTCTCTGAAGTAAAGTTTGGGTTTATTAAGCTGCTGTTTTCTTTAGGGCTATTGTTGAAATGAAGAGAAAATATCATTTTCCCAGCTGGACAGCTTGTTTTAATAAAGCTTTCCCAAATTTCTTGACTGGAACATGGCTGCTGTTTTTAGTGTTTTGTTTTGTGTTTCGTTTTTTTGTATTGGTTCTTTGCTATTTAAGAAACGTTTACTGATACACAGGGCCCAATGTGCTTTAGCCTTATGCTGACGGTCTTCCTTTTTTGAGACCCAGGGGTTTTTGCCTAACTTCAACAATAAAAATTGAAGCTTACAGCGCTAATGGAGCCTTCAGATGGATTCTGAATTTTACTCATGGCGTCCTCACTAATTTCAGTAATATTTGATGTTGACTCTCCATCAACAGAAAATAGCTCCAATAGAGAGCAATGCATTCTCGGGAATGACGCAGTCTCATGGCTGCTACTCGGTTGAATATTGTAGAGGCGCTGACTTCTGGCTAATATTAGAAAATAGAATAAGTATACACATATTAAAAAAGCAAAAACATTCTTAGAGCACGCCGATTTTCCATTTATAATTAAAATCCAAATGAAATTACTTCATTCTGCTTGCATTGTTTTATGTTTTTCGTCCACGAATGGTATGGGAAGAAGTTAAGAGGTTGCCAGAAAGGACCTAAAGAAAATTGGGGCTTCCAGAAAGGGTGTAAAGAGGAAGGCTTTGAATAGATTGGGATGGAGGAGGACCGTGCACAGCTTTGTTGGCCTCAGACGGCTGATTGCTGCAGTGAATGGTTAGTAGTAGTAAACTCCTAGCTAAGCTGAAAAAAGATGATTTAGAAATTTTGTTTATTAAGCTGCTGTTTTTAATTTAGAATTATTGTCGGAATGAAAAGAAAACATCATTTTCTTAGCTGGACAGGTTGTTTGAGCAAAGTTTTCCCAAATTTCTTGAATAGAACATGACAGCTGTTTTTTATTTATATTTTTTTTATATTGGTTCTTTGCTATTTAGGAAACGTAGACTGATGCATAGGGCCCAATGTGCTTTGGCCTTATGCTGATAATCTTCCTTTTTTTGAGGCTCAAGAATTTTACCTAAGTTCAGAAGATTAGCTATTTGTAATGCATGCAGTTTGTAATTTTCAGTCTGACAATATTTATTTACAGATAAAGAATGAACCAAAATACCAAACGAAACCTAAATGATTTCTAGGACCACTCTGCCATTCCATTCATAATTAAAATGAAATAAAAAATATGTAATAGCGAGTGAGATGTTGCTTGATGTTCAGTCAAAATGAAGATCTCCCATTACTCGCAAGTGATAATTTATGCCTTGTAATCAGCCAGAAGTAGAAAAATGGGAATGATTAAAAGTAAACAATAAAAATCATTAGTCGCTCATTGAAGATAATTTCTTAAACCACATTGGCCTGCCATAATGTAAGAAAAGGAAACGATCAAAAATGGAGTTGTTCGCTAGTATCCTTCGATGGCAGTTCATAATTTTTTGGATGTTGTGCAAATCGCGGATATTGACGAATGACTCGCTTTATGGTTGCTAGGTATTTGGTTTTAATTCTTATAAATTTTTTGGCTATTATTGAATTTTATTCATCTTTTAATTTTTTTCTGTTTTTTCATTAGTTTTTATTTTTTTCACATTGACTTTCCGCGTTTCTTTTGTTGGTTTTTTCTTCGGCACTTTCCTTGAATATATTATTTCTTTTCGCCCTGAAGAAGAGAGGTGGTTGTCCTCTCGAAATATTCGCTTTGTTTGTTTATTCAGTACTCTCGTTTGGCCTTAAAAACCTCATTTTTGATCGTTTCCTTTTCTTACGCTCATTGAATGTTAATGTTTGGTAACATTTGTGGATCTTTAATAAACTCATATAATAAACCAAAACTCAGAAAAATATGCAGAGTTTGCGTTGTTCAGTAACTTCCATGATGTGGTGCGAAAATAAGCCAAGTCCTGAAAATCTGCCAAGTCCTGACTCAGTGGAAAACGATTTCCAGGTGCAAAAACGAGCCAAGCCTAAGCTGTAGACTGACTCAGTCGCCATCAAAAGGTGGGAGTGCTCCACCTTGTTTGAACAGGACTGAGGCAAAGATTCTTATTATGTAGGATTTTAAAACCAAAGCGGGAAAGTGACCCCTCAAAAATCCCCCAATCCTCATCCCACTGCTAAACTTTTTAGCAGAAAAGCTAGGAATGCAGCACCTTGGTTGAACCAGAATCATCCTGGGGTTTCTAATCTTTATGATTAGAGAATCAAAGTGGGGTTTGGCCGCCGAATGGTATGCATTTAGCACCTTGTTTGAACTGGAATTATACAAGGATTTTCAGATTCAACCTGTTTTACTAGGGCACAAAGTTGAAATGTAGCCGCTCTAACATCGTCAGTTTTTCAGTAGAAAGATAACATGGTTTTCTACAACCGGCATGAAAATCATGGGGCAAGTACCTTAGGCCAGTGGAAAATGAGAATAATGATTCAGAGAGTCTTGTGCCCCCTTTCCAACCTTTGCCTGAATCTCTCCAATTCGTTTAAATTTTATAGAGTACGAACTTTTAAGCAAAGGGGCAAAGGAAGACGGATTTTCAAACGTGCTGGAATCTGCTCTTTGAATGTGAATTTTGAAACGTGTACGTCTTTTTCGAGTGCCATTTACATTTTGTATGATAGCACCCGGATTCACGTGAAATTTGAGCCACTTTGACGGTATTACCGCCCGGGATATCTCCCCAAGAAGTTTTAGGCTGGTGTCTGTTTAGGTCGAAGTGCTAGCTGTTAAATATTTTGCACTCCTATTAATTTTTCCTTTTGACTTTTTTTTTTACTTATTTTTTGTATTGCTGCCATTTTAATTTGTGAATATAGGCTTGATGATCTTTTTTTTTTTGTTTGTCTGAGATTCGTTTCAAATAAAAATGTGTCTTTCATCGTCTTATCTCGGAACTTTAGCACGAGTTCGCGATTTGTTGAGTGTGTTAAATGTTTCCTTGATAGTTTTAATTGCTCCGTATATTTCTTTGCAACTCATGTACCTTCACGCTGCGCACTTTAAACAATTCTTTAGAAAAAAAAAAGGTTATGACCATGGAAAAGAAGAGAATATTATTTAAGAATTATAATTCCTTCTCCTTAAAGATCAATGACAATAATAAACTGCTGACCCCCAATTCTCTATTGACAAGGAAATGTGGTCCTTAATACTCTTCTTCAGATAGAAAATAAACAAAGCTCAAGTCATACGTAACCATAGCTATTGAGACAGATCACTTGCTTGTAAAAACGAGATGCTCTTTATATGAGGAAAAGAATAAAATTCTGTACTTAAGCATAAATTTGTTGTTTGGGGGAACTGAAGCAGAAAATAGGGACATATCCTGGTTTTTTCTTGTATTTGAGTGCGTGGGGAATATCATGATTATAAAAAGAATATAACTTATCTTATAGCTCACATGATTTGGTTTCATTTGTGAAAATTTGGGGTTTGGATGTTGTTTTCCTAGCGCATAAAAAAGGCCTTTTTATTATTGAAGCTCATACGTCCCACATATGAGCTTCTGCAAGTACATGGGATCTGATAGACCCCACTTTGTTGCCCCAATAAAGTTAGATCCTTCCCAGAATTTAGAAAACTACTCAAAGTATTATTACTCTTTACAGCTACGTTTAGACCATTACTCTGTAAAAGTCTTTTAGGTTTAAGTTTTACTAATAAGTAATATGTATCCAGAGTGGTTAATTAACTAGACTTTTTTCAAAAAGAAGGAAAAAGTTTCTAGAGATTTTTAAGGAAGTCTTGGAGACACCTCGGGAGAAGGATGTTTTTGGTTCCTTACCATTTGTGCCCGGGCTAAGTGAACAACTTAAAAGAATTTAACAGAGTAATGATCTAAAAGTAGCTTTCAAGAGTAATAGTACTTTGAGTAGTTTTCTTAATTCTGGGAAGAATCTAACTTCATTGGGGCAACATAGTGGGGTCTATCAGATCCCATGTACTTGTGGAAGCTCATATGTGGGACGTACTAACCAGAGTTTTGAAATGAGATTATTACAGCATAAAGACTATATTTCATCGGCTTTAAAGCAAGATTCTAAGTCTGAAGATTTCACTTCAGCCTTTTCGAAACATATTTCTAATTTTCCAGACCATTTTATTTTGTTCGATTATGTCTCTTTGATTTCTAGGGAACGGGGATGAAAGCAAAATTTTCGTGAAACTCTTGAAATTAAGAAAATCTTATTCAAGAATATAGCTTTAAATCGTGACACAGGTGAATTTGGCTTAAACTCTATCTACGATAATTTATTAAAATCTGATAGAGTAAAGTTCAATTCACCCAATGTAGTTAAACTCTGTCCATGTGTTAGTTCATTCAACGCTAATGAACCGGATCCAAGAAGGTCAAAGAGACTATCTTCCACTTTTGCTTTGAAAAGAATTAAATTATTTAACAATATGTAGTTTTATTTTATTTTGTATATAAACTATTGTTTTTGATTGTCTTAGTTTAGTTTTATTACTGATGACGGTCACTGCATATGTGACCGAAATATCTAGTATTTTTTGGTGAAATTTTATCACTATTTGTGAAAATTACTGTCTATTAAAAAGATTTTATCCCTATTTGAACTTTTATTTATAGTACATATTTTGCACAAGTTCTCTGTAAACTATAAAATCAAGTTTTCACTTTACAGACGATTCAAAAATATTAGCGGCCAAAACGTAATTAAAAAAGCATTATCTCCACTACTCCCTAGCATTTTCGACGTAAAACCTTAAACTAGGTATCCTTTTTTCAGGCCACACTGCTTTTCTATGATGAACAAATAAATGTTCAAATGAGGATAAGTCCATTGATTTAGATTGTGATAATAGGTACAAAAGTCTAGATATTTCGATCAAGTATGCAGCGATCGTCATCAGTAGAATTACGTAAGTCCTAAAATTAAAACTAACATATTTATACGAGACAAAATAATTAACTTCCGGTTCATTGACTAGATTTTTTTTTCTGAGAAAGCTCAATAAACAGGGTTCATTCAAAGTCTTGAGGTGTAAGTTTTCTTCTATAATCTTGCCTAAACGTAAAATGAATTTTCAATAAAGTTGGGCAGTTTTTTCTCTCTTCTAATTGCAAAAGAAATTTTTAATTTATAGTTGTATAGTTGATTGGTCTCATCTCACAATATATACAATGCATTTTCGACGTAATGCCTTAATCTAGGTATCCTTTTCCCTGACCACACTGCCTTTGTTTGACGAATGAATAAACGTTCAAATGGGGATAAGTCCATATATTTAGACAGTGAAAAACAGGTACCAAAGTCTAGATATTTCGATCACATATATAGCGATCGTCATCAGTATTTTTTGATATGCTTCACCCATCTTGTTGCAAACACTTTCTAAGTGTTGAGACGTTACTGCATCTGCAGTTATATGGTATTTGATGAGTAGCTTGGGTCTGGTCTTTGCCTGAGTAAAAGAAGATTTATTACACTGATGTCACTTTTGAAAACACGAAGTACTTAATATTTCGATTTGATATAAATTCCCTAAATATAATAAAAGCATGCTTGGAGGGTTTCTCTAAAACTCCTGACGGATTTTGAATCTCGTTAAGAGGTTTCCTTTGAGCCATTAAGCGGTAACTGCTCTGAAAGAATCTGCAAGCCATTACTTTTGTACTGGCATGTTAAAAAATCAAGAAAGAACCTTCAATCTCGACTTATCCCAGTTCGAGATATGAACGGAGCCACAATTAGTGATAAGGTAAAAGTTAAAGGATAATTGATTTTGTTAGGAAAAATTAGTGACGTTACTGAAAATATATAAAAAATATAAGGTCCTAGGTGCTGGTAGTATGATAAGTGACTTTTTATTAAATATGGTGGTTTTGAAATTAGATAAATTACTGAATATTATGAATATGATTTCTGAAAAGGGGGAAGTACCAAGCGATTTTAGGAATACTAAATCCCTGTATGAGAAAGGTGATAAGACTGAGTGCGATAGTTATATAGGCATTAGCAAGAGAAGAGCAGTGTGGTTTTAGGAAGGCAATAGTTTAATTAAAAGACAGGTCAAAACCTTAAATACCTCAAATAATGATATTCCCCGTAATAAGCCTCAGACAAGTTCCAACCTTATAATTACAGATCATAATGAAATGAACTTTGTAAAGAGTCGACTTGCTTCTGCTAGATTTGCAAACAAAAAGATTCAAGCAGTTTATGAAACGAAATAAAGTTTTCTCGATCTGTATTTAATTGTATGTGCTTTAACCTAGGGCATATGTAATTTTTTTAAATAAATAGACTATCATTTTGCCGGATTTCATTATCGAACCAACTGTAACCTTGTTGTTGCTTTACTGCATTGTGATATACCAGAGAGACAACCTAGTCTGTCCTACTTTTGTCTCTTTTGGGCTATTGCATTGTGAATATGATTAAAATCGGATTTGTATATATTTTTTTTTTTTTTTTTTTTTTTTTGCGTTTTCCTTTTCTTTGCATATGTTGTGTATTTTAGTTTCTTTTGCTGTTTTTTTCCGTTGATAAAGGATTCCGGCAGTGAAGACAAAATATTCCGACTATTATTATTTAGAGAAAAAAGTTTTTTTTTTCGCTGTTTTATTTGAAATATTATTGTATGTTTACAGTATCTTTATTGTAACAAACAGTATGTTTATTGAATTCTCCGAAGTATCAGTCCATTTAGTTTAAATTTTGTTTTATAGAAAAAATATTAAGTGATATTTGAGTTAACTTGTATTATTGCTTTTAATTATTACAAACTTAATAACGGATTGCAAGTGGAAAGTGCTAAAGGCAAGAAGGTGTAGAACTAGTTTTAAATCAGCTTATTTCTGACCTGAAATCTAAAGCTAATGACACATAGAAGTCCAGAACGTTTTTTTGCGTTGATCAAAGCTCAAAATTAAGATTTCCATCATTCCTTCGAGTCTACTCATTTTTGGATTAGGTTCATGTACTCTTTGTCAATGCTTTTTCTTTATAGGTGTCACCCCTGGACAGGAGAATGTCAATGCAACGCCGGTTGGGATGGTCCAACTTGCTCTCGTCCCTGTCCAACATACACATATGGTGAAGGTTGTAGAAAATTCTGCAGCTGTAAAAATGGTGCATTTTGCAGTCCTATGGATGGATCTTGTCAATGCGGTCCAGGTAAGCGTTAATCCTGATAACAAAGTTGATGTTCTATATTTGTAAAAATACATGCTAAGTTTTTCTGAAAGAGCGAAATTAAAACAAACAAAAATTGTCGCTTCTTAGCCTATCAACAATTACCAGTAATAGCAATGCAATTAAACTGACTCCTGGTATTTCCCTGCATTTGTAGGATTTTGCAGAACAGCACTTTGCTGAAAACACAAAACTCATGCAAAAAAAAAAGCAAGAATGTTGTTTTAGTAGCAGAAAATTCTTTAAATAGCCTGTAATAAATAATTAAGTAATAATAATAATTGGCTATATAATAATTGGCCTGTGATAATAATTAAGGCTATTTAATAGTCCTTCATCAGCCATGATATTCATAACTTTTAGTATAGGCCTACAATTCTAATCCCTGAAAATTCAAAGCAAAACAAAAAAAAATATGGTATTTTAATGACTAAAAAGTGAGTAAGCAACCTACAAAAATAGCAAACTATTTTTGTTATACTGTTTGTATAACAAACTAATTTTGTTATACACATATATAATACTGTTTTAATAGCAAACTGTTTTCAAGCCTACCCAATGGTCTCAAAAGTTGTGGTATCAATAGCTAATAAAGCAAATTTGTAAAGGTGAAATACGCCATAGTTTTGCTGTAATTGAAGATGTAATAAATCACTATAGTATTCGGGAATCCAGATATTTTGTCTATAGTGTGGGGACTTTGGAGCTATTATGTGAATTTCTCAAGTTGAACTATAGTTCTAACTATGCCAAGACAAGCTTGTTTCTAGTTGTTTCCAAATAATCGCGAAATATCTATTTTAAAAGTTAAAAGGGATTCATTCATCCAATTGAACTCGTTTACCAGAAGTCGTAAAAGATCAAACGAGTTCAAACCATTGAACTCGTTTTCCTAATATGACTTATTTTTCTATTATCCTGAAGAACTTTACATTTTTATTATTGCAAAAATCCTCTACTTTTTGTTTATAGACTGCCAGTTTTATATAAATATAGACCAATATGAATACAAATGAATGTGAATTGTCAGTTTAATATATATATATACAGATATTTAGTAATCAAAATGTTAATATTATTTGATTTATTAAAGCTATGAAAGTAAAAACATTTATATTTTTTCAGGAAACTGCAAATTATGTTCTGGCTGGCCTTGGGAAAGCATAGGGGTTTTGGGCCCTACTCATGTTCATTTCTGCTCGTTTTGAGTTTGACTGGGTTATTTATTGTAATTTCTGTTAGTTTGGGGTTGCATTTATTTATCGATGCTGATTTGTGGTAGTTTCGCGCTTGGTAGTTTATTTGATTTTATTTTTTGCTCATTTTTGGTTTAATGGATTTCTTTACTTTTCTTTGAAAAACTTATTTTGTGGAAAAAATATTTTTAGTTAATATAAATATAGACTAATATCCAAAGTCAGTTTATTTGTGTTAATTTTACAGATATAACTGCATAGGCTGAGAAGTGAAAATTTTGTTCATTTTAACCCTAGAAGGGTAAAGCTTTCGTAAATTTTACGACGCAAAACCCCTTTTTTCGCAAGGTTGCCATGGAAACGTATCATTGCGCGAAACCGAAGCCCTTCCCGATATCTAAATATTATGACTAGGCCAGTTCTTGTGCCCTCTACCTAGGTTTTATTATCTGAACCGGTTGGGAGATATTAAGGTGAGTAGTAAAATTTACGAAAGCTTACCATCTACGGTATTGCTTTTTTCACCTATTTCAGGAAAAGGGATTTTTATCAAAACTTGTAATTAGTAGCCTTCTTCGGACATGAGGTTATATTCATTTTTTTTTAACAGTGGTGACAAGCTTCGAGCAAATTTCGTGAGAAAATAAAGCACATGAAATGCTGAATTTGGCATTTTCTGATTTAACAAATGAGCAGAGAAAAATTTTTCACGCTGACAAATAGAAATGTCAGACTGACAAACTGGTTTAACATACGATTCTGTTTGCAGCGACTACTGAAAGACCGTATCGACTGACCACAGTTTGTACAGTACGAAAAGACAAGAGAGAAATTTCGGGAAGAAGCTGCTTGTAACAAAGGGATAATCACAGGAACCTCAATTGTCTGTTTCGATCGGGAGCTGACTCTAGTGTCTTATCTCCTAACCATCAAAAATGGTCCCCTGCTTCTGTCAACTTGCCATGAGGGTACCAGTATCACGTATCCAAGCAGAAAGCCTGAGATCATTGAGTCTACAATAACACCAACGGCGGTTAAGGACACATTTGACCAAATGTGTAGTTCAAATGTCAGCGGCTTCAGAAGGCCAACAGGTGGCCCATGGTGCCATGTTTTATGGCTGATTCAACATCGCGTGTATCAACAGTTATGTCATCTACTCCTTCAATATCTCTAACCAAATCTGGTGGAAGGACAGTTTCACGAAAGATTTATGAATTTTCTGTTCAAAAGAGTTGACCCAGCTTGCATATGACCACTCGCTTAGAAACCCCCACTTTGCAGCGCTCGATCAGACTCGATATCAGTCAAACAATGGAGTGACAGGTGAAATACATTCAGGAACCGTCTGTGGAAGGGAGAAGAACGCCTTCAGCCTCTGCCCAGCGCGCCATTCGCCGAATGACTACCAATTTTTGCAACCACTCTGCAAAAGCCCGTTTCTGCGGTTGAACACCCCTGCGAAGTCATTGTCTACCATTGACTCCAAGAAAGCAGCAAACCTTTTGTGCTGTGTAAACTATTATCTGAAGATCTGTTTTTGATAATTCCCCTTACTTTTAAATATACTTAGTGAAATGAGTTTAAAAGTCAATGTTTCCTGCAAGTAGTAATTTTTTTACGAAGCTTACCATCTACGTAAACTTTTTTGGGAAGCTTACCTTTCTAGGGTTAAGTTACAATTCCGCTCCTTTACTTTCATTGAATTTTTTTGTGGGGATTTTTCTCGTTTTTTCGTTTCTAATATAATGGAAAATAACCCGTCACCCTTGGTTTCTGTTCTCTTACTCAGTGCATATGCTACTGTGAATGTCTGAAATCTGGTTAATGTCGGCATTCAGCGATGAATGTCCGAAATGCCTTTTCTCTGCTTGGAATCAATTAGCTTTGCGAATCAGCTTTTTCAATTTTGTGCAAGCTTTCATGGTAAAATTTAAAGTTAGGTTAGGTTGAATTAGGTTATAAAACTCAGAATTGGGTTAGAAACCTTGTCGGCCCTTTAGGTTAGGTTAAATTAGGTTATAAATCTCAGAAATGGGTTAAAAACCTAACCTAACCTGTTACCATCAAACGTTGCATAAAACTGGAAAAGTTGACTGGTAACGCTGACTAAATCCAAGGAGAAAAAAAAAATGGTATTTTGGACATCCACCGGTGAATGTCGACATTCATCGATTTCGGACATTCACGGTAACACACATACAAATCCAACTTTTCATGTAGTTTTTACTACTTAATTGGTCAGAACATGGTCATGTGTATTTTAATGTTATTTAAGACACAATTGCAATAACTGTCTTTAATTTCGTGTGTTTCTTAATAATATTCTTGTCTTTTATCCAGAAATCTCGAAAACACATTATATCCACTGATGAGTTTCGTATTTTATTCTACCTTTGTTTATAAGTCCAGAACATTAAAACGAACTAGATATTCAAATGGGATGAAAATTTGTCAACTAGCCCTCTCCCTTTTTTCTTCCAAGAAAAGTAAAAGTCAATTTGCTTTTTCCGAATCTCAAGGGATAAAAACGGTTTCCCAGTTTCTTTTCACTGGAAAAATTTCAGTAACGTGGTATGTTCCGCCTGGAGGAGTTTTTCTTGCGACCCCCCTGGAGCCTATTTTAAAATTGCTATTAAGGGGAAAATTACAAGGGAAGATAGAATTCCTTTTCTTGCCTTGGATGTTTTAGTAGATAGAAGTTTTGTTTCCAGTTTTAAATCTCTTTGAAGGTAATGTGGCAGTTGATTTCAAGTAGGGCCTACATTCAAGTGGGAGTGGCGTCCTCTGTGATTAATAAGTAGCCAATAGAATACCTTTCGTTTCTTTTTTTTATACTAAGGTGCCGTCTTATTACTAAGAATCCGATATGCACCGTCAAAAAAAATTCCGGGTCAATTGAATATTGTAATACAAAAGGCGTTAAGCTACTAGATGCCCATTTTCATAAGAAAAAGAATTGGTTAAATTGTTTTTTTGGACTTTTGAATGTTGATAGTGTCTAGCTGCTTGAATAAGTATGGTTTTATAAGGCATTTAAGGCTCGAAAGGGACAATTTTCGTACTAAATACCTTGCAAATGTACAGGTATTTGGAGGAGAAGGGGATATTTTAGATAAAGAGCCAAAATGACGATTTGTACTGAAAATGTAATGATCTTTTTATATCAAATTCTAGTGAGAATACCCTCCTCCCCTCTTTTGTACGGGCTTATCAGGGATTCATCTTTCAATATTTCTGCTCGAAAGAAAAGCAGGAATAGCGCCTTTTCCATCAGCAGAAACATTTAAATATCTTTAAAGCAGAATGGAAAACTGGAAGACAAGTTCGAGAAACCGATGTGATTTACTTAATTTAGAAGAATACTACTACTACTACTAACAACTCACCGCAGCATCAAGCCGCGTGAGGCCAAGACAGCTACGCATCCCTACCCTCCTCCCCTCTTTTGTACGGGCTTATTAGGGATTCATCTTTCAATATTTCTGCTCGGAAGTAAAGCAGGAATAGCGCCTTTTCCATCAGCAGAAACATTTAAATATCTTTAAAGCAGAATGGAAAACTGGAAGACAAAGTTCGAGAAACCGGTATTGTTTACTTAATTTAGAAGAATACTACTACTACTACTAACAACTCACCGCAGCACCAAGCCGCATGAGGCCAAGACAGCTACATACGCTCCTCCTCCATCGCAGTAATTTAGAAGAATAGTGGTTTAAATATCTGTTTTGCAAGACAAAATGTGTACGGGACAGTAAAAATTACGTAACTACGGGAACAGAATTGCTAAAATTTACCTTGAAAGTTATTTGCACTTTTTTGCAGAAATTAGAAGCGTTATCGAAGACAATTAACTTATCTATGCGCTGGTTTTCTCTTAGCACCTGGTCTATATTTTCCAAAATATATATCAGCATCTAACTAGTTGTTGAATTGGTCATTGAATGTTAAGCAGTAAAATTTCGTAATGGTAAATTGCCAATTTGAGTGACTTCATGTCAGTGGTGTAATTTCGTCAAAATCGTGGGGGGGGGAGAAGGGTCAAAGTTTGAGCCAATTTTCCCAAATCAAGTGAAAATGACAGTGAAAACTGAACAATGAGCCATATAGTACCGTAAAGGCAAGAATATACTAAAGACAATTGACCGGTTTCTGTGGATGCTTGAATTATGCAGGTTTATCTTAGTTTTGATAAGATTTTTGAGGAAACTGAATTCCAGCTGCGGGGCAAACTGGGGTCTGGGAGGGTAGTTTGCTACCCTCCCAGTTGGGAGGGTAAAATTCGGACAAGCAGCGTGTTTTTCTGCGGCATTGACGTATATCATGGACATAAAGCTTTAAAAAAAGAAAGCTTTAAACATAGCTTTAAAAAAATGAGAATAGATAAGCTAATAATAGATAAATAAATTATCTTTTATAGCAGATAAATAAAAGTTATTAATAAACTTATATTAGTCTTTCCTTTGTGAATAATTAATTTATGGTAAAGAAAGTGCCTTTCCATTTTGCTGTCTGCACACTTAAATATAAGTTCTTTTGGTCATCTTGTGTTTTTTTTTTATCTCGTGCAGCATTTCGGTTGGCAGGTACAACTAGTGCGTTTTCACACAATCAAACCTAACCATGGCATAAATGTACAATTCTTGCTGTAGGGGTTTTACAGCCGTAATGTATGAGGTTGGAGCTGTTAAGAGTGGTAGTGGTTGAACAATACTTTAATCTGAAAGGACGCCAAGATATATTAAAATGAGCTAATATGCTCCTTGACTGGGAAACTTTTTTTCTTCAATATTCGCCTGAAAGTCTGACACTTTTCCTGTAGAATAAAAAGATTGTCACTATTTGAGTGATTTCGACTGTCATATCTTTCATCGCTTTTGAACATAGTACCAATGCTAGAATTGGACGTTTATTTTCGATCAACTGCCAAGAAGAAACGGTTGTGCATGATATAATATATCATCTTTCATTTATGTCTTAAAATGAATACGCAGCCTATCAGGTCTTGCCATAAATAATGCTGATTTTATACTTCTTTTATCCTCAAATATGAGGTATAATAATATTTTTAATGGTAGACACTTTCCTTGTTTTGTTTTTCTCTTATTCTATCAAATTCTTTGACGTTTTTAAAGTAAAAGAATTTGATTTGATATTAATTTTTAAAAATAAAAAAAAGTAGACAACTGAAATCGTAGAATTATCTGTTACAGGGTCCCCGGTGGGATTCCAAAAGGCCGGGCGGCTAGCGATAAGGGACGACAAAATTATATTTTTGACAGTGATGTCATTGTCGTCAACCAGGCCTCGACCTGCAGAAGATGGACTCGAATGAGGCCGGGAAGATATTCTGGGAAGTTTAGAACAAGAAAGATTAGTATTATTAAAAACGGTATTATTTTTTCAAACAGTTCATGGTAACGAGCTGTAGTAAGGAGTGACACGGCTCAATAGTAAACGAAACCGTAAAAAACAGACTTTATATCAATAGATGCATCAAAAGAATTGGCTTACTATGCTGATTCCAAATATGTAAGATCATCAAGTTTAGTGATACCGATCAAAAGATACGAGCCTGAAACAATTTGCCGGATTTTTGAAAAAGGGGTGAAATACCCCCAAGGAATCTTAAGAAAAGGGGTGAAAGTCTCAAGGAATCTTACTGAAAATCATACCATCAGATTCAGCGTATCAGAGAACACTACTGTAGAGGTTTCAAGCTTCTATCTACAGAAATGTGGAATTTTGTATTTTTTTGCCAGGAAAAATATTAGGGATTCGTGTTTATTTTTTTTTTGTTTTTTTTTTCTCCAGGAGTGATTGTATCGCTCCTAGAAGTATCGCTCCAATGGTCCTAGAAGATCGGCAGAGGGCTCATTAGAATGAAAAATTAAAAGTTTTAGTGCCCTATTTAAGTGACCAAAAAGATTGGTCAGCTAGCTCCACTCTCCTCGAGCCTCTTTCCCCCAAAGTTGTCCGATCAAAATTTTGAGATGACTATTTTGTTCAGCGTAGGAGAAAGGTCCAGTAACTATGCTTTCTGTGGTGACATGAGCCTCCATAGTCCCTGGGGAAAGGGCCGTAAGTTATGAAATTATGGGGCTATAGGGGGATTGTATTGAATCAATGGTCCTAGAAGATCGGCAGAGGGCTCATTTGAACGGAAATTAAAAGTTTTTGAGTGGTTTTTAAGTGACCAAAAAGATTGGAGGGCAGATATCCCTCCTCCCCCTTCTCCCAAAGTCGTTTGATCAAAATTTCGAGATAGCCATTATGTTCAGCATGGTTGAAAGGTCCAGTAATTATGTCTTTGGGGATCAGATGATCCCCCACAGCCTCTGGGAAAAGGGCTGTAAGTTGCGAAAATTCCTCATGTTGTTCAGGAATAGAATTTGTTATTGGAGTGTATAGCTCATAGCGCTGCGATAGAGTGTTCGCCTGCAGATTGAAAGGTTACCGGTTGGAAACCGGTTGTCCCCTAATTTTTTTTTTCGGAAAAAAATGAAGAGTTATGAAACTTGAATTTTAACATAAACTAATTAAAATTTTTATCGAACAGTTCGTCGTAACGAAAAGTAAGTAAGCAGTGACTTGGCTCAATACCCCGCTTTTTACGCTAAAGTTTGATTCTTTGTCACAACTCTTTAAGAATAATTCTTTAAACATAAGGGTCGTTTAATTTAAAATAAGAAGCTGTTTAAAGTAGTAAAAACCCCTTTTATACGGGGAATAATTCATAGTCGTTTTAAGTTTCATTGTTTCTCCTTGCTTTCAGTTGAAAAGCTGAAAGCTTGTTTTTTTATTTAATTTTAACATAATATTACCAAAACTTAAACTAAAACATTACTTTATTTATCGATCAAGCTGTTGGTGAGTCTTGATAATCTCCCTGGATATGGTTATTTCAACTCTCTAATTGCAAGTACTCTAATTGCACATTCTAGTGCTTTAAATAGGTCCAGAGGAAAATAGTATAGGATTCTTGTGATAGAGATAGGAAAATAGCATGGGATTATAAAGTCATGCCCTGTCACGTCACGACACTTCGGGCAAGATTCCAACAACATGCCCTGGCAAGATTCCCAGGATTCCAGTTGTCCCAATATTTTTATATGATTAATCGGAGTGGGGTTGGAATAATACACAATTAGTAACAAGTGGAGTCCATCGCACCTGGGCAGTACAGTTCCGTGTGTTCTTATAAAGGGAACACAGCTAACAACACACCCTTGCCTTTTAAACGGTAAGATAGGGAAATTAGCATAGAAATCTTATGCTATTCTCCTATCTGTGTCATGGAAATCCTATGCTAATTTTCCTATCTGTGTTACAGGAATCCTATACTAATTTCCCTATCTGACCGTTTAAAAGGTAAGGGTGTGTCGCTAGGTGTGTTCCCTTTAATAGAACACCCGGAACCGTATTGCCCAGGTGCGAGGGACTCCGCTTATTACTACTTGTATATTATCCCAATTGGGACACCTGGAGTCCCGGGAATTTGCCAGGGTATTTTGTCGGAATATTGCCAAGGGGGTCGTGACGTAACAGGGCATGACTTTGTTTGCGGGGATGTGTCCGGGATCGACATAACCCCCCAGGGCCCAGGGGTAGGCGTCACAAGTTATACCCTGGGGGAAAATATGGTTCTTATAGAAGGGATGCTTGTATAAACTTCAGAGAGGGCTTTTTTGATTGGAAATCAAGGCTCTAGTTCACTTTTTCAAGTCGAAAGAGATCGGTGGGCAACTAGCCCCCCTCTTCCCCCACGTATTTTTTTCCGCAAATGTATTAGATAAAAACTTTTAGATAGCCATTTTATTAAAATAGTTCAAAGGTCAGATGACAAAACTCCGATATCGACACAACCGCCCAGGGCCCGGGGCAGGCTTTGTAAGCTATGCCCTGGGGGCATATAAGGTTCTTATGGAAGGGATGCTCGTATAGACTTCAGAGAAGGCTCATTTGATTGGAAATTGAAAGTTCGAGTTCACTTTTTCAGAGACAAAAGTGATTGGAGGGAAGTTAGTGCCTCCCCACGCCCTTTTCTCCCCATATACATCTGATAAAAACTTTTAGGTAGCCATTTTGTTAAATATAGTTCAAAGAACATAAAACAAAATCTCCACGGTCAACACAACCCCCCAAGGCCATGGGGCAGGCGCTGTAAGTTATGCCCTGGGGGCAAATTTGGTTCTTATATATGGAATGCTCGTTTAAACTTCAGAGAGTGCTCATTTGATTGGAAATTAAAAGTTCTAGTTCACTTTTGAGAGTCAAAAGTGATCGGAGGGCAACTATCCCCCCCACCCTTTTTCCCCAAATGCATCAAATAAAAATTTTGAGATAGAAATTTTGTTAAAAATAGTTCAAGTCAGATCACAAAAATTCCGATGTCGACATAGCCCCCAGGACTCCGGGGTAGGCGTTGTAAGTTATGCCCTTAGGGCATATATGGTTCTTATGGAAGGGATTCTCGTATAAACTTAAGAGAGGTTTCAATTGATTGGAAATTGAAAGTTGTACTTTACTTTTTAAGAATTAAAAGTGATCGGAGGGCAACTAACCCCCCCTCCGCCAACGTCCTTTTCCCACCATTTGCAACAGATAAAATTTTGAGATACCATTTTGTTTAAAAATAGTTCAAGGATCACATAACAAAATTTCCTGTGTCAACACAACCCCTCAGGGCCCGGGGCAGGTGTTTTAAGTTATGCCCTGGGGCATATATGGTTCTTATGGAAGGGATGGTCGTGGAAACTTCAGAGAGGGTTCATTTGATTAGAAATTGAAAGTTCTGGTTCACTTTTTAAGAGTAAAAAGAGAGCCAAGGGTAATCAGCCCCCCCCCCATGTCCTTTTTTCCTCAAACCCATCCGATAAAAAGTTTGAGATAGGTATTCTTTTCAAAAATAATTCAATCATCAGATAACAGAAACTCTCGTGTCGACACCCCCCCCCAAGGCCCGGGAGCAGGCGTTGTAAGTTGTGCCCTGGGGGCATATATGGTTTTTATGGAAGGGATGCTCGTATAAACATTTGAGAGGGCTTAATTGATTGGAAATTGAAAGCTCTAGTTCATTTTTTAAGAGTCAAAAGTGATTGGAGGGCAACTAGCTCCTCCCGCCTCCAATAAAATATTTCCCCAAACCCATCCAATAAATATTCTGAGGTGATCATTCTGTTAAAAATAGTTCAAAGGTCAGAAAACAAAAAAATCGGGTGTCGACACAACCCCGCAGGGCCCGGGAGTAGGCGCCGTAAGTTATGCCCTGGGGGCAAATATGGTTCTCATAGAAGGGATGCGTGTATAAACTTCAGAGAGGGATCATTTGATTAGAAATTGAAAGTTCTAGTTCACTTTTACAGAGTCAAAAGAGATCGGAGGGCAACTAGCTCCTCCCCCATCCATGCCTTTTCCCCACAAACCCATCCGATAATAATTTTGAGATGACTATTTTGTTACAAATGGCTCAAACATCGGATATTAAAACACCGGGGTCAAAACAGCCCCCAGGACCCGGGGATAGGCGTTGTAAGTTATACCCTGGGGGCATATATGGCTCTTATAGAAGGGATAATCGTATAAACTTCAGAAAGGGCTGTTTTGATTGAAATTGAAAGTTCTAGTTCACTTTTAAAGAGTCAAAAGAGATAGAAGGGCAGTTAGCCCCCACCCCACCTACGCCCTTTTTTCCCAAACCCAATCTATAAAATTTTGAGATAGCCATTTTGTTAAAAATAGTTCAAGCATCAGATAATAAAAACTCCCGAGGTTGACACAAATCTCCACAGCCCAGGTGCAAGTGTTTTAAGTTATGCCCCGTGGCACATAAGGTTTTTATGTAAGGAGAGATCGTATAAACTTCAGAAGTGGCTCATTTGATTTGAAATTGAAAGTTCTAGTTACCTTTTTATGAGTCAAAAGGTATCGGAGGGCATCTACCCCCCCCCCCCCTTCCACCAAACCAACACATTCTTTTTTCCCAAATGCATCCGATCAAAATTTTGAGATTGCTAGTTTGTTTGAAGTAGTCCAACGATCAGATAATAAAAACTTCGGGGTCAACATAACTGCCCCTCCCCTTGAGCCCGGAGGAAGTGCGGTAACTTCTACTGCGGGGGCATATAAAGTTCTTATGGAAGAGGTGGTCGTATAAACTTTGGGAGGACTCAAATGACACACCCCCTAGCATTAAACCCGACCCCCTAATATCCTAATATCCTACCTAATATCCCCTTAGCGTTAACCACCTTCCCACCTTGTGTCTTTTTCCCCAAAGACATCACCGAAAATTTGAGAAAAATTTTTAAATAGCCATTCTGATCAAAATAGTCCAAAATTCAAATTGCTATAACTTATGGGTTGAGAAGTCCTCTATAGCCCCCGGGGCAAGGATTTTAACTTATGTAAGTTGCCTATTATTAGAATATAAGGTTTTTGTGGAAGGGGTGGTCTTATTAACTTTGGAAGGGGCTCATTTGATCGGAAATTGAAGTCTAGTTTTTTTTAAGAGTCATAAGTGATCAATGGGCAATTAGCCCACGCCCCACTTTTTCAAAGGGTATCTGGTCAAAATTTTGATATTGCCATGTTGTTCAAAAAAGTTTAAGGGCCAAATAACTATGCTTCCGGGGTTGAACCCCCAACCCGGGGAAATGGCTCTGAGTTTCGGAGCTTGCTTATTCCTACTTGACACTTTGTTCGCTTCAATACTTGGATTTAGTGATTTACATGGCAACTTCGATTTACGGTGTAAGGGCTATAAGTTATGCAAGTTCGTTATTGTTACTTTGATCCTTTTTTACTTTGTTATTTTTTTACTTTGATACTAGTTTTGATACTTTGATGAACAATTGATGTTGAAAAAAAAGTTCGATTTTGAAATAAGGAATGTGTAATTTAAAACAAGATTTTTCTTTCTTTAATTGTAAAAACCTTTCCTTTCTTTGATTGTAAAAAACCTAAAGCCTACTGCGTCATTGGCGCTTCACTGAAAACTAATTGTATTACAACTATTTTCTTTTCCAGTTCTTACAGCATTGAAAATGAAAATAAAATTACAGTGAATTAAAAACTTGAACTGATGGATCTTTCAGCAATTAATATCATTGTACATCAAATATTCAATTTGACTTTGTTTATACTTTCCAAGACTGTTCAAGACACATATAGTTTTCAGTAAGGCGCCAATGACGCAGTAGGTTTTAGATTTTTACAGTGAGAGAAGGAAGCGATACCCAAACTCTTGTTTGTAGAGATTTTTGTTCGTTTCAAGCTGGATTTGCACGTTCAATTTATGTTTCACTCGTTGTAAGATTTATTTATTCATTTATATTAGTATCTATTGTATGTTTGTTTGCATTGATTGTTTATTTGATTTCTGTTCGTTTTAGGTTTCATTAATACTTTAATAGAAATTTTGTTTTTCGTTCTAAGCTTGATTTGCATATTCAATTTAAGCATTAGTCGCTTTAAGATTTATCTATTGATTTATATTATTACTTGTTGTATGGTTTTTTTTTTTTACTATGATTGTTTATTTAATTTCTATTCGTTTTGGGTTTCATTTATTTTTTAATAGTACTTTCTGGTCGTTTTGAGTTTGAATTTTAACAAGTATTTGTATCTTCTGGTCTTAAATTTAAAATTGCCTTTATTTTTCTTTGAAAAACTTCTTTTTTGGATTTTTTTTTTAATTAATATTTGAGAAGAAGATTCATCATTTTCATGCATTTAGCATTGTTAAGAATACTCTGGTATTCCTATTTTTATTTTATTTTTATTATTATTTTATATGTTATTTTATATTTCATTATCATTACTATTAGGAAGCTTTCTGGGGGGGGGGGGAACTCTCTTTCTTTTCTTTTTTTATAAGATTTTGTGTCAAATCTTACGATTTGTATCATTTTCTGTTGGGTGATGCACTAAAGTCAAAATTGACGAAGCTTTTTCTTCTTGGACTTTGTTAATTCAGCACAGTTCTTACTACAATCGTTTTTTCATTATGTTTGTATTACATTTTTACGCTGACTTCATTTATTGCCTATTGCAGTAGCGGATCCAGGATTTTAGGAAGGGGGGGGGGCGACTCGTTGCGAAAAATTCTCATTCGAAATTAAGCCTAACGTACCTTACTGATATTGAAAGTTGCATGCCTCTGCTTCTATCCGTCATTTAGCTGTCGGTTCTGTAAAGCTATCCACAAAAATACATTTATAGAAACACTATCAATATTATATAAAAAATTCTCGCCTCCTATTTCCACTATTAGCAAATGTATCAATAACACTTTCTACACTTATGTCAATATCACGGTGAACATGAAGAAGGGCAAGTCCGGTGAGTCTTTCCTCCGTCATTTTATTTCTTAGCCACGTTTTCAATCTTCTCAAGGTAGAAAAACTTCGTTCAACAGATGCCACACTGACAGGTAGGGTCATGAGAATCTGCAAGAGCGCTGAAATATTCGGGAAAATATCAGCATCGCAGTTCTGTTTCTGTAAAGTTTCCCCTAGTGTTTCAGGTATTCTACCAGTGCCTGCATTGCTTTCTCTCAGACGAAGCCACCGAGTTTTCCATAGTGTCGCTTCTCCGGCCAGGGCAGATTCACAAACCGATTGGGAGGGGAATCCAATTACTGACCAGTATCGCTGTGACAAGTCATGAATCGTATTAGCGAATTGTTGTTTGTTCGTTTCCATACAATTTATTGGCAAGAAAATACTGAGCTTAAAAGTGTCCAGCGTTTCAACGGAAAAAACGGCTTTCTAAGTCCGAAATGATTGTGTCCAACAGGGGAATAAAAACTGACCGTCTATAATATTCCTCGTGTGAACTGAATGGTACATTAATCCGATTCGTTTGCTTTTTCGCTATCCTTGGGACTGTTATTTCTAAACCTAGCTCGGTTGCCACTTTAGTTACCTCGTCAAATGTGTTTTTACACTCCCTTTCACTCTCCCGACGCTTGACTTGCAGCTGGGTAAGAAGGTCCTTAACATGGCTTGCTGCAGGCGCGAGGTCTAAGCTCTTCTTCTGAAATAGCCGACTGAACGGTAAAATTAGTCCAGATATGTTACTAAGAGAGTAAATGGTTACTATCAGGTCGGAGGATGTGACAGCAGTCAATAAGGATTTTGCTTTTGCTCCAGTTGTGCATTCTGCCCAGCCGCTGATGATCTCAAGAGCTTCCACTATCTTAGGGAGCTCTACCACAAACTGCATTAAGGAATCGTGCCTTTCGATCCAGCGCGTTTCACACATGCCAGTTAGCTGTGCTTTCATTACTCTGGTTAAAACATAATTGTGCTTTGCAGAAGCACCAAAAAAAGCAACTATTTCTTTTATTACTCTGATGGAGTTTCTAACACTCTGGGTAGAAGAAGTTTTTGACATGGAAAGATTTAGAGCATGGTTGAAACATGGGCAACGCAGGGCATTCTTTGCTACCTTTTGAACTTCTTTTACAGCTCCACAATGTTCTGAAACCATCATAGCACATCCTCAGTGCCTATGCCCACACAATTTTCCAAGTCTAGCCCAAGAGATCGAAGAAAATCCAACACAACAGTTTCCAAGCGTTTCCCCTTTAATGGTCGGTTCGATGTTTCCAATGCTGTCCGAGTAACATGTTTCGTGTAGGTCTAAAAAACCAACGAAATCTTCACGTCTTGTGCAATTGTAATTGTAGCAAAGGGCAATACTCAGTTGTGACTTGTGTGACACATCCGTTGTTTCATCAACAACCACACTGTAGAACTTGGCAGAATGAACTCGTGCAAGAATTTCTTTAAGAATCTCTTTGGCACAACATTCAATTAATTCATTCTGTGTAGTTTTGCTTATATAAGTAGCATTTGCACCTGAGCTTTCCAAATGTTGTTTTAAAGTGATATCGCCACTATTTACACGGTACCTTAAAAGTTCTCGAAAGTTCCCTTCGTTTGTCAATGAGTCCTTTTCTGCCAATAATTCTCCATCATCTCTATGGCCACAAAGAGCAATGTTCTGTCGACCCAAGAAAACAATTGATTCTACAATTGGCTTCAATCTCGCTCTGCTTTCCTGCACTTGTTGGCTACGTTGTTCGTTTACAAGGCTTAAAATGTTGGTTTCAGGGTTGTCATATTTTCGAAGGAAATGTTTGCCTGCGTCAACTGAATCGCGGTGATACTGATTATTTTCATGAGACACCAAGTCACCGTCTTTTCCAGTTAGCTTAGCAAAAGTCACGAGGGGCTTCTTTACCAAATTTTGCAATTGATTGGAGCCTCCAACCCCTCGAACGTTAAACAAAACACAATATTTACAGAATAAGCCCCTCATCTTATTTGAAAGTACTAGCCAATGAAATTTTTCCAAGCGAGTACGATTGAAAAATCTCTTTTCGTCCCTGCCCCGCTTCTTGTGAACTGAATAGGGGAAGCTGTAGTTAGACGTCGGAATCCACTGGTTCTGAAGCAATTCATATCGCGTACGATCATCCAGTTTTTCAAGTCTATCGATATAGCTTCCGATATCATTTTCGTAGAAAGTGCTTGTATTTTCGATGTTTGTGTTAGGCTTGGGGCTACACTCTTCGATTGATGCTAACGAATCATGCACTATCTCACTATTAGTCAAAGCGCTGGAATCACTACTAACACTGTAACTCTCATTATTTCTATCTTCAGTTACGGCGTCCACTCGCCTAGCTTTAGCTTCCGAACCAAAAAAGTTGTCGAGAGTATCTGCTTTCGCTTCGACATCATAACTGGTTAATATTATCCAAAAATTGTATACTTTTCAAACCCTTCTAGAATCGCGACTAACCCTAAGGCGTATGTGTTATCGGAGTCATTTCAAGATTTTTGCTTAGTTATTGAATAAGAAACAGGTTTTGACGCGTACACTTTTTGAAGCTTCAACGATTTACGAGATGACAAGCTTCAAAATGCCTTGTAAGTTCGGGTGACACCAAACACTCTAGACAATACCCTAAAGACTTAAGGCAGACAGACCAAGTGTCGTCCGATCCTTTTCAAAGATGCGTTGATCCAAGCGTTGATATCGCAATCAAGTCACAGAAAATCTAATGATAGAACTTTTTGCCCAAGCAAGGGGGGGGGCATCGCCCCCCCCTCCCCCCCCACCCCCCCCGTGGATCCGCTACTGGCCTATTGACAGTTTTTTGGCAAGGGCAGTCTTTTTTTAATCAATAGATTTGAAGTATACGTTGGAAAATTTTTGACCCTTTTGTTAACGGTTTTAATGAGCTTTTTATCTAACAATAACATTAAAATAGCCATACACTCAAAAAGTATGGATAACTTATAAGAGTGGAAACCGGCGTTAATGTTGGTTAAAAAAAAACATCAACGCCATCCAGTGTTTGGCGACACTTGGCATTTTTCAAGCTTTGTAATAATTTTTCTGTCAGGAATTAATATTAAACTCTCATTATTCCACTAATTTTACCAATTATACAAATTAAATTAACCATTCTTATTATTACACTAAAAAAACTCCAAGTGTTGCCAAACACTAGATGGTGCATAAGGCATTTTTGCTAAGGGGGGCTGAGTTTATTTTGGTCGCACTGGTGCCAGTTTCCACTTTTGTAAGTTACCTATACTCTTTGCATACAATCAGAATTTCACTCATAATAATCATGCTAGGCAAGTTACAAGATGTATTAAAACTAAAATTATAGGTAATTCAACAGCAAAATTTTACGTGTATTCACCTGAAGGAAGCTTAAAAGGCCGCTAAGTTGGTATTTTTTTTTGTTGGTGGGGGGGGGGTGTCCTCTGTCATATTTTATTCTATTAAAAAATATTATCTGATTACAACACCTTTTATTGAATGTATAATGTCATTGCACATGTGTGCAATGATCATGTCTTGTGTTTAAAAAAAAAAAAAAATCATGTATTTTTTTTTCTCTTTAAATGCATTTGGTTATGAAGCCATTCACGGGAAAAATCTTTTTTTTTTCAAAATTAAGGCTCTAAAGTATAGTCAGCCGAAGTGTGCACGTCCATGACCCACCAAAGTATTACCACGCCCAGCCGGTGAGGCCTGCTCCCCACGTAGGGAGTCATGGCTCTAAAAGTACATTGCTCCCATGAATTTGCTTGTCCTTTAGCCCTCCAGTTTCAGTCAGCGTTTATTATATTATTCTTATTTCTGTTACAGGTTTCTTCGGGAAAGACTGCGAAACTCCTTGTCCCCGAGGTCGCTATGGGCAAGCTTGTCTTCATGTTTGTTCTTGCAGCAATAATGGTAATTGTTCAAATATTGATGGTAATTGCCGCTGTTCCCCAGGTAAGCATAACAGTTTTTTAAAAGTTTCTTTTTGAACAATCTTCACCTTAACCTTTTTAAAATACGCAGGTGTATCGCTGGGTTTTGTACATGCTTTATGTGTTACAACATTAAAGCATTCATGTTTGCTAATATTTTTCCTTCGCTAATATGTTAGCAAATTAGGAAAAGAGCAAAGCAGAACTAGACATGTTTACCTCGCTGAGAAGTTAAGTAAACTAAATCGCATTTGCGATTTCTGTAGATTTTATTGTTGAAGACCACGATTGCTCTTAATTTTATAACTTCTGAAGAAAATCCCTTAAAAACCGGATTAATAACCAAAAACAGTGCCGTTCCTAGGTCTTGTATTGACCAGTATAAGATTAACCTCGCCTTTTTCCCCAACAAAAAATGTATATATTAAGAAGAAAATGACTAACTTAAATTTCGTTTAGAAACAAAACTTGGTACTGGTGCCATCAGCTACGGGGCCAGATGCAGTTTTTCCCGGTCGCGTTTCTCCCTTTAAGAGTCTTGCCCAAAAATGACCAACGTCAGTTCGGCCATTGAATGATATTTTTCTGTCTTTTTTTTAAGAATCTTATTATACTAAGTTAATACTACACTGCTCTTAAATATATCCTCTGTATTCAAACACACGGAAGCTGGAAAAAAAAGTCGTTAACTTTTAATTTTTGGACCACAATATTGATAAAATATAGTCAGAACTAGTTGCGCCACTTTTGCCACTTTTCTCCTTTTTTAGCACTATTTGAACTGGCATCTAAGATTTCTAGGTTTGTCAAAGCTAGCTGGGGAAATGGTTCACTTTTCTCAATATCTGGATGTTGAGCTTGATGCGCTCTTGCCTAGCGAAGCAGTTTGTTAATAAGCTATCCATATATAAACCTCTTGAGATAAAAAGTGGTAAACCTTGGGGTTAGTCCATAGTGTTCTCTTCTCTAAACTTTCCCGTTTTGGCGTAAGAGGTAGTGCGTTTCTTTGGTTGAAGTCTTACATGTCTAGTAAAATAATCTCTGTTGATCTGGTTTTCCGTTCACTTTAAAAAAGTGGGCGGAAATCTGCTGTTTAAAAAAAGAGCTGCCCGCACTTAAATCCCTTGCAAGTCATTCAGGACCCATTGTTGAATGAGAACATTATTTAATCGAGAGGGCTCTGCCCCTTTGCAAAATGCTGTGAAAATTTCTAGCCAATGCCAGTTCATCGTCCTTCTGTTTTGGAATTCCTCCCCCCCCCCACCTAAAGATCACTTATTAGAGTTACTAGCGACATCTTGTGAGACTTACTAGATCATGATTTTAGTGACATTAGAAAGTAAGAACAAGAAATCAGATTTCAGCGTTTAATATGATTACTCCAGAAATTAAAAACTACTATTTTCACTGATAGACTAGCGATGATTATCTGAACCAATGACAATCGGCTTAAGGTTCTCTATTACGGCTCCGATAATCAAAATGTAATCCCAGAATACCGTTTTTTTTTTTCAGATTTTGATGCCTGGCTGTAAATCCTTGTTGAGAGCTCAGTGTGTCTTTGTTCAAAAATAAAATGGACTGTGGACTTATTTTCTTCATTTCAAGAGTAGATATTCAAATTATTATCTCTTCTCTGATTTTTTTTTTCTAGCGCATTAACTATTCAACTTCATTCATAATCAGCAATTCAGATATGTGCCTTGATGTTGATAGACAAGGTACAATAAATGTTCTGATTATAATCATGTATGTCATGTAACATGTAAACATGACTATACATGTAAACATGTATAGTCAGGTTTTTGCAGTCCTATATGATATGTTATTGCCAACAAAAGCCACAGGATCGTGGCAAAAAAAAACAAAAAAAACAATACAGTAGCGACCTTTAACAATTGAACCTTTGTTTGAACTACTTAAATTTCAATACCACTTAATCTGCAAGGCTGCAATTGTTTTGCGTGCTATAAGCTAGCCTTGAAGTATCTCTCTGCCGGCCAACCACGTCCACTGATCGTCCAATCACTCATGCTTATCACGTTCACTCAATATCAGATTATTCACGTCCAAAACTTTCTTTTTTTCACGTTTCACGCAACCAATTAATACTACTACTACCACTAACAACTCACCGCAGCACCAAGCCGCCTGAGGCCAACACAGTTATGCACGCACCTCCTCCATCCCAATCTATTCAAAGCCTATCTTTTTACACCCTCCCACGAAGTTCGCATTTCCTTTGAATCTTTCTATATGATGTCCTCCCAACCCAGACGAGGACAACCTGCTTTCCGTTTAGCCTTAGACGGTTGGCCGAAAAGAACAATCTTCGGCAATCTGTCATCCTTCATCCGCACAACGTGCCCTAGACACCTCAACCTTTCTTTCATTATAGCCCTAGAGAGCGGTATTGAACCACATCTTTCGTACAGGCTATTGTTTGAAATACGGTCAGTCAGCCGGGTACCCAGAACAATCCGTAAGCAATTTCTCTGGAAAACATCTAGCAAATCTTCATCCGCTTTTCGGAGCATCCATGCTTCAGAGCCATATTTGACCAGTGTCATCACTGTACCTTCTAATATTCTAACCCAATAACAAATAGCAGACAAAGCCCTAATTCAGTAGCTTACCTTAAAGCATCCTTTTTAAATCTGACATCCGAAGAGTAGATTCTCGTCATGTTTGTATTTAGTAACCCTCCTAACAATCGCTTAGCCTACTTTAAAAAATTGTTTTGATCTGTCATAGGTGTGCAAAACCAGAACTTGGTAATAAGTAACCGGCATAATTTCGTAAACAGTGGTGGTTCTTAAGATGGTTCTCACTGGCTTTCATCCCCCCCCCTCTGCAAAGTATGTTGCTGCTCTGAATAATTTCTTAGTAACCATTGTATTTCAGTATACTTTGTCTATGCTGTTTCAGGTTGGTAGATTAAGGTCTACCCACAAGGTCACTTGATATATCAAGTGATCCATTCCTAAATTTGGAAAAAACCTGGCGATGGCTTGGAATAGCGTTTGATGAATTCTTTGTGAACCTGAGAATCCAAAGTTGATATGGGCTTAAACATCATTATATTTTGTTTTACAATCAAGGTGACCCGTGAAAGCTTGTGAATAACTGGTTATTTTCCCCGTGTCAAATATAAAGCTTAATTTAATAATTTTTTTTTCACCACTAAATATGCATTTGCTTTCTATTTTATGTCTAGAAATTCCTCTTCTTCGTTTTATTATTACAAAATATTCAACGAAACTGTGGAATAATTTCTTTGTCTGACGTGATAATGGGGTCTACTATTCGAAGCAGCGCTGGAGAAAATTCTGGTTCCCATTAGAATTATCTCCCTCGCTAAATTACTTCATGTACATGAAGGAATCTTTAGAAGCTAGGACACAAGCTGTAGCAAACCATTTTTCTAAATTGCTTAAAATTCTAAAGAGAATATAAAGTTACTAATAGAATTAGACTTGTTTTGTTTGATGGTTTTTTTCACCAATTTTGGTTAATTTGTACATAAATTCAACTTTTATATGGCATTTAACTCATGCTGTTCCAGGCCTTATTCAATTATAATTTACTGAAGTAGTTTTGGTTTTTATCAAATATTATTCTTCGTTTTTTCTGTGATTTTCAAGGAATTTTTTTTTAAACCAGAAGAAGAACTTGGATTTCTAAGCTATTTTTGGAAGAAAGTCAATAAAATGTACATTTTTTATATTTATGATTTTTTTTATTGTTAAATTAATATTAATAAATTGCTAAATTAATGGTAAATTAACAAAACTTTAAGTTTTTATATTGCTTTCAGGGACATACACAGTGGGAGATTGGGGCCTGGATCCCCCTGAAATCCCAATTGATCACCAATTTCTAGGTTCTTCTCATTCAAATTGCAATTTTTGTTATCCCCCCCCCCTGGGAAAAACCCTGCAAACGTACCTGATGGGATTATAAGTTTTTGTTTTTATTATTACATACAAATAACCGCCCTGGTTCAACATGAGTATTATAATCAATTATAAAAGAAGAAAATACAAAGGAAAACTGTATTATGGAGACATGCTTGTTTTGACTATTCATAATTCAGTGTCAAATTTAAGAATTAAATGTCAATATTTGCGTTATGAAAGATGTATTATGTCAACCAGGTCGACAAGTTTCGCAAATAAAAACTCCACATTGATTTATTTAGCCTATTTTCTGGCGCACGAAGAGACATTTAACGATTTGTTATACCTATGTTTCTATTTTGATAAACATACGTGTAATCCTTAAATTAGGCTACAATTGATTATAATCTTTTACAAGTCCTAATTAAATCAAAGCCAAATTTATATCTGCCTTTAATTGGTTGGGAATCAAGAAATACACAGAAGAAACTCTATAAATCTCCTGTGCCAATGCTGATGACTTCCTAATTTATACGGAAATCTCTTTTCTCATTAACGGTCACTTTGGTGACTTCTTTCAGGAAGAATAATAATTCCATGGATCACTGAGGTTTTCTTTGTTGAAAAGAAGTGGACTTTCGGATTTATTCGTGTGCTATGTTAATTTGGAGATGAAATGTTCCCCTTGAAATTAACATTTGACGTATATGAGCATCTCCCAATTGATAAACATATTCATTTCGGTTTCAATACTCGCAGTATCCAAAAACTATATGTACAGTATTGCCCTTCCCGGGTTATGGTGTGGTGCTATCATTACCTCCAATCTTTGATTAATTTTTTTATTAAGAATTAATTAAAAAAAAACTTTTTCCACAAAATAAGTTTTTCAAAGAAAAGTAAAGAACTCCATTAAACCAAAAATGAGCAAAAATAAAATCAAATAATCTACCAAGCGTGAAACTACCACAAATCAGCATCGATAAATAAATGAAACCCAAAACGAACAGAAATTACTATAAATAACCGAATCAAACTCAAAACGAGCAGAAATTAACATGAGTAGGGCTCAAAACCCCTATGCCTTCCCAAGGCCAGAACATAGTTTGCACTTTACTGAAAAAATATAAATGTTTTTACTTTTATAACTTTTGTAAATTAAATAATATTAACATTTTGATTAACAAATATCAGTATATGTATATTAAACTGACAATGCACCTTCCATTTGTATTTTTTTCAGGAAAGTGCAAATTATGTTCTGGCCGTGGGAAGGCATTGGTGTCTATAATATGTTGTATCTTTAACGCAAAGAGTGGGACTTGAAGGATAGCAACCACCCCTCACATACTGGATAGTCTCAGTTGTTTTAAGCTGTAACATCGCTCTTTCATTAAGGAAACCTTGTTTTCTTTTCTTACGGTTTATTTCCATTTTTGACATCCAGGTCAGGGTTTTTCAAATAGGAAGGTGAATGCTTCCACCTCCCAACTTCCCGCTTCTTACGCTAAGGCTTAACTCTAGCATGGCGATGCATTGAAAGTAGTAATCAGTCCATAGAAAGCGCAATCCTTAAAATTCTATGGAGGGGGGTCTGAAATTGAAAAAATCAAAGTTTCTACCATATTTTTTTATTTTTAAAGAAGTGGAGGGGGGGGGGCATCGGAAAAATTTTGCTCCTGTAAGTTGACCCCCCCTCTCTCTCTCTCTCGCTCTCTTCTCGCTCTCTCTCTCTCTCTCTCTCTCTCTCTCTCTCTCTCGCTCTCTCTCTCTCTCTCTCTCTCTCTCCTCTCTCTCTCTCTCTCTCTCTCTCTCTCTCCTCTCTCTCTCTCTCTCTCTCTCTCTCTTTCCGCTCTCTGCTGGAGAATTAAATAACGACGAAAACTACACTGCCTTCCCATTATACAAATAACAAAAGGTAAAAGATCAAGGAATCACCCCCGCGTTCATCTAAGGGACCTCTCACGAAAAGTTGAAAAAGTTATAAAAATGCAATTTCTGAGGCTTCAAGTGACACAAACAGACCCACTGACCTCACTCCTAGTAGCTAGCGTAACTACAACATCATGTACCCTGCTATCACTAACTTAACACTCAAAACTTTAGCACACATCAATCCAAATGAAATGCTAATTTTAATGATTTAATATCCATTTTATTCTATCAATTATGTACCCTATTAAATTAATCATTAAAAAATCATATTTAGAAAACAATCCATTCTTCAATAGCCTTTTAAATTTACTTAAATCACTGCTTTTGATATTCTCAATTAACAAATTCCATAGCTTAGCCCCTCTAAAAACAAGAGAAATATCCGACCTAGACGTAACTAAATTATTAACATAAATTTTGTTCATTGACCTTGTGGCATGGGAATTAACCTCATAAACTTGTGTTAACACACTTTGAAAAGAAGCGGACTTACCTCTGAAATGGGTGCCCATAAAGGGGGGGGGGGCAGGGGGCGCCCGCCCCCCCCCCCCCCTGGCTGAATGATGCTGCCTTATTTTTATATTTTTGTTCTGATATTTCTATTATATAACATTAAAAGTGCCAATTAGACGAGGTTCCCCCCCCCCGGAATTCAGCTTATGGGTGCCCATGCCTCTGACGCAATTATGCATGAAAACACTAGTATAAAAACTACAGAGATCAGTCGCTGGAAGTATTTTCAACCTAATGTATGCCTCATAACATGATTCAGAAGGGCTAGTTCCATGAGTTCTACTGCAGAAACACTACAATAACCAATAATTGTGTATGAACTTTATGTGTGCTAAGGGCCAAATGCACCACTGTGGAGTAGTATAGCCTCTGGAATTTTTTTTTTTTTTAAGTACACTGGGATTATTTAAAAAATAAAGTATACATCATTGATTCCCTGAAGCAAGCTTGTGCGGGAGAAAACCCTCCTAATAAATCAATAAAAAAAAAAAAAAAAAAAAAAAAAAAAAAAAAAAAAAAAAAAAAAAAAAAAAAAAAAAAAAAAAATCATAATTAGAGCTCAACTTACCGGACCCGAAAGCCACGGAACCTCAAAACAGCATCCAACAAAATTATAATATTTACAATCATATTCAGCTGCAACTAAACCCTCCTCAAAAACTTAACTTAACTGACCCAGAATAATCCATCCAAAATATACACATCAAAACAATGGTTCTTTAACAATTTACGAAATTCCTGCAATGAATTGGGAGGTTATGTAAATATCTTTTGATAGTTGTAAGTCGATTAGCCATCCTGGACTTTTGGTCTTTAGTATTTTGGCCCTTATTGTGTTGAGATTGTTTCTTTGTGGTACAAAATGGTTGAACTTGGCGCAGTCCTTCGTCCCCATCTATTTTGTAACTTAAAATGGGCTCTTTAAATTTATAATTCTGTTGAAATGATTTCTCCCGATATTATACAACCGCTGTTTTGATACGATTGCCTCTAGTAAAAAAAAAACAAAAAAAAAAAACAATGAAATACCAAACAATAAATAAACATGTGTCTATGATCACTCTATGAGACTAATATAATCTCTAGCATTTTGGGGTATAGG
>CM051264.1:43459676-43534676 GCA_027921565.1 Artemia sinica
AAATGAAATAAATTGAAAATTAAAGTACATTAATTAAAATCGATATTTGAATTTGCTTAGAATTTTAAATTAGTTCCTTGATCTGAGTTTTTATGCCAACAACAAAAAGATCAGAAAAATGTTTGAAAGACGATTCTTTCACAACTAATGAAAAATTCATTTTATTCTGTTATAAAATTTGAATTATTGATCTATAACGAAATCTCTCCAGTCAACTTTTAGTTCAGAGAAAGCTAACATATATTGATAGGCCAAAATGTCATACTCAAATGTAAGTATATCTATGTTTACTATTTATTACGATGCACATATGAAATTACTGATGAATATTGCCACGCTTCTCTCTAATTTTCAGCTAATTAACACAGGGGCGGATATAAAAACCTTATGCCCCCAGGACATAACTTATAATCCTTGCCCTGAGGGTTTTGGGGGATTGTCCTCCTCAAAAATAGGTTTTCTATCTGGAAATCAACTACCCTGAACGAAATGGCTATCTCAAAATTTTGATTGGATGTGTTTGGGGGAATGATGGGTGTGGGGGGGGGGGCTAGTTGCCCTCCAATCACTTTCGACTATTTTAAAGGGCATTAGCCCTTTGAATTTCCAGTCGAATGAGCTTTTATTGAAGTTTCTATGACAACGCCTTCTTTAAAAACCTTATATACCCCCAGGGCATAACTTAAAACCCTTGCCCTGAGGGATATGAGGGAGTGTCCTCCTCAAAAACATATTTTCTATCTGTAAATCAACTACGCTGAACAAAATGACTATCTCAAAATTTTGATTGGATGTGTTTGGGGGAATGAAGGGCGTGAGGGGGCTAGTTGCCCTCCAATCACTTTCGACTATTAAAAAGGGCACTAGCCCTCTGAATTTCCAATCGAATGAGTCTGTTTTGAAGTTTCTACGACAACGCCTTCTATAAAAACCTTATATGCCCCCAGGCCATAACTTAAAACCCCTGCCCTGAGGGTTGTGAGGGAGTGTCCTCCTCAAAAATATATTTTCTATCTGGAAAACAACTACGCTGAACTAAATGGCTATCTCAAAATTTTGATTGGATGTGTTTGGGGGAATGATGGGCGTTGGGGGGGGGGGGGCTAGTTGCCCTCCAATCACTTTCGACTATTAAAAACGGCACTAGCCCTTTGAATTTCCAATCGAATGAGCCTGTTTTGAGGTTTCTACGACAACGCCTTCTATAAAAACCTTATATGCCCCCAGGGCATAACTTAAAACCCTTGCCCTGAGGGTTGTGGGGGAGTGTCCTCCTCAAAAACATATTTTCTATCTGGAAATTAATTACGCTGAACAAAATGGCTATCTCAAAATTTTGATTCGATGTGTTTGGGGGAATGATGGGCGTGGGGGGGGGCTAGTTGCCCTCCAATCACTTTCGACTATTAAGAAGGGTACTAGCCCTTTGAATTTCCAATCGAATGAGCCTGTTTTTAAGTTTCTACGACAACGCCTTCTATAAAAACCTTATATGCCCCCAGGGCATAACTTAAAACCCTTGCCCTGAGGGTTGTGGGGGAGTGTCCTCCTCAAAAACATATTTTCTATCTGGAAATCAACTACCCTGAACAAAATGGCTATCTCAAAATTTTGATTGGATGTATTTGGGGGACTGATGGGCTTGGGGGGGATAGTTGCCCTCCAATCACTTTCGAGTATTAAAAAGGGCACTAGCCCTTTGAATTTCTAATCGAATGAGCCTGTTTTGAAGTTTCTACGACAACGCCTTCTATAAAAACATTATATGCCCCCAGGGCATAACTTAAAACCCTTTACCTGAGGGTTGTGTGGGAGTGTCCTCCTCAAAAACATATTTTCTATCTGGAAATCAACTACGCTGAACAAAATTGCTATCTCAAAATTTTGATTGGATGTATTTGGGGGACTGATGGGCTTGGGGGAGGCTAGTTGCCCTCCAATCACTTTCGACTATTAAAAAGGGCACTAGCCACTCCCATTTCCAATCGAATGAGCCCTTTTCGAAGTTTTTACGACAACTCGTTCAATACGAAGTGCCCGGGTATGGAGAAAAAAACAAAAAACAACACATTGTGCCCACATCATTCTTTACTTAGGCAGAGCTAGCGTGCTGCCTATGATTATCCATGGTGTAAACCAATTTCAACACGGTTAATTTCTACAGACTAGGGCAAATGCGTTCTTATACAGAGATTAAATTAAAAACTAGTTTTTTCTGCTGAAATTAAGGAGCAACATCAAAACTTAAAACGAGCAGAAATTGTTACGTATATGAGGGGGGTTGCCCCCTCCTCAATATATCGTTATTTATGCTAAATTATCACTTTATGTTTCAATTATTTAAGAATGACTCCCAAAACACAAGGGCCGTTTAATTAGAATAATAAGCTTTTTCAAAAGTTCTGAAAAAAACTTTAGCATAGAGGGCGAGATATTGAAGAGGGGACAACAAGCCGCATATAGGTAATAATTTCTGTTCGTTTTAAGTTTTAATGCTGCTCCTTACTTTCAGTTGAAAAACTTTTTTTTATTTAATTTTTAGTCGTTTTTTAAATAATCCAGAAAATCTAGCTCCCCCTCCATGGAAAATTCCATCCCCCGCGAAAAATATCTCCATGGTAAGATCCGCCCGCGTAAACCCCACCCCCACCCGTCAGAAAATCCCCCTCCCCTCCGAAAAATATCAGTTTACTTCCCGAGAGCCAATACCATATGTTCGGGAAAAAAAGGGCGTGTGAGGGGAGCTAGCTGCCTTCCAATATTTTTTGTTACTTTAAAATGGCGTTACTTTAAAACTCCTTATTTTCTGTTAAATAAGCCCTCTCTGGGATCTTCTAGGATCATTGGTTCGATACGATCACCTCTGGAAAAAAAAACAAAGAAAAATAAACAAAATAAATAAGCACGCATCCGTGATTTTGCTTCTGGCAAAAAATGCAAAATTCCACATTTTGTATATAGGAGCTTGAAACCTCTAAAGTAGAGTTCTCTGTTATGCTGAATCTGATGGTGTGGTTTGTATTAAGATCACTTGATATTTTGGGGGTGTTTCCCCCTTTTTCAAAATTTGGGCAAATTTTTCTCAGGCTCGTAACTTTTGATGGGTAACATTAAACTTGGTAAATTTTATATATTTTAAATAAGCATCAAAGTTCGATTCCTTTGATGTATCCATTGCTATCAAAAATATGTTTTTTATAGTTTCGGTTACTATTGAGCTGGGTCGCTCCTTACTTACAGTTCGTTTATACGAACTGTTGAACAAAATGTTAACGCTTACTTTGGTAGCTTAAAGGTGGATTATAAGAACTTAAATTAAGAAAAGTCTATGATAGAGAGTTGTTACTGTGTTGTTTTTATCAAACAGTTCATGGTAACGAACTGTAACTAAGGAGCGACCCGGCTCAATAGTAACCGAAACTCTAAAAAACAGAATTTTGATACCAATAGATACATCAAAAGAATCATATTTTTATGCTGATTTCAAATATATAAGTTTCATCAAGTTTAGTCTTACCGATCAAAAGTTGCGCGAGTGAGAAATTTGCTTTATTTTGGCTAAAAGGGGGAAAACACCCCCTAAAAGTCATAAAACTTAATTGAAAATCACACCATCAGATTCAGCGTATCAGAGAACCCTACTATAGAAGTTTCAAGCTCCTATCTGCAAAAATGTGGAATTTTGTATTTTTTGCCAGAAGAAAAAATCACGGACACGCGTTTATTTGTTTTTATTTCCCCAGGGGTGATCGTATCGACCGAGTGGTCTTAGAATATCGCGGGAGAGCTGATTAGAACGGAAATTAAAAGTTCTAGTGCCTTTTTTAAGTGATCAAAAAAATGGAGGGCAACTAGGCCCCTCCCACGCTCATTTTTTTCCTAATGTAATCCAATCGAAATTTTAAGATAGCCATTTTGTTCAGCATGGTCGGAAAATACAATAATTATGTCTTTGAGGATGACTTAATCCCCCACAGTCCCCGGGGGAAGGTCTGCAAGTTATGAACTTTGCCCAATGTTTACATATAGTATTGGTTATTGGAAGTATACAGAAGTTTTCTGGGGGATTTTTTGATAGTTATGGGGGGTCGCGTTTTACGTGGGAGGATGTTTCCATGGAGGAAGTTTTCATGAGGGAAGGGACATTGCTATGAAGGGGGCGCCGGATTTCCCAGCATTATTAAAAAAAAACGATCGGAAATCAAATAATAAAAAGAAAACAATTTTTTCAACTGAAAGTAAGGAGCAACATCAAAATTTAAAACGAACAGAAATTAATACGTATATGATTGGGTTCGCCCCCTACTCATTACCTCGCCCTATACGCTAAAGTTTTTTTTTTACTTTCATCAGAGTAAAAAACATCTATTTATTTTAACTAACGGTCTTTTGTGATTAAGAGGTCATTCTTAAAGAATTGAAACAAAATTTGAACTTAGCATAAAGAGCGAGGTATTGACTGAGGCGAACCCCCTAATATATGTAATAAAATATACGAATATAGAGCTTCGTTACGTAGGTTAATTCGTAAGTTACGTCTGAACAAAATTTCCAGAAGGACATTTAGCAAAAAAAAAAAATTAAAATTAATATGCAAATTTCAATTTAATTATTCACGTACGGTGAGCCAAAATAAAAGCTGCATTAACTCAAAAATGTTCAGAAATTAAATAAAAAAACAAGTTTTTTTTAACTGAAAGCAAGGAGCGACATTAAAACTTAAAACGAACAGAAATTTTTCCGTATATGAAAGGAGCTGCCCCCTCGCTCTTTACGCTAAAGGTTGACTCTGTCTCACAACATCGTTTTTTAAAGTAATAAAAAACTAATATTTGCCGTAATACTTCTAACTAAGTACGAAGATTTAGGCATGGATAATAATTGTCATTCGCGCCTCCTGTTTAAGGAGAATCAATACGGTAGAGTTAAAGGACCCCACCAACAAAAAGAAATGTATCGAAATTACCAAGACTTTACAGCTTTTTCAGATTGCGATTCCGTAACATAAGCTACTTCACGTAAGTATCTAAAGTGGGTCAGTTAAAAATAATCTACCAATTAGGATCCAGTTTAAGTTCTTATAGAGTTTAATTAAGCCAATGAGGTAGGCCGACTTGACCAATGATACAACCGAAGTACTGGATTTAGTGTACCAGTCAGTTCTTGTAAAAGTGCAAGTTTTGTTTTTTCCTTTATTCTTATTTGATCGAATATTGAAAATTTAAGGAATAGGCAAAATAATACTGAAAAAATTACACTTAAATAAAAAAAAGGTAATCGTCGGTTATTGGAAACACACCCAAAAAGGGAAGTTAGGTTAATCGTGATGAAAAATAACAAAACATGACGATAAAATAATACCTTAGAAACAAAATTATGGAAACCTAACCCCCCACCCCTAATGGACAAATATATAGCGCAAATTATACAAGTCCAATGTATTGTATCATCCTTCACTTGTGTTTGTAGCTATGAAACCGGTTTTCTGAGATGTAACCTAAGCGTAATTCTTGAATTTGTTTCCAATAACCGACAAGTATTAAAAAATAATATGATCTTTTGGTTTCACTTGAAAACCAAACGGTTGAACGTATGCTAAATAAAAAACAATCAGTCTTCTTTCGGAATTTTAAATTCCTTATGCTACGTAACCAAACAAAAAAGATAATATAAATAAATATGGTACAGGTACAATATAATACTTACCATGTCCCGGCTATGAACTCACGCTCAACCAACAAGTTAAATAAATGTATAGTAGATAAAATGATAAAGCATATATTAAATCAAGATTAGTTAGATTTTACATGTGTTTTGTCATATTCACTCCAGTTTTTTTTAAAAAATATCTTTATGAAAGTATTGAAGTCAAGATCTAATCAATAGCTTTGAAGATAAAGTTTAAAATAAATATGAAAAAAATGGACTTAATCAATATGATTTTTGCATGGCTCGTCTCTCGCTGAGAAAAATAATAAAAAACTGTCAGGCCAAATTTAGTACAAAAAATGTCAACAATCTCTCTAGATAATTATTTCCTATGTCTTTTGGGCTCCACTTTGTAACTTAATTGTATTGTCCCCCTAGTAATTAAGAATTTGATATAAATAGTCTCCCCTCCCGTTTAGAATGGAGTAACTTCTCAATACTAATAGTACTTCAAATACAATTGAGTGGAACTGGATATTTTCAAGATTGGTTTCGGCTACATTTTCTTTCCGAGTTATATGATTCGTTAAATAGGCATTGGAACGCTTAAGATTAGAGAAAAAGTTTCGTTGAATAGAAATGCTATCATAAAATAGTATTTTTGATAGTAGATATCTCTGAAGAAAGATGAAAATTGAATTTTGTTATTTCCTCTCTATTTTACTGAATTATGACTTATTGTTTCGATCCTTTTATCATAAGCTGAAATATTGCCGTACACGATGTGAAGAAATATAGATATATTCTTTTGATTAACTTGATTTTAAATAAATGCTGGGTTACCACCTTTTTTTTATGCTAAAGTTCATATTCAAATACCTCGAAGCGTGTTATTTGAAGCGTTCATTTTGCTCGAAAACGATCAAATTCCCTTGTTTTGCCCGGGTGGCAGCCTGGACCTTCGGCTCATATGACCGGTCTTTTCCAGAAAAATTGATCAGTCCGTGTTCCTTGTATTGTCGACGCAGTCCGTGTTCCTTGTATTGTTGACGGCAATATATATCGCGAATGGGTTGCATTATTTTGATGGGTATATACGAATTTAAAAATTTGACATGACAAAAAAACTGATTATCAAGAAAATACAAGAAAAATTCATCATCGCTCTATATATATATATATATATATATATATATATATAATATATATATATATATATATATAATATATATATATATATATATATATATATATATATATATATATATATATATATATATATATATATATATATATATATATATATATATATATATATATATATATATATATATATCCTGACAAACAATCAAACAGTTTGGGGTAACAAACCGTAGGTTAGGAGCGACTCGGGCGAAGAATAGTAACCGAAGGTAAAAAAAAGGGAATTTTCATAATAATTAATGCGTCTAGTAAAATTACCTTTTATGCCGATTCCAAGGATATGAAATTCATTCAGTTGAATGTTGCGCATCAGAAGCTACGTGCCTGAGAAAATTTGCCTGATCATAGGCAGCGCGCTAGCGCTGCGGCGTGCTGCCTAAGTAAAGAACGATGTGGGCGCAATATGTTTTTTTCTTGTTTTTTTCTCAATACCCGGGCACTTCGTATCGAAGGAGTTGTCGTAGAAACTTCGAAAAGGGCTCATTCGATTGGAAATTGGAGTGGCTTATGCCCTTTTTAATAGTCGAAAGTGGTTGGAGGGCAACTAGCCTCCCCCACGCCCATCATTCCCCCAAACACATCCAATCAAAATCGTGAGACAGCCATTTTGTTCAGCGTAGTTGATTTCCAGATAGAAAATATGTTTTTTGAGGAGGACACTCCCCCACAACCCTCAGGGCAAGGGTATTAAGTTATGCCCAGGGGGCATATAAGTTTTTTATAGAAAGCGTTGTCGTAGAAACTTCAAAACAGGCTCATTCGATTGGAAATTTGAAGGGCTAGTACCCTTTTTAATAGTCGAAAGTGATTGGAGGGCAGCTAGCCCCCCCCCCCTACGCCCATCATTCCCCCAAACACATCCAATCAAAATTTTGAGATAGTCATTTTGTTCAGCGTAGTTGATTCCCAGATAGAAAATATATTTTTGAGGAGGACACTCCCCCAGAGCCCCCAGGACAAGGGTTTTAAGTTATGTCCTGGGGGCATATAAGGTTTTTATAGAAGGCGTTGTCGTAGACATTTCAAAAAAGCTCATTCGATTGGAAATTCAAAGGGCTAGTAGACCCTTTTAATAGTTGAAAGTGATCGGAGGGCAACTAGCCCCCCCCCCACACCCATCCTTCCCCCAAACACATTCAATAAAAATTTTGAGATAGCCCTTTTGTTCAGCGTAGTTGATTTCCAGATAGAAAAAATATTTTTGAGAAGGACACTCCCCCACAACCCTCAGGGCAAGGATTATAAGTTATGCCCTGGGGCATATAAGGTTTTTATTGAAATCTTTGTCGTAGAAACTTGAAAAAGGGCTCATTCGATTTTAAATTCAAAGGGCTAGTACCCTTTTTAATAGTCGAAAGTGATTTGAGGGCAACTAACCCCCTAACCTAACGTAACATAAACCAGCGACGACACACACACAGAGACGACACACACAGAGGGCAACTAACCCCCCTCTCACGCCCACCTTTCCCCCAGACACTCCCCCACAACCCTCAGTGCAAGGATTATAAGGTATGCCCTGGGGGCATATAAGGTTTTTATTGAAATCTTTGTCGTAGAAACTTGAAAAAGGGCTCATTCGATTTGAAATTCAAAAGGCTAGTACCCTTTTTATTAGTCGAAAGTGATTTTAGGGCAACTACCCCCCCCCCCTCTCACGCCCACCTTTCCCCTAAACACATCCAATCAAAAATTTTCATCCAATCAAGGGCTCCAAACTAAATGTTGCCATAAGATTAAATCAAAATGCACTGTGTTAATGCTAATTCCCAATAAGGCATCTCAGCAGTATCCCAAGAACGACTGAGGGTATTATGTTCAAATTTTAGGGGCTGCTTCTGCTCTTAAAATTTAACCAAATCAAAATAGCGTAAGTGTATCCAAGCTATCAAAGAAAGTAAACAGATTTTTTGCGAATGGTATCAAGTTTTCCATTTCAGGTCAACTAGAGGAGGTATGAAACTAAATTTAACAGTACTATTTGTGTCCAGATTTTTAAAAGGGTCTATGTTGTTAAAAATTGCTGAAAATTTTTCTCCAGCATACAAATAGCAGGCCAAACTATAAAGTCTTAAAAAACGAAAAGATTTAAAGTATTATTTTCTTTTTCCCTGAAAAGAATATGTCAATATAAAACGAACAGAAATTAATTAAAAAAACTTTTTTCTACAAAATTAGTTTTTCAAAGAAAAGTAAAGAACTCCATTAAACAAAAAAAGAGCAAAAATAAAATCAAATAATCTACCAAGCGTGAAACTACCACACATCAGCATCGATAAATAAATGAAACCCAGAACGAACAGAAATTACAATAAACAACCGAGTCAAACTCAAAACAAGCAGAAATTAACATAAGTTGGGCGCAAAACCCCTATGCCTTCCCAAGGCCAGAACAAAATTTGCACTTTACTGAAAAAATACAAATGAATGTGCATTGTCAGTTTAATATACATATACTGATATTTAGTAATCAAAATGTTAATATTATTTGATTTATTAAAGTTATAAAAGTAAAAACATTTATATTTTTTCAGTAAAATGCAAATTTTGTTCTGGCCTTGGGAAGGCATAGGGGTTTTGCGCCCAACTTATGTTAATTTCTGCTCGTTTTGAGTTTGACTCGGTTATTTTTTTGTAATTTCTGTTCGTTTTTGATTTCATTTATTTATCGATGCTGATTTGTGGTAGTTTCACGCTTGGTAGATTATTTGATTTTATTTTTGCTCTTTTTTTGTTTAATGGAGTTCTTTACTTTTCTTTGAAAAACTTATTTTGTAGAAATTTTTTTTTAAATTAATTACAATAAATAACCGAGTCAAACTCAAAACGAGTAGAACATGAGTAGGGCTCAAAACCTCTGTGCCTTTCCAAGGTCAGAACATAATTTTCTCTTTCTTGAAAAAACATAAATGTTTTTTTTACTTTTATAACTTTAATAAATCAAATAATATTTACATTTTGATTACTAAATATCAGTATTTGCATATTAGACTGACAATGCACATTCATTTGTATTTGTTTCAGTAAAGTATAAATTATGGGCTTTATATGCCCCCAGGGCATAACTTACAACCATTTCCCTGAGAGCTGTAGGGGGGGGGGTCTTCCTCACAGGCATAAATTCCAAAACCTTCAACTATGATGAATAAATTGTTATCTCCAAATTTTGATTGGAGGTGTTAAGAGAAATGATGAGCGTGGAGGGGGGCTGGTTGCTCTCAAATCACTTTGACTCTTAAAAAGGGCATTATAACTTCAAATTTCAAATCAAATAAACCCCATCTGAAGTTTATATGACCAACCATTCCATAAAAACCTTTTATGCCCTCATGGCATAACTTATAACCTTATCCCCAGAGTGCTGGGGGGGGGGGTGTCATCCCTAGAGACATTATTATATGTTCTTTGAACTATTTTGAACAAAATTGCTATCTCATAATTTCGATCAGATGCGTTTGGTGAAAAGAGGTGTCATCGGGGAGGAGGGGGGGGGTCCATATGCCCTCCATCCCTTTTGACGCTTCAAAAGGAACTAGAACTTCCAATTTTCAACCAAATGGGCCTCTTCTAAAGTTAAACAACCATCAATTCTATAAAAACCTTAAATGCTCCATGGCATAACTTACAACCCTCGTCCCTAAGCTCTGGTGGTTTGTTTCAGCCCCGAAAGCCTTGTTGTACAAACTTTGGAATATTTTGTATAAAGTGACTGTCTAAAAATTGTTTATTCGATGTATTTCGGCAAAACACGACGTTTTAAGGGGGGGGGACTGCCTTCTGATCACTTTGGCTCCTAAAATGGGCACTATAAATTCAGATTACCAACCCAATGAGTCCCTTCCGGAGTATATACAGCCACCCTTCCTATAAAAACATTATATGCCCTCGGGGAAAAACTTATAACCCTTGCTCTGAGAGCGATGGGGGTGGGGGCGTCTTCCTCAAAGACATAATTTCCGGACTCTTCAACTACAATTAACATAATTTCTATCTCCAAATTTTGATTGGATGTCTTTGGGGGAATGATGATTGGGGGAGGGGGGGGGGCTCGTTTCTCTCAAATCACTTTTGATTCTTAAAAAGGGTGCTATAACTTTCCATTTCAAAACAAATGAGCCCCATTTGAAGTTTATGCGGCTACCCATTCGATAAAAACCTTATATGACCCCAGGCCCATACTTACAACCCTATCCCCAGGGCACTGGGGGGTTGTGTCACCCCTAGAGTCCTTGTTTTACTTCTTTGGACTATTTTGAACAAAATTGCTATTTAACTATTTTAATCAGATTCGTTTGGTGAAGAGGGGTGGTCGGTGGGGGGCTAGCTGCCCTTTATCACTTTTGACTCTTAAAAGTCAACTAGAACTTCCAATTTTTAACCAAATGAGCCTCCTCTAAAGTTTATACTACCATTCCTTCAATAAAAACCTTAAATACCCTCTGGGCATAATTTATAACCCTTGCCCCTAGGCTCTGGGGTTTGTTTTAACCCCAAAAGCATTTTTGTACGTTATTTAGACCATTTTGAATAAAATGGCTATCTCAAAATTTCCATTAGAATCATTTCGGGACAATACGACGTGTGTGTGTGCATGCGGGGGGGGGGGGGGGGTGGAGCTTCCCTCCGATCACTCTTAAAAAGAGCTGTAGAGCTTCTGATTACCAATCCAATGAACCCCCTCCGAAGTTTATATGACCACGCTTTCTATAAAAACCTTATATGTCCCCAGGGCATAACTTACAACCCTTGCCCTGAGGGCTGGTGGGATTTTTTATGCTCAAAGAAATAATTTCCGAACCTTTCATTGAACAAAATGGCTCTATCAAAGTTTTTATTGGAAGTATTTGGGGAAATTATGGACTTGGTGGGGGGGGGGGGTTCATTTGTCCTCTGATCACTTTCGAGTATTAAAAAGGGCACTAGTCACCTCAATTTATAATCGAATGAGCCCTTTTTGAAGTTTCTACGACAACGCTTTCTATAAAAAACCTTATATGCCCCAAGGGCGTTATTTACAACCCTTGTCTTGAGGGCTATGGGGGGGAGGGGTTTGTCATCCTCAAAAACATAATTTCCAGACCTTTCAACTGCGTTGAACAAAATGGCAAAAATGTTGATCGGAAGTCTTTGGGGAAAGGATGGGCGTGGGGGGGGGATTCTCCCTTCGATTACTGTCGACTATTAAAAAGAGCAATAGCCCTCTCAATTTCCAATCGAATGAGCCCATTTTGAAGTTTCTGCGACAACGCTTTCTAGAAGAACTCTATATGCCCCCAGGGCATAACTCACAACCTTAGCCCTGAGGGCTCTGGGGGGGGGGGTGTTATCCTCAAAGATATAATTTCCGGACCCTTCAACTACGTTGAACAAAATGGTTATATCAAAATGTTCATCGGAAGTGTTTGGGGAAATGAAGGACTTAGGGGAGGGGGCATTCGCCCTCCGATCTTTTTCGAAAATTAACAAGGACACTAGCCTTCTCGAATTCCAGTGGAATGAGCCCTTTTTGAAGTTTCTACGACAACGCTTTCTACAAAAACCTTATATAACTCCAGGGTAAAACTTACAACCCTTTCCCCGAGGGCTGTAGGGGGGTTGTTATCTTCAAATACATAATTTCCGGACTTTTGAACTACGTGGAACAAAATGGCTATCTCGAATTTTCGATTGGATGTGTTTGGGGAAACAGTGGGCGTGGAAGGGGGGTTATTTGCCCTCCAATCACTGTTAACTATTAAAAATGGCACTAGCCCTTTCAATTTCTAATCGAATGAGTCCTTTTTGAAGTTTCTATGACAACTCCTTTGATACGAAGTGCCCTGATCTAAATAATAATAATACATTGTGCCAACATCGTTCTTTACTTTGGCAACCCTATTGCGCTGCCTATGCCTCATATTTTTAGAATACTGAAAATCTGAGTTCTGTGGTTCAGTTGAACGATGGCTCAGTTGCAAGGTGGTTCAGTTGCACGGTGGTTCAGTTGCACGGTGGTTCGGTTGCACGATCGTTCAGTTGCACAGTGGTTCAGTTGCACGGTGGTTCATTTGCACGGTGGTTCAGTTGCACGATCGTTCACTTGCACGGTGGTTCAGTTACACGGGGGTTCAGTTAATTGGGGTTGAGTTGCACGGGGGTTTGTTTACACGAGTGTTTAGTTAAACGTGGTTTGGGTGCCTGGTGGTTCAGTTACACGAGGGTTCAGTTGCACAGGGATTCGATTATACAGGGGTTCAGTTGCATGATGGTTCAGTTACAGGGGCTCAGTTGCTTGTGGTTCAGCTACAAGGTGGTTCAGTTACACGTACACTGTTTTTGGTGCCATGTGTTCATGCGTTTGTCAGGTGTTTTTGCTGATTTTTCAACCATGTCATTGTCAAATGACAAAGAATGGAATATCAAGCCATAAGAATTTGTGGTACTGTTCTAAAATCTGGGAAACACGAGAGAAGTGAAGTTTGGTTAATGCTAATTAAATAAAACAAAATAGGTTAAAAATATAATAGTTTAGAAGCAAATTTCGGCTCTATATTTGCACATTAGGGGGTAAGGGTAAAGCATAGCATATATTAAATACGTAACCTAACCTAACCTAGGTACCTTTTCCCCCCTAAACCCCCAAAAATTAAAGTTTAAATTTAGTTACCGGAATGAGAAGCCCCTTGTTTATACAGTGTCAGATAGGAAATTACCTGGTAAGGCCTATCTGATCTTTGCTTTTCTCGAGTCGCATTCTCATGTGTTTCCCAGATTTTAGAACAGTACCGAATTTGTTTGGGACTCCATTTCATTCAACCTTGTACATATGTTAATCTCACCTAAGTTTTGTCGAGAGGATGTCATAAAGAAAGATTTCAAGGAAATGGTAACTATCTAGGACGGTGTAAAGAGGGAGTCTTTGAATGGATTGGGATGGAGGAGGAGCTTGCGTAGCAGTGTTGGTCCCAGACAGCTTGGTGCTGCGGTGAGTTGTTAGTAGTAGTATTAGCGTAGAGCACAACAGATCCATAATGGGCCTTAATTTTGCCCCAAAGTTTGAATTAAGGTAATTAACTTGTCTTTTAAAGTTAAGATGGTATTGATCCTAATAGTCCCTTAGGAAAGGGCTGTAAGTTATTTAATTTGTCCATAGTTCATATAGGCTATAGTATTTGTTATTGGGAAATATACATGTTTTTTTTTTGGGGGGGGGGTATTTTTCGTTCTGAAAATAGTTCCCAGGGGAATGAACAGGGATTCCTTGGCATGATTTGACCAAGGGTTAGAAATAAAAAAAAGTTTTTTGACTTAAAAGTAAGGAGCAATATTAAAAATTAAAACAAGCAGAAATTCTGCATATGAGGGGGACTGCTCCCTTACTCAATCCTCCTTTTTAAGTTTCATTTTTTTGTCACCATTCTTTCGTTCTTTAAGAGAGATTGATCAAACAAAAGGGCCGTTGAATTTTAAGGGATGCATTTTAGAGAACATTAAGATTTTATCATAAAGACCGAAGGGTTGCGGAAGGGGCAGACTCCCTCATATTTTGGTAGTTTTAGCTAGCTCCCAAGTCCCCCTCACTTAATTAAAAGCGAGTATTATCTGCTCAGCTAACAGGGGTATCACGAAGAGAACTATCTTCGCTCATGTCGCCTGGTTTTGCTAAAATTACAATTTTCTATGCCAAAAAAAGTACTGGGAAGATGTTCTTTTTCTCTTTATATATATCCAAATTTAAGGCAAAAAGATCATCTTCAAGAAAAACAAGCATAATATAAAAACTAACTTACAAAAAATTTAAAACTAGCTTAAGGAAAAAGTAATTTGATATTCAGAAAACGAGAATTTTCCAAACCGCAATCCTGTAAATTTTGTTGAAGTTGAAAAGAATATTGGTTTTTATAAGCATCTCAGCATCTAAAAACAGAAAAAATAATTAAAGTTGAAATGAATTTTGGCCACCATGGCATAGAATCTCCAAAACTATGTAATCAATTCCTCTCCAAAATACTTCGAAGTTCAATAATTTCTTTTTCAACCAAATACTTCTGTAGTTCCACCTGGAGTATTTCAACCTCTAGTTGAACACGGTGAATCTCAGCATCCACTACTTCCATTTCTCGCTCTAAGGTTGATAAATCCACTTTTTTTCTATCTTCAATTTCCAGGTCCATTCTCTTTTCAACTCTTGTTACAATCCGTGTTACTACCGTCTTTGTCAATACATCTTTGCATACCTTTGTAATTGAACACTGGTGCCCTGTTTTTCTTTACCTTTCCAAGCATTTTTCCTTCTTTAATTTGTATGCCCATATTTCTTCGTGGGTCCAACGATTTTTTTTACTACGGTACATCTTGTTCTTTCCGACATGGCTAAGATATTCTTATACAGACAATCTTGTTCCTTCCGACTATTACAGCTTCTTCTTTCCGACATTTCAAAGACTTTCTTACACCGTTTCAAAAAATATTAAAAACTTTATGTTAAAAAATCTACAACCTTCCAGATTCAGACCTTGTACTCAACGGATTGGTAATTTGGTACCGATAAGGTGACTGCATTCCTGATCCTGACTTGCCTTTAAGCTCCACCTACGAGCACCTATTGCGCAATATTGTATGACATCATTCGTTTGCTTGGAATATTTTTTTTTGTTTCATTACGGACAATTTGGCTCAAATTTATGCCAGTGAAATTTTCTTTTTACGAACTTTATTTAGTTCTTTTAGGTTTTATTTTTCAGAGCATGTTTTTAGTTAATGTTTTAGCACAGTAGCCTAAAACATTCTCTTCGGAAAAAAAAATATTAATTTTTTGCTTTTATAACTTTAATGAATCAAATAATATTAACATTTTGATTACTAAATATCAGTATATGTATATTAAACTGACAATGCATATTCATTTGTATTTTTTTCAGTAAAGTGCAAATTATGTTCTGGCCTTGGGAAGGCATAGGGGTTTTGAGCCCTACTCATGTTAATTCCGTTTTGAGTTTGACTCGGTTATTTATTGTAATTTCTGTCGGTTTTGGGTTTCATTTATTTATCGATGCTGATTTGTGGTAGTTTCACGCTTGGTAGATTATTTGATTTTATTTTTGCTCATTTTTCGTTTAATGGAGTTCTTTACTTTTCTTTGAAAAACTTATTTTGTGGAAACAGTTTTTGTTAATTAATTTTCAAAAAAGGCCGAAACATCCCTAAAAGGCAAGCGATCTTGATGAGAACCACACAACTAGATTTAGTGTATCAGAGAAATTCACTGTGGATATTTCAAGCTCCTATGTACAAAAATGCGGAATTTGGCATTTTTCCCAAAAGAAAGATCACAAATATGTGTTTTAATGCTTTTTTTGCTTTTTGTGTTTTTTTAAGGTTAATTTTATGAAAGTGATGCTCCTACAAGATTAAGAGAGGGCTGCCTCAACAGAAATTAAAATTTCTAATGCTCTTTTTAAGTAACCACTAAGATTGTGCATGGGAAAATGACATTTTCTGCCATTTTGCGGCACAAAGCTGCGATTGTTCCCAACGGAGGACCAAGTTGACATCGATTAAAACCTCTGAGATAGTCAATCGACTTTAAAGTATCAAACAACTACATATTGACCTTCCCAGCTGCAGAGAAATTAATGCCACACAGTTATCCATTCGTTCCTGAAAAGTCACGTAGTCAGTACAAGAGAAAGGGTTAATATGAATTTGTCTTAATGTTTGATTTAACTAAGTTAGTTCACTTGATTTTTCATGAAGTTATGTCAAGTGATGAATGATGGCGCAATAGCTGTTGTGAAGGAGGGGCTGTGGGTCTTTGTGTAGGTAGGTGGGGATGCCAGACGCCTGAAAAAACGAATTTCAATGCCCACATTGTACCCTCAATGAGCCTTCAGATAAATGTAGGAAGGGGTAATGGGAGAGATGGTAGGAATTAATCTTTTGCCTCTCTTCATTTAGATTAAGCCTGAATAAAGATGCCGTGGGAGGATAAATCCCTTTTTATTGTTCAAAAATGTTTCTGACATTTCTTTGAAAGCTTCATTTAGCTAAACTTATTTGCTTTATATTTCGTAAAATTATAAATAATGACTTGTAAGTGCACATTCGCTATTATGAAGGAGGGATGCTGGGTCATGTTGTAGGTGGAGGTGGGGGGGGGTTAGATGCCTCAATGAGTGTATTATAATGCCCAAATATCCTAACTCTCATTGAGCCTTCAGGTGAATATACAACGAGTTTTGAGGAAGAAGGGGGATGCCGAGACTGATATCTAACCTCTCTTAATTTCAGGGATGAGGCATCTTGAGCCTCACCAGGGAATGTATTTGGGGGGGGGGGGGTTGGAGAGGGCTACCCAAAGATTCGTTTTTAGTGATTTAAATCATAATGTTTCTCCTTTTCTATTTGCATACAAAGTTCAAATGTATTTGAGCAAATGTATACAATCTATTTAAACATCAGAGAACCATATTTCAGAGGCTGTAAAGGGCTTCAGCCTCGTAGAAGATCAAAAGTCTAGCATAATTTCCATTCATATACATAATAATTCCCCTCTCCGTCTACCCGAAATCCTGTTGTAAAAATATTAATAAAAAACTTATTCGACAAAACTGGTATTCATCTGTGTATCATCAAAAATATCGACTAAATATTCAAATTTAATCCCAAATTTAAATTCAATTTCAACATTTTAATTCTTTAGCAGAAAAACTGAACAAGCGGGACTTCACCAATCGATTTAAAATTATTGAAGTGTACAATTTAACAGCAAGAAATCGGGGGTTTACATGGCTTATAGGTAGCCCACATCATATTGTGGTTAGACTCTGGACGTGATTTGAAAAACTATAAGAAATAAAATAAAAAAAAAGTTTTTTCAAGTGAAAGTAAGAAAAACAAATAAAACTTAAAATTAATAGAAATTATTTCATATATGGGAGGCCTGCCCCTCCTCAGCCCCTTGCTCTTTACGCTTAGGTTTGACTTTTTGTCCCAATTCTTTAAGGACAATTGTTGAACCAAAATGACTGTTGAATTGGAATAACAGGCCTTTTTTAAGCACTAAAAAACTTTAGTGTCCCGAGCAAGGGGTTAAGAGTTCAGTTCGTTTTCAGTTTTTAGGTTGATCCCTACATTTAGTTCAAAAAACTTGCTTTTTTATCTGATAAATATATAAGCGTATGCGTGAAACTTCTATGATAGTTTCTCCAGAGCTACCTGTTAGATTGAATGAACAGATCACCCAGTAGATAAATAAAAGTTCAAATAGGGATAAAATCCTTTTGATAGACAGTGTTTCACAAATAGTGATAGAAATTCACAAAAAATACCAGATATTTCGGTCACATATGCAGTGACCGTCATGACGGTCACTCAGTGACCGTCACTACTCACTGTTTGTGAAACGCTGTCTATTAAAAGGATTTTATCCCTATTTGAACTTTTATTTATCGTCATGGAAAGTCAGTGTGGTCTCCGAAATTATCTACATCACCCAGTAGAATTATTGCCTTTTATTGCATCGAAATAAAAAGATGAAGTACGTTTTTGTTTGTTAGTTTTTTTCAATAGACTAGTTATGTATATCTAAAAATGTTTGTCAATGAAATTAATTTTTTTAAACAAGGTCTTTCTGATATAGAGTAAAGAGCGAAGTTAGAACTGAAAACGAATAAGAATTATTGCAGCATAGTTCGACATAAACAGCCGTGTGATTTTCTCTAATGTTTTTAGAAGTATGAAAAACTAGGAATTTACTGAAAACACCAAACCGACGCAACTGACCGGTATTAAGACCAGAAAATCCTTTATTAGTCCGCATAAAATAAGAAACTAATCTATAAAGATCTCAGTTGCCCTTCCACTCACCATGAAACCAATAAATTGTAGCATTCAATTTTAATTGTTAAAGAAAAAGACTCGAGCAGAAGTTTTGAGTCAAGTGCTAGTTCATTATAATTCTACAAATATAAAGAAATATCGCAGGACAGCTTATTTGAACGAGTTTTGCAGATATATGTAGCGTAAAGTGCAAAGCAATAATTTTGATTGTTTCATTTTAATTTTTTTTTTAGTATGCACAACAAATCCTTACAAAAGATCTTTGTTTAACTTAAGTGATGAAACTAAAGAAGTCAGCATAAGTTTTTTAATTATGGCATTGAATATACGAAGTAGGTTTTACTTCCCGAATGTTTGAAACTTTCCCACAAAATGATGTACAATATTGTCACATAAAGAGTCTAAGGGGTATACCATTGGCATCTCTGAGGAGTTGTAGACAAAGAAAAATTCAATTATTTATGGAATATTTCCCTTTATTGTCCTATATAAGTTTTAGTAAACCGAAGCATATTAAAAGAATTTTAGACGTGGTAGTTAATTCGTGTTATTATTATTACTATAATTATTGCATGTTAATATTATTATTATTTTTATTATTATAATTAATACTATTATGATTGTTATTATTGTTGCAATTTTTCTGCAACGATGCTGCTAAAAATTTCGAACTTCTCATCAGAAAGTGTATTTTCGTTTAGGAGAACTGATCGCTAAAGTAATATTTTTATAACCAAAATAGACGCTTAAAACGAGAAAATTCTCTAAATTCAGGGGGATGTGCCCTCCTACTGCCCCCAGTGGTGGGCCTTTATCTTATGTCAAAACCATTTACCGACCCCGTTCACGCCTTTACGTGGTGGGGAGTTAAATCCCTAATTGCAAATACTTCTCTTGAGGACACATTTCGACGCTCACGCAATGTCCCACCGCCCTGCTAGCGCAGGGAAAAAAAAAGTAGAAAAATCTGGGTTTCCAGCCTTTTTTCGATATTCCCGAAAATATGATTCGTGATTTACTTTTAGGATAAGTATAAATAGCTTTTATCCCTATTCCTGAATAAGCTGTGAATTTGAATGCAAATACTTTTTTACAAGGTAGTTTTTTTTCAGAACTTGTTTGTTAAGTTTTTGCTTACTAGGGGGACTGTAAGGGCCGAGGGGAGTACTCAAGAAGGGGATTTTTAGCATCTGATTTAGAGTTCTTGGTTGTGGAGATTTCACTGGTACTTAATGTTAATCTTCTCTCATTAGACAATTCTTTGCTGTCTTTGTTTTTTGTTTTTGTCAAACGTGTTTTTAAACCTTCGGTTACTATAGGCGTCGTTAACTCTTTTCTAGGCTACAGCTATTGCTGCAACTATTATAATATTGTCAAAATTAAATACTAAGCATTAATAGAAAAACCAAGTGAGCATGATTTTTTCAGGAATGTTGTTGTGATGTTACTTAGTTGTTGGTATTTAGATGCATTATGCCCTGCCTAGAAGGGGTAAGTTTTTTGGAAAGGCGGGCATAGTTTTCTCAATAACTGGCCTAAGTGCAAGCGACCAATCTTGCGTCTATTCCGTGGTTCTTTATGTCTCCAAGTAAGGTGGAAGACGTAGTCAGGCATCATTTGGTCAGGCGTTATATCCGAAAGTGGTTAATTTTAGACGTTCCTCAAAGATTGATGATCCTGTATAGGGTTTAAATCTTATGTAGGACATGTGTTGGGCGAGAATACGGCTTTATCCACTGCACTGTCTGAAGGAGAGGTGAGGTTATGGTAAGGAGATAATGGGAATGTCCTATGTTATAATATGTTCTATGTATTTTCGATTTTTTTTTATTGTGATAGAACTACAAAAGCGATCATTCAAAAGCTAGATAAGATGCTCTACATGTGTAATATAATTTAAGTTCCAACTTTAGCTTTGAGATGACAAGACAAGGGCAATCCTTTCCCCAGGAGAATCTGCGTCTCGGTGTTCTTTTTTCCAGCTTCCAGGTTTGTTTTTACTTCTTCGACAGCAAAACTTCATGCCTGAGATTTTCCTTTATCAAAGTCCAATATTAATGTCTTTTCCCCCTTAACTTTAGTAGCATTAGTCTTCTTGCTAAAGCCTTGACTTGCTGCCCTTTGACGCGATAAATAAGTATCTAGTTCAAACTGATGTTGATTGGAACCGTTATGATATAGGAAAGCAATTGTCCCTTTTCGTTATCCCTCTGTCTCTCTCTGTCGGACCTTGCTGAGTAGAAAAATCATAAATATTTCGCATCAGCATTATTAAAGAAAAACCATCTTTTATACTTAGGTACGAAAAAGTTTTGAGTATATTAGAATGATTCATCAAATATATAAAAAAAATCATTTTGGAAATGAAAGTAAAGGCGACGGTTAGTCTTGGAAGGAACAAAATTTATCCTGACCCTCTCAACTCTCCGCTCTGTACAGTCACGTTTCAACATATTTTGGACATTGATCGCGCTCTCAATAAAGCGCATGTCAAACTGTATGTAGCGTAAGAAGAGTGGGTCGAGGGAGGAGGGAGCCCATCGTATGTAGAATAATTTCTGTTCGTTCTCACTTTTAATGTTAATTTTTCTTTTCATTTGGAAAAACTAATTTTTTGTATCTAATTTCTGTTCGTTTTTAATTTCGCATACTTTGCTTGACCCCCCTCAACCCCGTTATTTATGTTCAAATTCATTTTTTGTATTGAGTCCCCCCTCCCGTTCCCAGAAAGATCGTCACTGGTACGCAGCTTGCAATTATGCAGCACTGTACATTAATCAATAGGGCCTCAAGTGAATCAACTCAGTTAAAGAAATCTTAAACTTAATTGTTTGTAACAGCTTGTTTTGTCTTGACTGTTTATATGTTTACCACCGAATTCGCCACCGCGCGGCATTATAGCCTCTGAAACTAGGAGACTATATAAAATCTTTTTGGATACTTCTGAAACAATTGGCTACATCACAACTCTATGTTGAAAGTGTCCTGGTCATCATTGTTGACCGTCTTGGTCAACAACGGGCCAAAGCCGTTGTTTTACTTCGCAAAATAGCAGATACGTTGTTGTATACCTTACTTTGAAACAAAAATACGAGACATTTTCCGCGTTCGGAGCTTCAAAGGGAGGACAGTCAATTCTTCCATCCCCCTTTTGGGTTTTGATTAATTAACTTCAGTGATTTTTTTCCATCCAGCCAATTGTTAAAAAGTTGCAAACTAAAGATGGTGCTAATTTAACGCACACTTACTTCATATGTTACTGTTCCTTAGTAAACCTGGTCATGTACTACTTGTCATTATATTGTTCGGGGGAAAAATTTGAAGTCTTTCTTCGTCGATTTATTCCAAAGTTGGTGGAGGGAGAGTGGAGCTATTGTAAGTTGCGAACCAAATTAACTCTGAACTAATTAATCTGAACTGAAGACATGTTTGTCTTCTCTGAAGTTGAAACATTTCACTGATGTACAAGCATTGCAACCGTCTGAGAAATTTGCATCGTTGAGGTACTAGAGGCCGAGACAGTGGTGAACCCTCCTTGCATTTCGTTGTGCTTACACATTCTTCTTTCACCATAATTCAAGAAACTCACAAGGGTCCTTTTTAATAACCTCACCCTATCCATCCTAATTTGGGACACCCTGCCTTTCTCTTACATCTTTTGTGTGCATTTGTTACAAAATTTCTGGGAAACTGTCTTTGTACATTGCAAGGATTTAAAAATTTCCAAGGATTAAAAATTAAAAGAAATTCTGGGAAACTGTCTTTCTACATTCCAAGGATTTGCCTGAAAAGCTTTTTTATCTTGCTTTTTTTCGGGCGGTCAATTTTTAATTTTATTCATTTTGGCCATCCCTGTCTAAGTTGTCATTGCAGAGTAATTTGTAAGTAAGTTGTCATTTTTTGTAGTCATTTTTTATGCACAATATGCACCTGTCTTTTTGAAGATTGTTTGTTTCTAATTCACAGAGGAAAAAAAGGGTAGCAATACTCTTATTCTAAAACGAAAATAAAACTGACCCTTCCTGAATATAAGAATTCACAATGATGAATTAGGTGAATGGATTGGGTCAGTCAAAGTCAGTCAAGAATAGTCTCCATAATCTGGGAAGGGATTAGGAAAGATGAAAGAGAGACAGGTGAATGGAGGTATTTGAAAAAAAACGAACTTTTAGAGCTCGCATCAGAGAAGATAGAGAAGATCTGAGGAATTTTTTTGACTGGATTGAATTTAATGAGCTTTCTTAAAATAGATATTGAAAAAGGATTTGGTCTTATATTACAAACACGAATTTCACAGGAGGGAAAGGAATTAAAAAGCGAGTGAAATTCTTTTTCGTCCATTGAATGCTTAAAGTCTCGTGTACATATTTATATGAGAAAAAAAAAGCAAAAATATTATTAGACGGTGGAGGAAAACCAGAGCTAAATGTACTTAAATCTATATCTTTTTTAGTCCGGGCGCCAGGTGTTGAAAATGTGACATACCACGACGGAATGGGGCAGGTACGAGTACCCCCCCCCCCTAAATTGACCATGCTGATTCGAAAAATCCCAACGGCACTTGCCTGCAAGGGGTGGAACACTCCGAAACTTGACCTTTTATTATAATTTGGTGTTTCATGCAAGAAAATGCATCTTCCGCAAAGTTTGAGGTGCAGTTTTCCGCTCAAATACGAGATAGAAATGCCTAGATGCCATAGAATGTCTTCATAACAAACTAACACAATTAGTTAGAAAAAATGGCAGCAATGACACAAGTTCAGAAGCTAAACAAAGTCAGAATTAACACTATTTATTTTATACTCATATTCCCAAATTCATTGCGGTTGTTTTCCTAGTATCCCTCCATTTCAATTCATGCACAATTGTTCCTCGTCTGAATCAGCCGCGGCCTCGCAGCACTTTCCACAATAAGAGCACAAAATATCGCAACCTCTATCTGCACATGAATATTTTTGTCCACAAGGTATACACTTGCAATATGGCGAAGTTTTCTGAATAGTGGATGGCCAAGCAGGACGGGTTGATTTAATGGGTACTATGCACCTGTCCTTTATCTCCCATCCAAAATCAAGCGGAGAAAGGTAAGAGGGGCGAGGCATAAGGGCCTGCAGCATAATGGACCTCTGGTAAATGCACCTTTCTACATGTAAGGCAAAGGAGTCGTCGGTTGGAGGTAGGCTCTTCAGCGTTTTCCGGTGAGGGAACAAGTGAACGTCATTCAGACACGAAAATTCCTCTGATTTTCTGTATGAGGCGATCAAAATCTCGCAACACAGCTTCATAATATCTTCCTCAAGTTCAACTACTCGGTCGATTTATTCCAAAATCTGTTCAGTAAGAGGTAATTCGAGGTAACCACGGCACTGGTGATCTAAGGATCGTCTTATTTCCTTTGGAGAAAATGAAGCTCACAGTATCACAACCGGTGAAACAGTGCAAAACCGCAATTGAATTCACTAGAGACGGTGGGAGTCTATTTGCAAGTTCTGTGATCGAAATGACATTGTTCCGCAAGCGAACCAAAACATTGGGGTGGCATGGTATGCCACGAAGCAGCAGAATTTTTAATTTAACACTATGAAGTATTTATTTCTCTAGAGTTTTCTTTGTCATATATTTTTTGTGATTACAAAAGCTTAAATTAGCCTGATATTACAAAATGAATAGCCGAATAAACATGTTAAATCACAACCACATTTGATGGAGCTATAAGATAACTACCAAATTTGGCTATTAATGGGATACTAGTAAGACTGGAAACTCTCAGCTCCATGAAAAAAAAATGTCAAGAAAGCCATCTAGCAAGATCTAGACTAAACAATACCCTTCTTTGTATAGCTCTAAATAATTACAACCTGTGTAGCTATATTCCACCTACTATATCTAAAACTATCAATTATCAAAGCTTAGCTAAAAAATATTCGCAACATTGGGCACTACCCCCAAATTACCCACAATTGTATTTGTCAATAATATGTCTGCTCGCAATTTGGTTAATTTGGAATATAGGACCTTGATGAGATAGCTAAGAAATAAACGAAACATTTAATTCAGAATTCAATACTGTATCTAAATATAACAATCATTTCCTCTGGAAATTCCTTTAAGAAAGTTGCAGGTTATTAGTTCCTCCTGTAGTATAGGATGCAGAGGCCCTACTAATTGAACCAGAATGTACAGTAAGAAGTTATTTGTTTGTATTCTATTTCTACTAGACAGTATCGGATTATTGACTGAATGATTATTGCCAAATTGACTGATTAATATACAATACAAAATAACTTGATTTTATCAGGGGGGCCTAACTGCATCTGTTCCAAATTTAGAATATGTGTCACTTGTGGGACATCGTACATCCTCTAGATTCTATAAATCAGGTTTTTTGGGGAGGCGAATGAACAATCCAGAATTTTCTAATTTATGTGGAATGATTATTGTATTCAGATAGAGGATTAAATTATAAATCACATGATCTGTTTATTTCATACCTATCTCGTTATGGCCTGACTGGATGCAATCGATGCAATGCAGAGGAAAATCCTTTCCACTGAGATTCATGACCAACTTTGTGTCAGTTCTGATGCCTGGCAAGCAAGTGTCAATAATACAGCTATTGGTTTGCCAATCAAAATGGTTTGGACATGGATTAAGAGAGCAAAAGCAAACTGACATGATATGGGCCTTAAACATAGAGAACTCTAATATCAGCTTCAGAGGAATACCCTTTCACTCAAGACTTTGGTTAATAGATAATTTACCCAATGAGACCAAGTGATCAAACAGTTGGTCGTAACGAACTGTATAGTAAGAGCGACTCGTCTCAATGTTAACCGAAACTCGAAAAAACAGAAACTCGATGTATCCAATAGATACATCAAAAGGATCGGATTTCAATGCTGATTTCAAATATATAAATTTCATTAAGTTCATTTTTACCCATCAAAAGTTACGAGCCTGAGCAAGTTTGCCTTGAAAAAAGGGGGAAACATCCCTTAAAAGTCCTAGAATCTCAATGAAAATCATACCATCAGATTCAGCGTATCAGAGAACCTTACTGTAGAGGTTTCAAGCTCCTATCTGCGAAAATGTGGAATTTTGTATTTTTTGCCAGAAGAAAGTTCACGGATGCGTGTTTATTTTTTTGTTTGACATACAAAAAAGGCCTTACTCACAAACAACATCACATGCTATGCAACCTCCACTGAATTAACCAAAGTCAAAACAACGCCCTCAGATCCAAATTTAATAGACTCCCCCCTCCCTTTATTTTAAAGTGCCGTTTTTATTTCGGCATCAGCGTTTTTTAGGCTATTTTTTGGTATATGTTTCATAACTACCCCATTCCATCGTATCCCCTTCTTGAAATAAGTGAGATAGCCAAGCATGGCGCCCTGACTATTTCAGGATCTTTCCTATGTTCTCAATGGTTATCATATGCATCGAATGCCTCTTTTTTCTCCTTTCCTTTGAATTTGGATCCCACGCGAAATGTGGCCCTTTAAAGATATTCTTTACTTAGGTAGCGCTATATGCTGCCTATGAAATTCATATTCCGTTAACCATCTACGATGAAAGGTACATTTTGGATCTTCGAAGCTAAAATGAGACTAATCGTAAGAACCCATCTGAGAAAGATAAATTCCACTAAAGATAGTAATTCAGTATAAATTCCACTAAAACCAAAAAATTTCTTAATGATTGTCTCAGTTAGTCGTTTATTAGCTAGAGTAAAGAATATGGGTAACTTATAAGAGTGGAAAGTGGCGGTAATGTAGACAAAAAAAAAACTATCTACGCTGTCTAGCGTGTCGCGACACTTGGCATTTTTCAAGCTTTGTAATTTTTTTTTATCAGGAACTGAGATCAGACACTTATTACTACCCTAATTCTACCACTTACACTAGCTAAATTAATTATTCTTATTATTATACTGGAGAAGATGCGAAGTGTCGCCAAATGCTAGATGGTGGTAGTTCTTTTTCATCGTCACTACCGCTAGTTCCCCACACTTATATGTTACCAACACTTTTTGATCTAGACTAAAGAAAGAGGATACCGTTCATTGCGCTGTGATCAAATTGAAAAATATAATTTCAATAGTTATTTTTTCGGTTGAATCCTAGAAAGAACAGCTTTTTAATATGTATAATAAATTATATACTTAAAAAATTTCACGTACTTCAACCCTGGTTTTAAAATCCTGATTAATACCTCTGATTTCAATGTCTTTGGCAAATGGATTGGGTGTCGACCCAAACCATACTACGGAACAAGTATGGAGGGATTATAGAATATATAGTCCTAGTGAAAATCCTTAAATGTTATAGTTAAACCGATGAGAATGTAATTGACGAATAATTTGTCAAAGTGTTCCTCCCACTTAAGGTTTGCATCTGAGCGGTCATGTTAAAATGCACATTTTATTTATTTATTTTTTATTACGCTTGAAAATTTCTTTAAGATTTATTTATTTTCTTTGTTTTTGCTTATTTTTTATTTACACTTTAATCCTGATTAATAACTTACGCTTTTAATATTCAGCATTGTACCTTGTCTGACACATTTGGAGGAGAAATTCTCTCCTCTTGCTCAGGAAAATTCTCCAAATTAAGAGTAATTGCTAAGAGACATTCAAAAATTTCCCTGGAGGGTTAACTAACTTAAGTCAACAGCTTTTTTGCAAAGGATTCTTTAACTGTGTTATCAAGATCCAAGAATTTGAAATACAACATTAAAATTTTATTTTTAGTCTCTTTATCTGTTTTCATTGACTGAGGCGAACTAAGCCTTATTGCTTTTCTTTATGGGAACTATCTAACACCTATATTCTAAGGCTGGCTGTAATATTCGGCTCTTTGGCCTATTTTATCTGGCATGTTATGCTTTTATATTTATCTGTTGAGATTGTCTGCTTGGCTGTTGGTTTTATCAGGTTCTGTGGCTACCATAGATGGAACTGTATTGCAAGTGGCTCTTACATTAAATGCGTTTTCGATTGACAATCCCGGTTCTCTGTTTGGGTTGTTGAAATATGAAAAATATAGCAAATTTCACAATCCAAATCGTAAAAAATTCGTGCAAAGAAAAGGAATCTAAACGCAATATTTGAATAATTGAAAAGGTGGAAATTTAGTGCCCATTTTAATATGCAAAATTCAGGAATTTATTTGAAATGTTACCCAGTTTTATAATTGCACTTGACTACCCCCACAACCTCTCCCCCCAAGAATATAATAATGAATCAGAAAAAAAATTATCTTTTCTACCGAAACAAAAAATAATGTATAAATGACGTAAGCATTTAAATTTTTCCTACAGTCTGTTAGTCCAGAAACCATATAATCCGATTGAAATGGGATTATGGATTTTACAATCCAGACGAAAACCTAATTGCGAATACAATTCAAATTCCATGGTCAGATTATGAATAAAAAGAAAGTTTGGCCATCAGATTCCCAATTTGAGAACCCAACTTGTCAATTGAGGAGGCCCAAGGGCGTTGTTTGGGGGGAAGTGGGGCATTCCCCCCCCAATAATTTGGAGAAAAAATATTATATATCCCATGCCCCTTGACTATCCGGATATGGACCCCTCTTGCCCTCCCCAAATAAAAATGCTGGAGATTCGCCTCTGAAGAGGCCCAAAGCAAGATTAGCTCGTCTTGTACCCTCTTCTCTATTCTAGGGGCTTGATCATATTCTTAAATTCCTCAGTAAATTTATCTGCATTAAGTGTCAATTTAAGAGCAACCTTTTATGTGAGATAATCTTGCCTTTAAAAGTTATCGTTTAGAAATGAAATGGCTGGCAATGATGGTGTTAAAATCGCATTAATATGAGACTTAGTGCTATGCCAAAATATGCTTAGTAAAGCTCATTATGCGTTAAGCGTAATAGTGTTAAAAAAAAATGTTGAGGCGGTGGAAAAGCCGCTATTCTAGTGAAAAATAATCTTGGGAAGTAGAGAGAAAGAAGAAATTAAGCTAAAAATTGTGATATAATTTTTTTACTTCGTAAGCTTACTTTTCTCCTCCTTTTATTTAAATCTGCTTCAAACCAGGTGCTCCCTCTCTCGTTATTACCACAATAAATAGGGTCTTAGTTGTTAGTAATAATAAAGCTAAAAATGTGTATATTGAATATGTTCAAAATTACATGCGTTTGTAACTTCTTGGCAACTTAATTTCTTATTTAATATTGTAACTTAATGTAATGTTTCTTTCTCTCTTGTTTTATAACGTTTCTTTGCAATTTAATTTCTTTTATAATTTCCGGACAAGAAATAAAATAACAAAAGAAGCAGGAATACTTTTGTCTCATAGGATTCTTGCCGGCTTAATGAATGTATGATGGACAAGAAGTGTCCGTGCTGTCGCCGACTTCCAGAAGTCACTTATACCAGGTGGCGCGTGTCAAGCATGTTGAAACTTTGCCGCGCGTGGCATAACTCTGCAGCACACGCTGCGCTTCAAGATTTACACCAGGTGGCGGAAAGTTGGTAATCCCTCGGAAGTGTAAAAAAATGTATGGTAAAATTACTACGTCACAGAAGTCATGGCTTTTAGCAATATTGGAATTGACTAACATCAATTTGATTCGTTCTCCTTAATTTGCCTTTTAGGAATTGTTCTATTCTTTAAAACATCCTTGAATCTCATTAGCTTTTGCAGCCCTTTATGAAAGAATATAAATTTATGCCTTGTTTCCAGTTTTGTTTCCAGCCCTTAAATTCATGGTCTTTCTTGTGTCTCATCGATACTCTACGGGGTGAGATAAAAATTGTTCCGGTTCTTTTCTTAGTGCTTTAAATAACTTTAAGAACGTCATATGGATGTGGAAGCTTTTCTGTCCTAACAATCGTAACAAACATATAACACACATAATAGCACATACAACATCCTGACATAGGGCTTTTATAACATTAGCAATTTTCGGTGGGATCCCAAAGCAAGGCCGTATCCAGGGGGGGGGGGCTAAATATGAGGCTGTAGCACGATATATGTTGGTGAATCCCACGTTGCTCATTTCTCAAGATTTTCTCCATCTTGCATCGAATCCTATAGAGAATGATCTGACACAAGACATTGCTACCAGTGGATTGCAGAGCAATTCCTTTCCAGGCGTCACACTTAATTCTCTGGCCTTTCCTTAACAGTTAAACGATTATTGCTTTATACCATTCACGTGAGACTTCCTCATCCCAACCGCGTTAAAGCAGTTCAAACAATGGTTTGGCTAGAGCCACTCTACCGTATTTTAACAGTTCAGGTTGTCTACCACAATAACCACCAGTGTTTCCATTTTCAAGGTCTTGAGAGCATCTTTAACTTCACTAAGTCAGAGGAGTCGAGAAACTCTTTACAGATCAAATAGTGACTCATCAGGATTATTTAGCATAGCATATAGAGGAGTCTAGTTTAACACCTCACTGAACGCATATTTTTGAAAAACTTTCTAACAAACCGGCTAGTGATATTTTCCTATATTTGTAGAATCCTGAAAAACTAGTTCTATACTGAAAACACAAAACCGACTCAACAAAACAGTAAAAGAAACAGGAAAATCCTTAGGTGGCATGCAGAAAATAAAAGAATAATTCATAAAGCTCTGAATAGTCTTTTACCGGTCATGACATCACTCAAAAAAGCTTAGTTTCCAGTTAGGCGCTAGTTTTTCAGAATTCTGCAAATTTAGGGAAATATCACAAGCCAGTTTGTCTTAAACAATCTTCAAAAATATGTTGTATAAACCGCGAAGCTGTAGTTTTTGCTCGTTTTAAGTTTCAACTTCACTCTTTACTTGACCCGGCAAAAATTTGTTTTTCAATTTAGTTTTTTGTACGTCTTTTATATTTTAAAAATATTGGAAATAAACCTTATGAATAGATCTTTTTCCAACTTAGACAAAGGAGCTTAAGAAGTGAACAGGAGTTTTTGCTAAAATAAGGCATTAAACATAGGTTTAACTCTTAAATGTTGTCGTAATAAAAAATATCTAGGATTTGTCACAGGAAGAGTTCCTTGGGTATTTATCCTTGGTGTCTTTGAGAAGTTGCAAATAAAAAACTCATATCTATGGAATTATTACAAGAATTTAATATGTGCATTTAATACACTTTACAAAAGTTGGTGTTTTCATTATTTTTGCCTTTTTGAATATAATATTTTAGGAGAACTGATCATTAGAACTGAACTGGCGGTTGAAAGAGAATACGTACTTAAAAATATGCTCTATCTGAGATTCAATCGAGTCTTACCTTGGCCACGGATATTTTGAAATATACATAGATTAAAAAAAACGATCCGAAGTGCATTCTGTCGGTATCTTATTCGACATTAAGATAGCGCTGTCAATGGGATTTTATAAAAAAGCAATTAGATATAAAAATTAGCTTTAAAATGAGCCCTTAAACGTCTCTCTATGATATTACACTGCCCTGCCCTGCCTATCCATTCCGGAAATAACACCCTAGTTGCACTTACGGGGTGCCATATGGCACTTCTCGATAGTATTGTCAGGTCGAATTTAATAAAAGCGATTACACATAAGGATTAGCTTTTAAATGAAGCCTTATATAGCTCTCTATGATGTTTCAGTGCCCCAACGAGCGTTTTATTCCAGAAATGACCTATTCCAGAAAGGGCCCAAATTGCACTTTTTTGGTGCATATCGCACTTACGATGGCATTATCAAGTCAGATTTATTAAAAGCATTTAGATGCAAAAATTTCTGTTAATTGAGCCCTTAAACAGCCCTCTGTGATGTTCCAGTGCCCTATCCAGCCTTTCGATTCCGGAAATGGCACCCAGATCGTACTTTTTGGGTACCATATGGCACTTTTTGATGATATTATCAAGTCGAATTGACAAAAAGCGATTAGATATAAAAATTATCGTTTAAATGAGCCGCTAAATAGCTCTCTATGATGTTCCAGTGCCTCGCTAGCGGCAAAGAAGAAAAAAGGACGCATCACTGCTACCCGCACAAATAAGGGATTTCCCAGCTGTTCAAGGTAGTGACTGTAAGTGTCATGTATAGGGTTTTCGACAATGGTGATTTCAGTGATGCACTTTTCATTTCGATCCAATACCATTTTGAGAAGTTTCAGGTTCTTTGTCAAAATTCCTGTGAATTTGTCTTCAAAATAACATTCATTTTGATCAAGAATGATCAAAATAAATCATTTACTAATGGAACAGCTATCGCTGGAACCATGATGCAATGTACCTTAGAGTCTAAAAGTGAAAACAAAATCTTACAAGATATTTTGTTCGGCTCAAATGTATTATATAAGTTTACAGACTTTCCTTTTTGCAATAATCAGGATATACAGCAGCAGTTGCCTGTCTTTTATTTCTATCATCCTTCGTAATGATAAAATATTAGGTTGGAAATAATAGAGTAAGATGCAAAAGTCGGAAATTATCTTTTCGCCGTGAGGCTCGTAAAACTGTATTGCATCTCAGGGGTAACGTATTTTGTGGCCTTATGAGGTTACAGAAAAGGTACATTGGTCTTTATGAGTCTGTCTTCGTATCTTTCTGACCTTTTATTATGGACTGTATTGGACATTTCTTTAAGAAATTAAAGTTATTTCTATTTATTTTTTTTTGTTTTGGATGCCGTAGCTTATTAGTTTTTTTTGAGGAGGTTTAATGCTCTATTCACAATGAGATTGTATAATACCGAAATTTAGCCGGTCTAATTTAAGCCAATCAGAGCTTCTCGTAGAATTTATCAGCCAATCAGAAAATACCATGAAAAAGCTGATTGGCTCAAATTAGCGCTAGCTAAATATTGGTAAAATCTCACTGTGAATTAGGCACAAGAGCAGATCGCGTAGGAATATAAGGTAAATTCCGAGATTTATTCAAAGATGATTGAAATTTCTCGGATAGGTTATTCGGCAATGTGTGATTGTCGTGTAAAACCTACTCCAGTCAGAAATCATCCCAAGAAGGGCAACTTTCAAATTATTTCAAACAAAGTTGTGACCGCTTTGTTTGGTTAAAAATGCAGTTTTTTCAAAAAAAGAAATTTTTGGCCTTTAGATTTTTCAGTTTCTATAAATCTGACTTTCAAAAAAAAGCAGGATAAACCAAAGGCTGTTTTACCGAGGAATAAAAAACAGAAATCTGCCCATATACTGGTTAACAAAGCGCTTTGTGGTCGTACACATATGCAGACTTTCCTATGTAACAAAGTTTTTTTCTTTTTTTACACCATTAAAGTGTATATTAAGACCGCCATTCAATCATGGAGTAACCACATTAATTGAACGAGATAAAGAAATTTTGACCTTAAATCAAGTACTTTGTGATTTTCGTGTTTCAGACTCAAGCTTCTATAAAGCCATTTCTATATTTAACCGCTTATTTTACAGGGGATTGTGCATGCAGTGCTGGATTTAGAGGTGAAGCTTGTAGTGAGTTCTGCGAAGCCGGTACTTATGGACTCAACTGTTCTTCAAAGTGTGACTGTCCGAAAGATACCGCTGTTGGCTGCGAATCGATCACTGGGGCTTGTAACTGTAGAGGAGACTGGAAAGGTAAGCAATTCAAATTAATTTTGCTTTGAGCAATGCAATCAAGTTTTATTTGGGAAAATTGTCTCCTTGAAGAGGCACAAAAGCTGGGCGCTTCTATCCCTGCCAAAGAGACTTCGCAAATGCAATTGCATAAATCAATATATAGAAACAAGGTTTTTTTTAGTAGATATGCTCCCCGGTGTTTCTTCATTCCTTTTGATTTCGGTTTTGTGCTCAAGGTTTAGGTAGTGGGTTGCCTGAAGAGACTTGAAGTTCTCAAAATCTCTCTAAGAGACAACTTTTCCACGTCTTCTTTTGTTTCTACATTGTGGAAAACGTTTCTTTTCAGTCACTGATTAAAAACCTGCACGCCATATCTAGTTTGGGCTTACCTCTCAAACGAAATCCTTGGTTTATCGGGAAACCTCTTTGAAGGGTATTTTTAAATGCAAATCGTTCCTCTCTAGTTGCTTCAAAGTTCAGAAATAACAATGTAGGGATTAATTAATGTCTAAGTCAAATTCTGGAAGACCTGTGTATTAAATCTACTGCGTCTGTTATAATTTATTTGGAATGTCAGAAATAAACCGAAATTGGGATAAAGTTTTTTTTTATATGTTATATGTTTTTTTGTATATGTTATATTTTTTCCAAAAATATTTTGAGACTTTTTACATCCTTACTCAACTTTTTCTTTGTAAGCTCTTTACTTTATTTCAAGCAGAAACCTCAAAAGAATATCTTTAGGTCCAAATTTCCTAAATTTGCTGTGGAAAATCCTTCAGAACAATATGGAGGTAGTAAGGATTTACTCCCTAACCTTCCTTTCATTTGAAGTAATATATTTAAATTAAAGATGCAATTCGTGCGCTCAGGATTTGATAGTCCAGTTTTGTTATAGAAATATTAGAGTCTAAAATGAAATATGTCGTCACGTGTTTTTTCGCCCAAAGATGGTAGAGGTGGGGCAATTTCCTAAGACCAAGATGTGTCCTATAATTTTCACGTCTTTAAAAATTATGAAAATGATTGCAGAAAATTTAGCCCCACTCCCACCTCAAAACTTCTTTTTGAAGCTTCTGTGTGAAGATCTATGTTTAAGGAGATCGGTAGCCTCCCTCACATTTCGAATAATCCCTTGTTTATTGTACAAAGCAAATACTCCTAAATGAGCCCTTTCATTCTCGAAACATTAAAACTGAAACTTTAGCATAGAGTGGGGCTTAGGAGAGGTGGCAGTACCCTCACGTTTAGTATAACTTTCTTTATTATATTAAGAATGAAGAGAGTAAGTATTAAAAAATGGAAAGTAAAAGGTGACACTAAAACTTAGAATCAGCACAAATTACCTTATGTATAAGGGCAATACCGGCCCTTCAGTCCCCCGCTCTGTAAGCTAAAGCTTATATTGTTTTATCGTTGCTTTAATAAGGAATACTCAAACACAAGAAGAATGTAATAAAAAGTTAGAACTTTTTTTTATCACGAGAATGAAAAGTTAGAACTTTTTTTCGAGAATGAAAGTGATCGTTTATTTGTATTGGTATGAACAATAAAGTTTCAATTCCTGTATTAATAAAGACAATCAGCAAAAAAAAAGAAGCAGTCCCACTGCAAATTTGTATTCACCAAACTTCCAGACTCATTTACTATGGAAGTGTAGTCTATTATTATGTTTAAATTATTTTAAAACCGTTAATTACGCTTAGTGTAGGTATATTCCTTCAGATGAAGGTAGGTATTGGTTAAACATTCCCCCCCTCTTAGATTTATCTGGTGGATTTCTCATGAAAAGTTTGTCTACAGATTTCTTTTCTATGTGTCAGTCTACTACTTCCCCCACGAATGTAATCACTGAGCTCACTCTTCAAGGCACGTGTGAAACCAAGCAATAATGAACAAAGTCTAAAATAAATCAAGTCACTTGACTAAAGCTTTCGCATTACTGCCTATGATAACGGTTTATTTTATATAGAGCGCAAATGTGTTTAAGAAAAATCAAGCCATCGCGCAGCATAACTTTTTTAAGAATGGGGAGGTTCTGTGTGAAGCTTTTCAGTAGTTTTAAATAGATTATTTTCCCAAATTTTTGCTCAATCACTTTTTGGCTTTGTTTGCGCCCAATTATGTTTCACCAATACTGACAATATCCATTTGATGTAGCTGTTTCCCATTGTGCTATGACCTGTAATTTGGACCTGTTTCTTATGTACCGAAATAGATTGAAGTTAATAAACAGTATAATCCAGTAATACTCCTGTTATGTTTGGAAAGAAAAACGGGTATCCAGTGTTCCTTAGCGTCCTTAGCAACAGTGTGCCTTATCTTCTCTTCTGATCTAAGCTCTATAATAGCAAAATTCTTACTTCATCACAGTCAGGAAATTCCACTCATTGGATTTTTGGAGTAGCTTCTAGTTTAACTGCACCCCAGTCCTCCACCCAAATGCCTGGATATAGCCCTCGGTTATATGTAAAAGTTGGCCATTTTGTTGTTTTACATTATTTTTCGTGCTCATTCCTCATCAACAGTTGGTTTAGAATGTCAAATAAAGCCAATTTGGATGAAAAATCAAAATAAGCAAAGTTTTAGCATAGACTATATCAATGCATCAAGGGGGGGGGGCAGGAGCAGTTAAGCTCGATGTATAAGTTCGGGCTTGATAGATATATTGTAAGAAAGAATGAATTTGGAAGATGTCAAGAGGCCAATTGGAAGAAAACACTAAATCAGCAAATTTTGGGCATAGTTTGTATCAATGCATCAAGGGGCGGGGGTAGGGCCCCCCCACCCAAATGCCTGGATCTAGCCCTCGGTTATATGCAAAAGTTGGCCATTTTGTTGTTTTGCATTATTTTTCGTACTCATTTCTCATCAACAGTTGGTTCATAATGCCAAATAATGCCAATTTGGATGACAACTCAAAATAAGCAAAGTTTTGGAATATACTATACAATGCATCAAGAAGGGGGGGGTAGGAGTATTTAAGCTCGATGTATAAGTTCGGGCTTGATAGATATATTGTAAGAAAGAATGAATTTGGAAGATGTCAAGAGGCCATTTTTGAAGAAAAGTCAAAATCAGCAAATTTTGGGCATAGTTTATATCAATGCATCAAGTGGAAGGGCAGTTAAGCTCGATCTATATGTTCGGGATTGACTGATATATTGTAAGAAAGAAAGAATTTTGTTTTTATAGTGCTTATTTCAGAAGAGAGGATAAAGTAGATTGTTGCCGAATCTCTCACTATTTCTTTTATCGCAGTCACTATTTCATTAATTTTTTGCTTTAGCCATGATACGGTCTTGTCCCGAGAATAATTTAAGACTTTTAAAGAGCGTCAGTAATAGCTAAAGAAATGGCTTATATATTAGTTTGGTGTTGATGGTATCTAATTAGTCCTGAAGAAACGAAGGGGAAAAAGAAAATAGTGAAAAACATAAACTATTAATAGAAAAGTAACGAGAAAGCAGGCTGAAAAACCCTCAAGCTAAAAAAGTAAACGAACGTAACAAAATAAATAAAAAAGCGAAAGACTATATTCTGACAAATTAAAGAAAGTGAAGACAAAAAACCAAGAAAATGCGTAGTTACCTAAGTTTGCAACTGAGGTCATTCATAAGTCGCCTTTTGGCCTTGTGGATAGCTAAAGGATAACTAATTCAAATGAATCAAAATCGTTTAAGGCTGAAATTTATTTTGTTGAAAAGGCTACGTCAATAGCCTTCCTGTTTGGTCTTCTTTTTCTTCGACTTTACAGCAAGTTGAAAGAACAAAATTTCACTTATTTTTTCCTTTTTGAGGGAATCATTAAACGGTCTTTATTCCTGTCTTATTTGTTTTGACTTCTAGTGTTCTTTTGAAATCAATAGGAAAAAACGTATCGAAATAAAGTTTGATCAGTATTGAACATGCTTCCTACTTCAAATTGCTAAGTAGATCTCCGTAGCAGCAAACACAGGACGATCCTGCCCCCGCTAGCCCCCGTTACGTCCCGTACCCGGAGACAATACAAGCTCAACCCAGTGACATGCCGTACGACTCCCTACCAGCATTCCTTTGCCCCCTTTTTACAGACATGGTCAACAAATCCTAAGAAAAGTAATATGGTGGTATTCATTTTTTGTTGTCGTATTTGTTATTTAACTTTGTCTTATTTGTAAAAACCCTCGGTATTAGTCCTTTTAGTGCTAAAAAGAGTAAGTTTAATAAAACATGTCTATGTCTATGTCTATAACTTTCTTTTCAAGGTGTCCGCTGCGAAACTTCATGTCCTCGTGGCTTCTATGGCATAGACTGCCAAATTCCTTGTCCTTGTTCACATAACAGTTCATGTGACCTTCGTACTGGAGCTTGTGTCTGTGAGAGAGGATGGAGAGGTGAAGACTGCTCAAAGCCTTGTCCCAAAGGCACTTTTGGACACAGCTGCACTGGAAAATGTCCGCCATGCGTCAATGGTATGCTAGAATATTAAAACTATAGTATGATAATCGTACCTGCGTACAGGGTAAGGGATGGTCTTACCTCCTCCCCCTCCCCTTGCTTAGGATTAACTTATAATAGTTGCAAAGAGGTACTTTTTAATATTTGTGAGTAGAAAACCTGGGAATTGTTTGTATTATTTTATTAAGTAAAGTAGAAAATGTACTTGAATTTGCAGTGTCCTTGAAGACTTAGCAATACCGAAATAAGGTTCAAATGAAGATGCTAGTTTTGAAACAATGTCCTGGTGAATTAGAACGCTTGTTAAACTTGCCTGAGGAGCTCTGTCACTCTGGGACCCTATATCCTTGATAGAGCTTGTCCCTGTCTTGAATATAAATTTTACAACGTTGAACGGTTGTGAATAGTTACTTTTTCTAACAATAAATAGCTTAAGAAATGGTAGATCTATTCTATAATTAATTTTAAAAACAAATTCTTTGATTAAAGTAAAGAGCGCAGTTGAAATTAAAAACAAACGAAAATTACTGTTGTGTGGTTTATGCAATATATTTTTGAAAACTGTTTCAAACAAGCTAGCTCATGTTATTTTCCTACATTTGTGGATTTTGGCCAAACTAGTCCTTTACTGAAAACTGAGCTTTCTTGAGTTTTTAAAAGGGTTAAAATTGCATCGTAAAAGATATTGGTTTCAGGGCCGGTAAAGACTATTGAGACCTTCGTGAATAAGTTATTTTCTGTCGGCTATTTAAGGTTTTCTTGTTTCTAATTCTGTTTTGTAGCGTTCGTTTGTGTTTTTAATAAGGCACTAATTTTCGGTATTCATTTCAGAAGTCATAAATTAGTTTTTGAATGAGCCCTTAAAGAACTCTCTAGGATGTTCCAGTGCCCCACCCAGCCTATCTATTGCGCAAATGACATCCGAATGGCACTTTTAGGGTGCCATATGGCGCTTTACGATGGCGTTTTCAATTATAAAACGCAATTAGATATAAAAATTAGTTTTCAAAGGAACCCAAAAACATCTCTCTATGAAAAAAAGTCATTTATTGTTGTTTCAAGATCTTGGGATGCAAGTTTTCTGTATACGGTTTTGACAATGGCAATTCCATTGGTCACAGTTCATATATTATCCAGTATGATCATTCTCTATCTCACCCATTATAAAAACCCGGACCGGGGTGCGAGTGCTCCGGAGAACGTTTTTGCAGATATAAACATAGGCGAAGTCACATTAGCGGGAATGCAGGTTAGTCTGTTTCCGATTGTTTCCATCAAAGTGCATTGAAACAAACGGAAACAGACTAACCCGCATTCCCGCTAATGCAGAAATAAGTGGGAGGAGCTTTTTGTTCACGAAGACCAGAAATGATCTGCGATAAGCTTACTGGTATATTTTGTCTACTGTGTCCATTGGTGTACTTTTCGTTTTGATCTGATGTCTTTTTCGAGTTTCAGGCTCTTTTTCAAAATCCCTTTAAATTTGTTTTCAAAATAACATTTTACTATTCAGATTAATCGAAATAATAATTATCATTCCTAAATCAGCTACAAATGACGACTTTTTCTCACCAGACAGTTTTTCTTGTTCATTTTTAAACTTTTGGTTACTCTAGACTTTGGTTCACTCTTCATTATCATATAACAAAGAAATTTTGCTGTTGTCTTTTTTAATTGCCCCCCCTCTTCCTACAAGATGTTGAAGAATACATTTTGCCCTCCTCCTCCCCCCTCCCCCAACATTTTTGTGAGTATGCGATACTGCATACCAGTGTCTGTTCTGGTATACATTCAGTCTAAGAGATTTAAAAGTTGATGTTTTTTTTACCGTCTGAAAGCTTAAGCTTTAAGCTACAGACTTGCAAACCAGGATTATTTTGAATACTTTTCATCACCAGAAATCTTGAACTTAATATACTTTTCTGTGTCTATCGACAAACTGCAGTATACCAGGGGATGAAAAGTTTGCTATAGACCTGAAACTTGACGAACGAAAAAAAAAAACAATTCTGGATTTTGGTGTTCTTTATAACCTTTAATACTAAAATGGGCTAAAAATGCGGTCTTTGGTGGGGCATAATGGTAGTGATCAAGGACACTCTTGTGTCAAAAATTGGCTTACTTGGTTCAATTTGATTTAATACCCGTTCAACTCTAACTAGTGTTCTTTGCATATCAAAGAGTCAACGTAACTGCTATGCTTTTTAATTCTTTCAAAGTCAGCAACTCAGTAAATGTCGCTGAACGTCCGATAGTTAACCACCTTAAAGTTGCAAGGGGCTGTAAATAATATGGCCTCTCGAACAACTTAGTTCTAGTGATCAAAGAAGTCCTTGGTCTTTTGTTGCAAAAAATGGCTCACTTTAATACCAACCCGTCGAAATCTTATTTTATGTCCTTTGCGCATCAAACAGTCAACGCGAATGTCATATTTTTTGATTTTTCGAACATCAGCAATTTAATAAATGTTGTCAACGTAATATCCGACAGTTAACCTCTTCAAAATTGAGCTTGAAAGGGGCCATCAATTTGGATTTCCTCTTTAAAAATCCATTTTATAGTCAATGGAAATGGAGACTGACGTACAGTTCTCTCATTGCTGTCTCAGCATTTCCCGAAATTCATTCCGTCAGGAAGGTCGTCGAATGTAATATCTTCCTGCTGCTTTTCAGATGGAAAGGCTATTAAATAGGGCGGCGATAGATTGATTGTAGTCTATTCCTTTATTCCACTGATTAATATAAACTTTTAATGTGGCTTTCTTACTAAGCTTAGTTTATGACAAGCTAGTTTAATAATTTTCTAATCAATATTTGCAGTGCCTGTCTGACCATAAGTAACAAGGTTAAATCAAACAAACAAAATTTTGTTCGGGGTATATTTTTTTCGGCGTAGAGGGGAGGGTAATTTTTTTTAAAGACATCACAAATTTGTTTATACGCATTTTTGTTGCGTTTTTACGGGGGGGGGGGTCAAGTCCTCCTCCCCCCCCCGCGCCCATGTATACGGCCTTGTTACCCACTTAAATATTTTTCAAGACAAGGAGTGGTCAAAGAGACCCATAAATTGTTTAGGGGAGAGTAGGCCTGTAGTCCTTTTTAGGAGGATGGGAAACGTTTAGAACTTCTGTTTCTTCCTGAAATGTGTCCTACTTTTGGCAAACATATAGATTTTTGGTCTTCCGGTGATTGGGGTTACGTTTGTAAGCTACTATTTTTCAATTATCTCAGGAATTCCGCCATAACTCTCCTGTTTGCACCTATGCATATAATATTACTAATCAATGAACTATTGCAATTTAAAAGTCCTTCACTGCTTTCCACCAAAATTTGGAAGTACCTACTTCTACGAATAAAATTATTTCCGATATTCTATTTTATAGAACCGATTCATAATGAAGAGATTATAGATAGACATGGTTCCTAAATCTAGAAAAGTTCATCAAACACTGAGCAAACAGTTAAATCTGTATTGTTCCATTGTAAGTTCTTTTCGTATTGGAGAGCTGGCTGATCACTGATAAGAAGTTATATTACTATTTCTCTCGTTTTTGAAAGGATTGAAAATAAAAAAGGAAAAAAAAATCTTTTGAAGAAAAGAAATTTTCCATGATCTTTTCATAATGGAGACATTCGAGTTCCTTATAGTAGGTTTATAGATAGTATGTATCGAAAGTGTTTGTATTAAATTGTTCACCAATTGTAACAAAAAAACAAGATGTACACAAGACACCATACTCATAGCAATAAACTCTGAATTCATTTTCAAATAGAATCTACAGATGCCCTACTAAGTTTCGCCTCGAATTATTGGTAACAATTTTGAACAACACTCGAATGACTACAGTTGGTCATGGCTTCAGTCAGACCCCCTAGGGCTATACATTTAAAGTACTCTTGTTCATGCATTAGAAAGATCTAATTCTAAATTATATGATTGTGGAATCCAAAAAGCAAAGTGTTCTTGCCCTCTGAAAGCACTGAAGACCAGGGTTGCCACCCCTAGTGATTTATCATTATTCGTACTGATTTTTATATTATATAAACAAAAAAATCTCTAAATTAGCACACAAATCACTAGATTTTTGAAGAATATTACTGTATAAATCAATATATATATATATATATATATATATATATATATATATATATATATATATATATATATATATATATATATATATATATATATTATATATATATATATATATAATATATATATATATATATATATAATATATATATATATATATATATATATATATATATATATATAATATATTAATATATATATATATATATAATAATATATATATATGCTATATATATATATATATATATAATATATATACTATATATATATATATATAATATATATATATATATATATATTATATATATATAATATATATATATATATATATATATATATTATATATATATATTATATATAGAAAACTTTTCTGAAACCATAAGAAAACTTTTTGTTTTTTTCTGTTAATAATTTAAGAAGAGACCCCCTGATTCCAGTAGTAAAAATACAAAATCATATTTGACAAGAAAAATTGCTTGAGGATTGACATTGATACTGTTTTTGCATGCATCACGCTATATTTCTTTTTCATGTGACATTTTGTATTCATTCTATGAAAGATAAAAATGTAAATCAATCATTCATGATATAAGGAGTCAAATAAAAAGCTGGAAAAGGGCTTTTGCACAATTTGCTTTGAACAAGAAGATTCGTGCATATCAGTAGGATTGGGTTTTTCAACTCGAGAAACTAAAACTATTGGTAAGCTTTATATTACTGGAAATCAAGTCATCTCGAGAAATTGAGACATCTGAATAGTAAATATTGCTCGATATTTTTACTGCACTCTGGTTAGCTCATTTTTTTTAGCTACCATTTTGTTCGACTTTTGTATCTGTATTCGAAGTTTGTATCTAGCTTTATATAGTATTTTGTATCTAGCTTTCTACAGGGTTATAGGAACTCGAGTTATCTCAAGAACTGAGATATCTGAATAGCAAATATTGCTCAGTGTTTTTCTTGTACTCTTGATAGCTCAATTTTTTTTTAGCTATCAATGTGTTGAGCTGTACTCGGAGTTTATACATAGCTTTTTGTACCTTTATTTGATAGCAAATCGAATTGTCTCAAGAAATGGTTATATCTCAATTGTAATTATTGCTCAATATTTTTATTGCATTCTTGTTTGCTCAATTTTTGCTGTCTATGTGCTGAGCTATATTCCAAGTTAATACGTAGCTTTATATTATTATTATAGGAAACGGACTTGTCTCAAGAATTGAAACATGTGAATGGAAAATAGTGTTCATATTTCTATTGAACTCGTGTTAGTTGTTTTTTTTTTTTTTTAGCTGTCAATGTGTTTAGCTATATTTGAAGTTTATACTGACTAGATTATCTTGAACACTAAACGCTACTTGGTGGAAAGGGTTTTGCGTATCCGTCGGAATCTATATAATTTGTTAGTAGACTGTTGCAATCGAGAAACTACCAGTCGGAATCCATGCAAATGAATCCTGTCCAAGTTGTGTCAAAAGAGACTCCGAATTCAAAGTGTAACGAACATTTATAAAATAAATGCATTGAGGTTTCAGTTCAAAGCAAAACCTGGTTTAGTTAGTTTTGAACTTTATAACTAATTAAAAGGAATTCATATAGATAAGTTGAATGACTGCCGTAATAACTTTTCTTTTTGTTCACTGGTTTCCAAAGCGGGAGATTTAACTATAGGGATAAATCATTAATTTTGAGTGTTCGTATCCCAAATGGTATCTTTTTGACGCTGAGCTGTGACTTTTAGCTCTAAATTGTGTTTCAGAGTTTAATTCTTCCAGAATTACTGTTGTACGTCTTTTTGTAATTTACGCCTCTCTGCTTAATCTTGTCCCGTTTTATTGCCCTAGCGATGATTTCGTTGTAAGTTTTCTCAGAGTTAATTCAGTGTTATGCTTAGCAGTTCTACAAACGCCCGTTATCATCGAAGTGGGCTTTTGTCTTCTTCACACTAAGCTGAAATTTGTATTTATGTCATACTTTAGAATTTCCATTGTGCTTGACAAGACGAGGAAAATGCAGTCCCATTTTATTTCATATTTACGCATGAAATGACATTGATAGATTCGCTCGATTACGTTCCTTTTTTGGCATTCATGACCATTCACTTGAAACCACTTTTCGTTATAAGCTGACTGAAAAAAATCGTTACGATCCTTTTATGCCATGTAAAATACTAGATTTGGGGTTTTAATCTATTGTTTAAAGCAGGGAATCTAAATTTTTTTTATTTGGAATTTGAAAATCTTATGGAGTTAAATGAATTAAAGAAAATTTCAGAAAAATATTCTGACATCTTTTTATGGTAAAAACTTTAGAAAAGAATTCGTTTGAAAAGCTATTTGGTGAAATCTCCTTTTTTTCCTCTCTTATTCGTGGAAATATATTGTTATATACTTAAAAATTTTATAAACAGTGGGTTTGAAGTTTATAACAAACTAGTCACCAACTAACGATTTTTTTTACGGCACGCAGGCTTACAGAACTTTAGCTTATAACTAGAAGTAAGCAAGGACATAGAAAGGTTTTTTACAATTTTCTCAATATAAAAGGGATATAGTTCATCAAGCAGTTCGTGTTTAAAAAAAACTGTAGGTAAGGAGCAACTCGGCGCAATAGTAACCAAAACTCTAAAACAGGAACTTTGGTAACAATTAATGCATCAAAAGAATTGGCTTTTTTTTTTGACTCCAAACATCTATGAAATCCATTTAGTTTAATATTACCCACCAAAAGCTACGAACCTGAGAAAGTCTGCCTGGTTGTTAAAAAAGAGAAATCGCTTCCAAAAAGTCAAGGGATCACAATGAACATCCACCATAAAATTCAGCATATCAGGGAACCCTACTGTAGAGGTTTTAAGCTCCTATCTACAAAATGTGGAATTTTGTATTCTTTGCCAGAAATTAATTTCTTAAACCACATTGGCCTGACATAACATAAAGAAAGAAAAACGACCAAAAATGGGGTGTTTAAAGGCCAAGTGAAAATATTGAGAAAACACAACTAAGCGAATATTTCGAGGGGACTAATGCCTCTCTTCTTCAGAGCGAAACGAAAAAATATAATCAATGCGAGTGCCGAAGAACAAACCAACAAATAAAACGCGGAAAGTCAATGTGAATGTGAAAAAAAAATTAAAAGATGGATAAAAATCAATAAAGACCAAAAATTTTAAGAATTAAAACCAAATACATTTTTTAATTAAGGTATTTGTATCAACAGCCCCTTAACTCTCAAAGAGTGTCTGTGAGGAATGTAATTGTTAAAATCAGGAGTCAGATGACATAGCTCTCAAACTCATTCAGTGCTGTTTCGTTTTGGTTTGAGTGAATGAATGTTTGTCTTTTATTTCTCAGTTATTCGCTAGTATCTGTCGATGGCGGTTCAATTTTGAATTTCTTTGCAAATCACGGATATTGGTGAATGACTCACTTTTATTGTTGTTAGGTATTTGGTTTGGATTCTTAAAATTTTTTGGCCTTTGTTGATCTTGATTCATCTTTTAATTTTTGTTGTTTTTTTTCTGCAAGGAAAATATCCGCAGGAAATTTTTCTGGTGGAATTTCTGCGAGGACGGAGTTTTCCAAGGAGAATTTTCCCGGTTTGGGACTTTACGTGGGCAGAATTTTTTTTTGAGGAGAATTTGTCACGGAGTGGGAGGTGGATTTCCCGGCATTGTTTGGAAAAACAATCAGATATTAAAAAGTAAAAGCAAGATTTTTAAGCTGAAATTAAGGGGCAGCATTAAACTTAAAACGAGCAGAAATTATTCTGTATACGAGGGGGGCTACTCCCTCCTCAATTCCTCTCTCTTTGCGCTAAATTTTTGCTTTGTGTCCCCAGTTCTTTCTAGAACGACTCCTGAACCACAAGGTCTGTTTAATTGGAATAAGAAGCTTTTTTAAAGTACCAAAAACTTTAGTATAAAGGGCGATGGATTGAGTAGAAGGGAGCCCCCCCCCCCTCCAGTACACGGAATAATACCTGTTCATTTAAGTCTTAATGGTGTTATTTGAGTAGACTTGTGTGACGATTCTGATGAAAGTCTATAGATTGTTTTTATGGACCCTAAAGATATTATTTTATCTTAAAGAAACGTCAATCTTAATTTTTACAAAGAAAATACGGGGCACTTTTTATAAAATGAAACCATTTTCTGATGTTTTCTTTTTAAGATTCATTGAAAAATGAGTTTTCAGGAGGTCGGGGAAACAATATTTTCAACACACTGTTTTAAGTCACATTAATAATGTTGACCTGAAACATACGCCATCTCAGGAACCTCTGCTGAAAACAGGAACGGAACCGATTGTCATTGTTTTTAATACCCATTCCACGTCGCATTACGACTAATAGTTTAGTGCTCATGGATTACTAGCCTTTATGCCTGCATGCAAAGGCTGTGAAGATTGTCATCCCAATTATGTTTGTGAAGGATGCCCCCCTCCTTCCCAAGTAAAAGAATCTGACGTAAAATGCGATTTTGTTAATCTAGAGCTTTAGTTTGTATATATATATATATATATATATATATATATATATATATATATATATATATATATATATAATATATATATATATATATATATATATATATATATATATATATATATATATATATATATATACATATATATATATATATATATATGTATATATATATATAAAGGTATATATATATATACATATTTGTATATATATATATATATATATACTATATATATATATATATATATATACTATATATATATATATATATATATATATATATATATATATATATATATATATGTCAATTTTAAATTCTTCGTCAACATGCCTGAGACTCTAGGCAGGCATGCCTCTCCAAAAACTAACAAACAAGTATGTGTCCAATAATAGTCATGCTTACTCCCGTCATTTATCCGTGCCGCAGCCATTTAAACATTTGCCTCTCAATTACTTGGACTATGTGTCTTGGCTTTTCTCTTTCTACAATTAGCCATGTCTTAATGCAACCTACTGGAAAATACTTGATGACTTCAATTCAAAATCAACGGACTCGGTCGAGGCCTTCGGCCTCGACCTTGAATTGAATTGAATCGATTTTGAATACGTTTTCCTATGAAGGTGATTCCTGCTGTGAATTATTTTCATCATTGGTAATACCAGATCCAGAGAGCATGGTCTGCTCGGATTTTCTACTGTATTTAGTTATTTTTCATTAATATTTAAAAGAAATTAAGATGATATGTTTATGGAAATTTTCTTTGAAACAAATATTCCCTGGAATCCTCCTTATTTCTAAATGCGTTACGGTATTTCAGAACGCTAATAAAAAGTGAGTTCTCAGAGTATATTATAAGTAACAATTGTAATTTTAGGAGACGGTTCTTGTGACTCTGTGACTGGTGAATGTGTCTGCGGTCCAGGCTTCATGGGTGTACGCTGTGAAGAGCCTTGTCCTAGAGGAACCTTTGGTCCTGGCTGTAGCCAAAAATGCAAGTGTAAAAATGGAGAATGTCACCATATTGTTGGTATGATTTTATGTTGTTGCTTGGGCTTTATTTTACAGGTTTTCCCAAAAGTAAATCTACTATGGTAATGATTTTTTTTTACTAAAACTTAAAACTTACAGTTTTACTCTATCGGGCGTGCTCTGGAATTTAGTGCTTTTCTTTTGAAATCTCTGCTTCGTACAACCCTGTATATTGCATTCTTTTCTACGTTGTTTATCGTCATATCTGCTAACTTTGTCTTTTTGAAGCTCCTAATTAGTTGTATGCACACGCCATAGAGAGATTGAGGGGGGAGGGGGATATTTCTTGGAATAAGATTTGAAAAGTATCTTAAAAATCTTTGGTTAAAGCAGTTTGATAATTTTTGTTGCTGCAAATTAAAGAGGTTTATCCATTTTAATAGATTTCGTTGAGAATTTCTGAATATTGGGCAAACATCTTTGATATAAGCGGAAGATAAAAAAAGAGATAGAGATATTTATCAAATTTGCTACTGTATACTTTTAGGGTTGGGTCTGTGAGACTCTTTAGTGAACATTGGGAATTAATAGTCAGTTGTATTTAAATCATTGACTTGTGGAATGCGTTAAGAACCAACCATTTTTGGCCAGGCTGTTCATTTTGTGTCTGGGAGGGGTTCAAGTTCTGAGAGGGAAAATTACTCACTATTAAATTTTTCAACGTTCTGATATGCAACGTTGGTTGGTATTTTATGTATTTTACGTTCTGGTATACAACGTTGGTTGGTATTACGTAGTTGGTTGGTAAAGTTTTCAACGTTGGTTGGTATACAATTGGAATGACTTGTAATATTCAGGGCTTCGATTTGAGCGCTTACCTTTTTTCTTTTGTTTTGTCTTTTCTTTGTTTTTGAGTTGATGTAGAACTACGACTTTTGAGATCATTTAAGTATTATGAACGCTAAAAATTGTTTTGCACAAAAAGATTTGAACTTTTCGAATTCATAAGCAGTAGGTCTATAGTTAGTTCTTGTAACAGGATTTAAAATGAATATTAAAATTAGGCAAAGTGGCTCGGAAATTTTCTGTCGTTATGAATTAAGGGAATCTATATCTTTTTATTTAGCTTTTGTTAAAATTTTAATTTCCAGGCCGAAAGTATGTTTTTAACATATATTAAGGACTCTCTCGTCCGTTTTATTTTATCTATTTGGTCCATGTTTATTTTTGTCTCACAGGCCCTTAAGAACTTGAAAATCATTCGTTGGGATTTGTAAGAAGCGCAACATTGGCGTTCTATTCTAGCTGAGTTGCGTTTCCTGCCCTTTCAGGAGAATCACCTAGTATGGCTTTTACCGGTATCCAACATCAAGGGGTATTTGGTGTTTTACAAATATATTTTTGGTTTAAAATGGGTTTGGATTAGAATTTTGACTTAGACTGTCGAATAAACGGGTTCTTAGAGGTGGTCTAAGTAAGGAAAATTATGTATCAAGTCAAATTCCCGGAACACCGAAGGCAGAATTTGATATGTTTGGTGCATTTCCAGTATTAATTTTTACTGGAAATAATATTCAATACTAATAATCCAACATTATTTTAAAAGAACTACTGAGTAATGAGCTAAGAGTTGAGCAACTGGTCTACGAAGCAATAGAAATAGAACAGAATATAAGATATTATCTTGTTTAAATGGAGACATGGCTGAACAGTTGCTTGGCAGTCTGTACGCAAATTTAATGAAAAAATAATTTATGTTAAGCAATCTAAAATAAAGATAAAATTTAAAAAAGATGATTCTACACTTTTAACTAGAAACAGCACCAGACTAGCTACCAAAAAATCGTGTTTTAAATAGAGACTAATGGGAAAAATGACTTCTATTAACAGTCGTAGCTGTTATTCCGTAGTCGTAGCTATTAATAGTCGTAGCTGTTATGACGCTTATTTTATTTTAATTTTTGTTTTAGTCGAGTAGGTCTTAATTGTTAGTTATTCTTAAACCGTAATATACTGACAGAAGTTTGAAAGTTTGAAAATTCTTGAAAAATTAGGGGTCACTCAATAAAATCAGTTTTTTTTTTTACTGTGCTAAGTTTTCGCTCCTCTTTTTTCCCCGTCTAATCGTTGCAACTCTGTGAGAGGTCCTAAATGAATAAGACATGAGAGAACCACCGATGGCAAGGATTCAGTGTCGGTTACCTTTGTTTAGAGAAAAGTGGCTGATCATGCTCTGGATCATGGAGTTGGATGGACGATGGATATTATGAACGTCATCACTTACTCACCTTAGACCTTAGTTTCTCCGGAGTCATTACTGGCGCATAGGACGTGGACGAAGCCTCTTCACTCGTCCCGAAGCGATGCTGCAGCGGTGATATCTTCCCATTCAGGTAATAACGAGGTTTCGGTCGTCCTCAGATCTCGCTCAAAAGTTCACCGCAAAGTGCTTTTTGGAGGACCTCGTCTTCTTCTGTTGCCTGGTTTCCAGTCGTAGGCTCTCTGAGGAAGGTGGCCTTATTTCATGTGGAGTATTCTTCTTTCTTATAACAGTAATGTGAGGCTGGCTGGTTCTATTACGAATTTCAGATTTACTGACTCTCTGTTGCCAGCTTATATTTAAAATTCTACTGAGGCACGTATTTTCGAATGGAAGAATTCTTTTTCAAGCTGTTGATTCATTTTCCAGCACTCACTAGCGTGAAGGAGTATGGATAGCACATTGCTATTGAATAGACATAACTTCAGTCGCAATGAATATTTGCTGCTCCTCCAAATGGGCTTTAGTCTATTAAAAGTTCCGGTTGATTGACCAATTCTGCATTTAATTTTTGTCATTATTTCACCATCACAATCGATCCAGCTACCCAGGTATTTGAAATCCTTCACCTATTCTAGATTTGTATTCTTGTGATGCAGAACAAGCGGTGAGGTTGTGATGGGCATGCTCTTTGATTTGTCAACGTTAATGGTTATTCCGACATTTTCTGCATTTTCTATGATTGCGTCAAGTAACTGCTGTAACCTCTGTTTAGAATCTTCTAACAAGATTATGTCATCCGAAAAATATAAATCATAGAGTTGCTTACTGCTTGCTTTTACGCCATATCCAGAGTTTCGTCTTAATATGTAGTCCATTATAACTGCAGAAAGAAACGGGGAACGTACACATCCCTGACGTACACCAGACAGGATCTTGAAAATTATGGTTGTGCCATTCTCGGTCTTAACGTAGCACTCAGTCTCTTCTTATAGGGAAATAATAATGATATCTATGTTTTTCTGGCACTCCATAATACTTGAGGACTCTCCATAAACTTTCTCGGTCAATCGAGTCAAACGCCTTTTCGAAATCAATAAATAGTAGATATAGCTTGTTGTTCCACTATTTTAATTCCTCAACAAGCGTTCACAGTATAAATATCAATTCAGAGCACGATATGCCGGCTCTAAAAACATACTGCTCTTCTCGCAGATGTGTATCTAGTGCATCTCGAATCCGGTACACTATAATAAAAGTCAATAGTTATACACGGTACCGGCAGAAGGTTGATACCTATCCAATTATCACCTAACATTGTGTCTCCCTTTTTGAAGATTTTCACCAATATCCCCTTGGTCCATTCACTTGGAACCTTCCGAATATTCAATATTTTTGTGAAAAGGGTAAGCCACACAGACAGGCATGTGCTCAGTGAATACTTCTGCATTTTACCCGTGATTCCTTCTATTTAAGGACTTTGTCCTCTTTTTAGATTTTTTGCTGCACATGTGACCTCAGCAGAGCTTGACGTGTCTGTATTGAGGTCGAGCTGTAAAAAGGGGGTAACATGTACATTTTCTCGGTCACTGGTTTTGGTCTATTTAATAGTTTCTTGAAGTGGGCAGCCCACCATTCGTCAATTTTATCTGGATCTGATAAAATATTAGTGACGATTAAATTGAAAAAATAAACGGCAATTTATTTTGAGGTAGTTTTGGGTTATAATTAACTGGGAAAAGCGACATTGGTATATCATTAGAATATTTGGAATTTATTTTTGGGTTTTCTGCATATTGTGAATTGCTAAGTTCCACTGGAGTCTGAATTTGACAATGTGTTTCTATGGCCGTTTGAAGAGTGCTGAAACTGTTTCATCAGTTCTCCTGTTCTTTTCTGAAGCAGTATAAAATTGTACAAGGTACCTCCTGACCGGCTACTCCTGAGATAAGTTGGACATTCTCCGACTTCTGCTAAGTCCCCTCGTCTAATTTGTATTCATATTCAACTCCGAAGGGTGTTTGGTCTTCTGACATTGAGGACAATCTTATTTGGTGACTTAGTTTCCATGTACTTTCTGGCGATTTTCTCATGAAATCTACTTAGCTCGTAATGGTACACGTCAAACAAGTAATAAGTCCATGTATAATCCTGCTGAATCAATTTTGGGTTGAAGTACAGATTATGTTTAGCTCTTAGGGTATCTTAGAGGAAGAAGTATTTGATTATGTACTAATCTTGCCGTTGCTCTTTCCTCGAGATATTTAGATCCAATTTTAGTTTGTAAGTTTGGAGACAAGCTAATGGAATTATATTCCTATCTTCAGAAGAGAATATAATTGAAAATTTTATAACAAGATTATATAGAAAACGTGACGGATAAAATATTGGACTTGCTGGTGTTTTCCAAATTAATTTGTGGCATTTGTCTCTCTTTATTTATATCTTTTTTTATCTTTCATAGTGTGTATATTATTATTATAAAATAAATTTATTTTATTATTATTTAAATAGTTTCATTATTATTTAAATATAATAGAAAGTTGTGTAACTTGCCTGAAATCAGTAATGGCTTCTTTCGTACTGTTTTAAGAGAGGCAAAAAAGGACCAAGAGGTATTGAGACAGGAGCGTCTCAATACCTCCTCCTCCTCCCTCCCAGCTTTACTCATGGGCTGTGGTTTTTTGGGGTATTTCTAAGCTTTTACAGGACTCTGTTAAACTTCAACTTTTTATTTTAACATTCACAAATAATTAAATAAAATAAACAACACTTTCTCACTGAACAAAAACTATGAGGGTTTGCGTTTGTCAGAAAGTCTACGTGACTACTGATCTATTAAAATGATTATTTAATCAAATCAAAATAATAATGTTTATAATATATATATATATATATATATATATATATATATATATATATATATATATATATATATATATATATATATATATATATATATATATATATATATATATAACAATAGATAAGTAAAAATATAAAATAAAAATAATAACAAATCTATTCTTCATCCATCATCAATACTCAATCAACACTAAATAAGACCATAACATAAGTTAATGTGTTTAGGAATAGTCTTGTGAGTATTTAGCTGACGTTTTGCTTATTTTTCTTGTTGGATTGATTTATTTTACTTTGCAGGGGAATGCCGATGTTTTCCTGGCTGGCTCGGCGAGGATTGTAGTCAATCATGCCCAGAGGGTACATATGGAGGTGGATGTGCTCAAAAATGTGATTGCACCCAGAACGCAACATGTAGGGCTAATGACGGGCAGTGCCGGTGCCCTCCAGGCTGGATGGGCCCCAAATGTCGGGAATGTTAGTACATCGAAATTAATCTCTGTTTTGCTATTTTTATTTTCTGCATTTTGTTAATTGGTACCAGTAACTACTAACCTAAACAATAATAATTATAATAAAAAAATATATAATTATAAATAAATAAAAATGACAAAAAATGAAAATAGCTCATATAAAAATTATAACAGATCCATTCTCCATCAGTCATCAATCAGGTCCATTTTGAATATATTCAATAAGGTCTATTTTGAATATATTAAGAAAAATCCATTTTTAAATAGACTTTATTGTCCCGAAAGGTAATGACTAGAGCTAAAACTAAGTTTTAAAGAATAAATTTACATCTTCTGAATTGATCAACTAGAACATGGCCAAGAAATGATATAATTTTTAAAGTTCGACTTACTGTCATGATTATGTCTTTACATCTTTTAGGGTTTCATGTGTTTTTGGATCCCTCTTGGAATGTCCAGTCGAGCAGATCGCGTTGTTTTTGAAAAATGAGAGTTATTGGTTTGCTAAAAACCTTTCTTTTCTGCGGTGCAAAATATTGTCGGTCCCGAGAATTTAAGAGAGAAAAACGGGTTTAATTTAAATAAAGCAGTGACAACGAACTAAAAACAAAAACGACAACATAAAATTCCCAATATTTCAACTCTACATCCGGGAGGCTTAATCAACGGGGAAAAAATGGAAAGAAAAAACATTAGTTAAATCCTCTAAAGAAAAAAAAAACAACACAACAAGAGAAAAAAAGAACAAAAGACAGACAAATAAATAAAACTCACATCCTAGTAAATTTTAAACAATACTGCCCAACTGTAACACAATTGAGTTTTAAGAGTTTTATTTATTTTTTTGTCTTTGTTCTTTTTTTCTGTTGTTGTGTTGTTTTTTATCTTTTTCTATAGAGGATTTAACTAATTTTTTTCTTTCAATTTTTTCCCCCGTTGATAAAGGCTCCCTGATGGGGAGTCGAAATATTCGAAATATTTTATTAATTAATGTTTTGTTGTTGTTTTTTTTTATTTCGTGGTCACTACTTTGTTTAAATTTAAACTGTATTTCTCTCTTAAATTTTTTGTAAATGGGAAAGCAGTGTGGTCTAAGAAATTATCTATTGCCGGTCCCAAAGTATTTATTGTATCGATTTTGAGGGCTTGTGCAGTTTCTGGACGTTGAAATGACAGAGTGTACCAGATGCCTGATATGAAGTGGTGTGAAATAGCCAATTAAGCGAAAATGTGCAGAAAGTACGATTCTGTGAGCGAAAACGTGCCGTGGGCGCGATTTCTTGCAAAAAATTGTTTTGAAAAATACAATAGTTTAAAAAATCCATTGCACAACCGCTTCAAAAGCACCAAAATGGTGAGATATTTCTCCATCTAGCAATAGGGAATGATAAGGTAAGGATAATGCAATTGAAATATGATAACTGAAAGATAAGATAATTTTCCATCAAAAGACATCATTGCTGTTTTTTATTTCAAATTATTTGGCAGTATTCAGGCATATTGCTCAATTCTGAAAGGTGCTTTTGATTTAAATAAGTTCAAGTGTATTAATATTCCTTTTTTAAAGTGTCAATTCTTGTAGTTTTGATAGTCTACTAAGGTTTAACATACTACAAATGAATATACCTACAGCTTTTTAAACGTTTAGGTAGTAATTGCGGCAATTTACTTTGCGCATGCCCTAAGTTGGTATTGTATTTAATAACTTGAAACTTGTATAAAAAGAAAAGTTAAGTTTGGACTCTTTTCAATCGACTGGAATGACATTAATGATTTATATCTTATTGCTGTTTTTCCGTTGTAGATTTGTTGGGGAATAGTATTCCTTTTTTTCTTAATATTTATTAATTTTAATAATTTTTAATTCCTTAATATTTATTTCTTAACTTATAATTCTTTTATTTCCTAATAGAAATCTTTGAACAAATTGAAATGTTACTAGAGCAGACTAGAGCAGTATTTGCAGCAACATATTACCTAAACATGTTTTCCAGTGAACAGAAAGGTTAACTACCCTGTCTTTACTATTCTTGTTGATTTTGGCATCGAATACTGACTCATGACAGCCAAAGCTTTTGATGGAAGTTGCACAAAATTTTTATACTGATCAAATGCGTTGTAACCGTAGGCATACAAAGGACAGGACTGTTTTAAGCCTACTTCCACTAACAAAATTTTAGATTTTTTACTTGCTCCTAAGATACCCTAAATTGTTCATTTAGTTTGCATTATATATATATATATATATATATATATATATATATATATATATATATATATATATATATATATATATATATATATATATATGTATATATATAGGCCCTTTTATATATATAAAATGCCCAAATGTAGTCAATTTTAGAACTTGACTACTATTTAAGGTATAATCTTTGGGCTCAAACCTGACAGCGCAACCTCTTCTGAATTTTGCGGATACTAGGTGTGAACTTTGCAATAGATCTTTAAAAACTATAAATCCAGAGGCTGACGTATGAGGGAGGGGTATGACCCATTTTGAACCCGTTGTTAAAGTTGAGACCTTAAAATTACAGAATGAAGTATCAACATTTTAATGTAGTTTTTGCAGATTTAGCGCACTTTTACTTCAGTTTTACCAATTTTACCGTAATCATATGCGAATCTGTCGATTTTTACCGAAATATGGATTTGGATTGATAAGTGACCAGCAGTCTATAAATTCTTTTGACCTCTATGAAAATACGCGCTCGTTTAATTCCCTCCTTGTTTATTTTGCGTATCGAAAAAATTCGTTCGAATGGGTCTGGCGGTGCCTAAAGGTTTTGTGTTTGAAAAAACAATGTTTATGCGAATCTAATTTTTTCATTGGGTAAAATTTAAACGTATATTATGGGAAAAAACAGTGAGAAGTGGCTAGTTTTATTATTCGGTATTAAGACTTTGATAGAATTGAAACTTGAAATATAAGACGAGAAATCATAAATCAAGTTTTAAATAAGTGAATCCGTCATCCTTGAAGTTGACAAAACTACCCCCTAATATAGTTCTTTGATAATGATCAAAAGTAATTCATTGATCCCAGCTAACATGTGTTATTGATTAGTTTTATGAACATGCTTGCGTGCATTCCCAACTTTATGATGGATCTGAATTTTTTTTTTATACATCTGACGTGCTTATTTACAAAAGTGGATCTAGAAAAAAAAACTTTTAGGGGGGGGGGATATGACAAGGGTGCCAATAATTGACCAAATGACAAATTTCTTTAAAAAAAAACGGAAGAAAAAACGGAATGAGGGTGCCAGAGAAAGTGTTTTCTTTTGGGGGAAGCAGGGTCTACCTCGTCTCCCTCTGGATCCGTCCCTGCCTATCTATCGCAAAAAAAAATATTTTATACCAAAATAGCCAAACCCAATTGCCACGTATTCTAGTCCTTTGAGGATTTTTTTCAAAGGACTTTAGATAGTTTTTAAATTGAAGAATTGGCGCTCACATTCTTCCTACCATCTGGGATGGATACAAGCTTAATAAAATGAGAAATAATATTTAGCTATGGTTGAACACCGTCCAGAATGAGAATAAGTCTAAAAAACAACAGCTAAACGGAAAGTCAGCTCTTCGGTAGTTGGGTTGAGTCTCTCTGGTTCTAAATTTTGGGTAACAGCCTGCTGATCTTCGCATCCAAGAAACTTAAAGATATCTAAAGACGGTGATGTAGAATGTACTATGCTACCTCCGTATCAGTAGTGAGCGCACAGTGTATCAGTAGTGAGCGAACATTGTATGAGTAGTGAGCGCACAAGGTATCAGTAGTGAGCGCACAAGGTATCAGTAGTGAGCGCACAAGGTATCAGTAATGAGCGCACAAGGTATCAGTAGTGAGCGCACAAGGCATCAGTAGTGAGCGCACAAGGTATCAGTAGTGAGATCCTTACTCGTTAAAACCAATGAGCAGGAAAATAGATCAGCAGTATATATGGAAGTAAACATGAGACAGTCCCTGTCTATCTTATGTGTTACCTCCACCTCCTCCCAAGAGCAAAAAATAAACAGTTACAAGAAGTAAACATATATATCTGGTCGAGAATGTGCATGACTGTTCTACTTATATATATATATGAAAATACTATCATGCCATCTATTTTAAATTATGTTTTCAAAGGGCATAGGAATTAGTAAGCTGCTTTCCGTAATTTAGGTCTAAAGGACTATGGAACTGGTTACTAAAAGCCTCATTGTGGTGAGAACCTAATGCAATGAAACAAAGTTATGAGCAGTTGTTGTTTGAAATGACTAAATTATCTATAGATGACGACAAATTTCATGTACTGAGTAAATCTTGGGATTTTGTAGGCGTCACCAGTCACTACAGGATGGTCGATAGCCATATAAGGTGCATCTAACTCAAAACCATATATATTTCGCGAAGAAATTGTTATCATTTGGAATTACCGCTGGCTGTCCGACATTTTCTCCTAAAAGTGAGAAAAAAATGGAATAAAAATAATGGGCCTATGCTCTGATACTGTCTAAAAATGATTTTTGAACCATGCTTGTTGCCGCGTAAAAAGCATTGTCAACTTTAATTGCATTTGATGAGCGCACTTTATGCTAAATAGAGAGTTCTATCAGAATATGTATCTTTGCTTTTTGGCACTAGTAGGGAAAAGTAGGAATATAGAATAAGATTATACACATGTAAATAATGTGTTTCTATTTTCAGTGTGTCCGGAAGGTTACTACGGAGTTCATTGTATGGAAAAGTGTGAGTGCCCGAACGACAATTATATTTGTCATTCTGCAGATGGATGCAGATGTCGTTTTGGTTTCAGTGGTAAGTAACAAAGGGGTAGCAATACTCTAGATCCTCTTTTTACTCTAAGAATTGATTTTAGAAAATTTTTGTAAAAAGCAAATTAATAAGAAATTAATTTGTATTCATATTTTCTTCCTCTCTGTCTTGTTTGTCTTTCTCTCTTTATATTTATGGTTCTCTGAAAAATAGTTGGTTCCAGGGGAATAATAAGTTGCAACTAGTAGCCTCGAAAAGTTGTGTAATTTAACAAGGTTTGCATATTAGATAAATAATAAATTGTTTTTGAAATTATTTTGTTTAATTATAAATCTAGTGAGATCCGTTCAAAGGTGTTATAATGTTTTGTCAACATACATATGATTTCCCCTCCGTCTGACATAGTTTTTCAATTGTGTTTATTAAGATTGTTTATTTACTGTCAAAATACTGTACTCACAATACAAAAAATGAAAATACAAGTACACTATAAAATAACTTAAAAGCGTTTGTTGGTACAGAACAATTTAAGTAGCAAAAAGCACCTAGAACAGAATAGAGCTCTTGCCACTCATAAGGGTCTCTACCTGCATACAAAAAAACTTTTTTTAAACCTTTTTTATCTGAATCTAGAAAATATGTATTTATATATAGATGAAAATACACATCATATTTAAGATTTAGATGTATTTCTTCAATATTTACAGGCCCACTTAATCTAAGCCAGTCGTGGAGGCACGGGCTTTAGGTACGCTTTTGTTTCCCAAAAAAATCGTAATTTTTCAATTGTATAGTTTGGTCACCAATTCTGAATTATTTTTTCAATAATGAAGTTGTATATATCATTATTCTCTGGCCTGACCTTGGAGGGGGGGGGGTATAAAAAGTCTCCAAAGGGAAGTCGTATGACGTCTAAAATCTCCTGTTTTCAACCTGGTCTTTGGTACCCTATTTGGGGAAAAGGCACAGGGACTTGTTTTTATTTTTTTTGGCCCCTTCCTCCTAAGGAGTTGACATTATCCACTATTTGAATGTAGATTTCGTGTCTCGTATGTAAAATTGATTTGTTTCGTAGGTTAAATGCTTTGTTAAATACCTATGTTATATACCTATTTTAGTGATATACTATGGGTTAGGTATATACTATGTTAGTATGTTATATACCTATGTTAAATACCATGAGACTGTAAACGGAAATCTCAAGAAATCATAGACTTGACTTTACGTAAGAAGAATCTTGAACGCAAAGCCGATATAAAAAACCAAAGTTTAAAAAAATCAAAAGATTGTTGGGCAACCCAACCCCTCCTGAAACATAATGATTTTTTTCGTATTCTCGGATCATATATTTAACGTTTATATGCTGATCGGCCACATCCCAATTATTCCGCTATGGTGGTGCTTTTTTCAACTTTTATCCACTTGTCTGCTTTTTTTGCCGATATTCTTTGACACATTTCTTATTTTTGGAGGTGGGGGAGGGGTAATTTTTCTTCAATATTAGGTTATGACTATAATGTATTTTACACCAGTCTAGACAAACATCATTTTGATGGATTCCATATTAATGCCGAGGGACTCTAGGTACCATCGCGTGAGAGCGTGTTGTTGACATTTTGACATTTTTTTTAAATGTTTGATATTTTTAAATTGATTGCCTGTCTCAAAATTTTCAGCTGAGATCATTTTAACCTTCTTAAGGAACAAATTTTTGTTTCATATCACCGATAATGGAAAGTGGCACTTGGGTCTAGTCTAATATCTATCGCTCATTATAAAAACAAAAGACCAGAAAATTTTGTTCAGACAAGCCACCCCATAAATATATACGATCCCTAGGGATAAAATGAAAAAGAAAGAAAAAAAGGTTACAGTGTCAACATATCATTCTTTATTATTTTAAAGATGATGTTGAAATATTGAAGATAAGTTATCTGGGACAGTAAATCGATTGATATGGCAATCCTCCTATTGCATTCTATTTTGTTAAATCAGGTGGACTTGTTAAATCAAGTTACTTTTTAAGGGTAACTTCAAACCTTAATAAAGGTGTTCGTTTGAAATCAGCTTAAAACGTAGAGAATACGTGACAATAGGGACACACAGGCCCACTCTGAGGATGGGGGAGGGTGGCTCCATGGCTCAACTTTACAAAAGAAATGCATTTTTGCATCTTAGGGTACATTTTTTAGGATTTTCTTGACCAGTCTCGAGAATCCCCCATTTATAGAGTCTATGCAGCTATGTGACTGATTGTAAATTTGCTCCGATTTCTTTGTTTTCTCGTTATGCATTTCTTTGTTTTCTCGTTATGGAGCCTCCTTTGCTAAGTATGCACCAGTGTATACCAACCTACCTTTTAGACATGACTATTTATAAAAAAAATAATATATCTGTTGATTGTTTGCCGCGCGGGACATTTTTCAGAAGTAAGTCTGACCAAATCCACTTTTTATATTTTATTATATTTTGCCTTCAAGGTACACGATTGGTACGTTCAAAAGGATACTTCTAAACGAAAGGTATGTATTATGCCTAAAAAGGAAAAAAAAAAATCTCCTTCGAACATTCAACGATTTTCTTTTAGTTGGTTTGATTAAATCCAAACTAAAATATAATTATGAATGTTCTTCATTCTTAAGGATATAAGAAATAACAACAATCCTGAGCAATTCCTTTACCAGGTGATTGTAATGTTCAAACCAAAATGAACCGTGAATTTTCTTTTTGACTCTGCTCCACAATTTGTTTTGTGGACTTAGTCAGAATAGCCTGTGAATAGCTCATGCTCTCGAATATCCCGTCATAAAAATAGATTAATCAATGCAGAGGGTTGGTCAAATTTCATCTTGAATTTTTTTGCATCCAATTTAAGAAGCATTAGGTAGTTTCATGATGCTGTCAACAAAAGATAATGCTGACTCCTGCAAACTTCTGTCGCTGTAAATAATTGGAAAAGATTTCTCTGAGAGAGTGTATTTTCTAGGTGACAACTGTGACATCCCAAGTATAGCCATATCCCGTGACGAAGCACAAGTCCAGGGTGACAGTGACCCCCCAAACGTTGGGGGTCTTGTGGCGGGATTAATTATCGCAATTCTCATTGTATCGATGGCATGCGCTGCCCTTGTTTACTATAGGCGCCGAATTGGTCATTTGAAAACGGAACTGGCACATGTACATTACATTGCAGATCCAAAGGGTGGTAAGTGTCTTACTTGTTTATGAAATTATCCATGCTTATGAAATTAAACACGATGTAGTTGAAATTCAAGATTTAAACTTTTTTTTTGTATAAAAGTTATAAATTCTTTTTGTATAAAAAAAATAAGAACTTCTGGACTGAGTATAAAATAATAAGGTAGTTTTATTTTGTGTAAGACTATGTAATTTTTTTCTTTGTTTATCATCAAAACAATTTAAATGTGCTCATTAATTTGTTGTAAGTAAACATACAACAGTAATTTCTTCCAAAATAAGTAAATACTAATAAAGTAAGTAGATTCTATTCTTGTTCAACTGGAATAATACTCCTTTTGGTCAATTATAATGCAGTCAGGGAATAGATATTAATTCAGAGAAAAGCATTGACTTATAATCGTTTCCAAACGGCGAAAAATACGAATAAAGTATAGAATCAAAATAATCGCCAGCTTTAATAGTTGACTCTATTAACTATTTTTATACTATATTTATATCTATTAATAGATATATTATTGATTATTAACTATAGAGTGGATCCATTCTATTTCACAAGTCTTTTCTTTAAGGCAAAGTAAACTAGCTGTGTAAACAGTGTAATTCGTATATTATTTGTGACACCTTTACGAATAGCTGAGTTTTAATTGTTTAGATTAAGATGAAAACAAGCTTTTATTTATTATGTTAATTACATTTATTAATATTAATAATTTATTATATATAATTAAAATGTAACTCTGTTACGTTGCTTTTTTTGAAAGTATTGCTTTTTACACTGAAAAAATAAAAATGAAAAACTGAATTTTTTCAAAGACTTTTCAATTTTGTTTTTCTCATAATTCTTCTTTAATAACTTGTATTTTCTCTTTTTATTTTAAAAAGAGATATTTATTTCTCTTTTTTTATCTATTTTCTCTTTTATCATCCTATCTTGAAAAAAGATTGTTACCCGTAATTTACCCGTATTTACCCATTGTTAACCGTAATATTTCTTATATTTCAAGATATCGGTAGGTACATAAAGTGTCGACTTTTTTACTCATTACCTAATAGTAAGCAATAATTAAGCTTTGTATATAATTTTATACATTTTTGACATTTCTAAACTATATTTCTTGTGCTTTCTTTGAGTTCAAATGGCTTAAATTAGATACTAAAGAAAATAGATATCCGTGTATTCTTGAACATGTTCAAGGTTATTCAAACTAATGCTTGTCTTGACATGCAATGTATTCTTCTTCTTCCCCACTGTTTCTAGTCAGTGCACCAATGAAATATGCGATGCCAAAGGAGAATTTAAGAAGAGTTCCCCTGTATTTTCTTCCTCTCTGGAGTATAGTTTCATTTTGTACAATTTTTTAGCAACTATTCTGGATATGGTGGAATCATTTGGGAAAACTAATTGAAGAAATAAATTTTCTTCACAACTTCCTTGCTAAATTCACAGAAAATGTCTATTTTAACTCTTTTTGAGCCATGACAGAAGATTAATGACTCAAAGTTTGTAAAGGATGAACCAAATGAAAAACAACCTTCAATGTGGTAAAAGTGGCATTTTTGAATGGCTCCATTACCCGATTTAAAATTATGTCATGTGTTCAACTCAGAAAAATTCCAATTTTATTGCTTATATTATATATATTTGGTGTGCTTAGAAATATTAGTGAAAATTCATTATGTTTAATAGAGAGCAGGAGGGAATTGTACTAGAAATATTAGAGTGATAGATAGTAAGAAAACAAGAGAAATGTAAAGGAAAGAGGTATATATATATATATATATATATATATATATATATATATATAGTATATATATATATATAATATGATATATATATATATATATATATATATATATATATATATATGTATATATGATATATATATATATATATATATATATATATATATATATATATATATATATATATATATATATATATATATATATATATATATTATATTTATATATATTTGGTTTGCTTAGAAATATTAGTGAACATTCGTTATGTTTATTAGAGGAAGAGGGGCTTGTACTAGAATTATTTGAGTGATAGATAATAGGAAAACAAGATTAATGTAAAGAAAGTGGAGAAAGCATTAAAATATGAATGAAGGAAGTGTAAACTAGAGTCCATGGATGAAATTGCTGAAGATCTGGAAGATGCAGCCAGACGGTATAATAATAAAATACTGTACTGGCATGTCAATAAATGGAAAGGGGACAGTCAGTCTGGACTTGTCTCAGTTGAAGATAGGAACGCGGCCAGTATTAGTCAAAAGGAAAGAGTTAAGACAGACGGGCAAAACATATTGATAATGTGGTAAACTGTGATAGAGTTACAGGGAAAAAAAATTAGAAAACAATGAAAAAGTTTGTGGCATTTGTGGCACTGTGGGTGTGAAGGGATATTTATTTCGTGAGGAAGAATTAATGATAGTATGAAAACGATTAAAAATAATAAGGCTCCAGGTGCTGATAGGGTAGTAAATGAGTCTCTTAAATATAGTGGTTACGAGGTTAGAGATAAGTTACTGAAGATTATGAATAAGATTTTTGAAAAAGGGGAAGTACCTGTTGATTTTTAGGAAAACTCTAAATAAACCCGTCTAGAAGAGAGGTGATAAGAGTTAATGTTGCAATTATAGAGGCATTAGCATGTTTTCTGTACGAAGTAATTTACTATGATGATACTTTTTGGACGTAGGAGGTGCTGTAGATAAAGTTTTAAGAGAAGAACAGTGTGGTTTTAGGAAGGATACAGGATGCGTCGACCAAATTTTCACTCTTAGGTTAATAATTGAAAAGTGCCTGAGTCATCAAACACTATTAGTCCTCATTTTTATAGATTATGATCAACTGTGTAATTCAGCTAATAAAGAAGCATTAGTGAAGGTCTTATCCTTGTATAGTATACCAGTTAAACATATTAAAGTGATTAGTGCAATGTACGAGAATGACACTGCTGCGGTTAAGGTGGGAAATGAGGTTAGTAGTTGGTTTCGTATTAAATAGGGAGCCAGGTAAGGTTGTGTTCTATCCCCATTTATATGGATTATTTTGGCTTTGTCATAAGGAGCACAGGAAAGGCAATGGAGAACACGGAACCAGTTGGGGAAGTATAACTCTCCTGGACTTAGATTATGATGACGATTTAAGCATCCTAGATGAAAATGTTAGCAAAATGAATAAACTTTTAGAAATTTCGGGAGTTCAGGGTCCTAGAATAGATTTGAAAATTATTGTTATGAAAACTTGGTCGCTAAAACTAGGAATAATTGAAGGTGAAAGGGTGATGTTGGGTAACGAGAAGATCCAACTAGTGGAAAGATTCACCTACACAGGTAATATCATTAGTAAAGCCGGTGGGTGCAGTGGAGATGCTAAAATTAAGGCCCAGGGTGTTTTTTCACAGTTGAAAAACGTTTAAAAGGATAGGAAGATAAGTGTGGGAACCAAGATTAGAATATTAGAAGTTATTGAGGAAAAGGTTTAGATGGCTAGGGCACGTTCTGCGGATGAAGGATAGAAGATTGCCTAAGATTTTCCTTGTCGGCCAACCATTTAGGGCCAAGCGAAAAGTAGGTCATCCTCGAATGGGGTGGGAGGATGTCATAAGGAAAGATTTAAGAGAAATAGGAACTTCCTGGGTCGGTGTAAAGTGGGAGGGTTTTGAACGTATTGGGATGGAGGAGGAGCGTGCGTAGCTGTGTGGGTTTTATGGGGCTTGGTGCTGCAGTAAGTTGTTTGCAGTAGCAGTAGTAGTGCGTGAAATTGAACCTCCATTTAACTGAACCCCGTTTAAATCAATCTCCGTTTAACTCAACCCTCATTTAACTCAACCCCCGCTGAACTGCATTACTGTAACCATGAAATTCAAGTGTGTTCGGATCTTGGACCTGAAAAATTTGGCTAATTTCAAATATATAAGACAGAAGGATAAATTGTTGTTTTTAGGGGGGGGGGGGAATAAATTTGCTTTAAATAAGCATAAAAAAACACTTGTATAAGAATTACTCAATGAAAAAAGATCATTTCATTCGAGTCGACTTTTATCACTTCTGACAAATGGGCTAAATTGCGTTTTCTAGGTAAATTGTTGGTTTAAGGAGGGTTAAGCTGAATGGATTGGATTTGAATGGGGGTTCGGTCAAATAGTGTTGAGTTAAAGGGGGGTTGGATTGCATGGGGATTAAGTTTAGTGAGGGTTGAATTGCATGTGAGTTGAGTTAAACGGGTGCTGGGTTATATGGGGGTTGAGTTACAAGGAGGATGAATTACAGGGGGGTTGAGTTGCACAAGGGTTGGATTAAACGGGGCTCGAGTTGAATGAGTGTTAAGTTGCATGGGGCTTTAGTTGAACAACGTTAAACTGGACGAGGGTAGAATTGAATGAGGACTGAGTTGAGCTGGGGATGAGTTAAACAGGTTTTGAGTTGATATATATTATATATATAATATATATATATATATATATATATATATATATATATATATATATATATATAGTATATATATATATATATATATATATATATATATATATATATATATATATTATATATATATATATATATAATATATATATATATATATATATATATATATATATATATATATATATATATATATATATATACTCTGTTGTATACTGTTCGTGACATTAATCCCGTTTTGAATTCCCACTTAACGTTTATGTGGCGAAGACTTGTTCTTTCTAGTTTTTAGCTTCTATTATTGTCATGGTGAAGCTACATTTTGAGTGCTTTTCGGGGAGGCCCTCGGGTTGAAAATCAGAACTGGTAGTTGAAATTAAAATCAATTTATGGGCAATAGATATCCCTACTATCCATTTATGTTACAACTTGTTTATTTTTTGTTTATCTTTACATGCTGCCAAGTACCAAGACCGCCTAGTGTCTTTAGTTATTGCGGTAAGACCTTTCTCTGTTTTAGGATTCCCCGTGGAATATTTTATGTTTACGTTTGTGTATCATCGTTACTATTTCGCCGAACCAGAAGTTTAATTTTCGAGAAAAAACGCAAGCAAATATGAGGGGGGCTAACCTAATTTATGAATTATATTGTAAGGAAGTAAGTACTTTTCAAGTAAACTCATTAAAATATGTCAAGATAAAGATGAAAAGCATTTACGCATTAAAAATATTTTCAGAACGGAAAAATGTACACACACATATACATACGCACATACATACAGAGACAAAGCTACTACTAAAGCCTGTGAATAAACCTCAGTATACAAGACTGTTCCTGTTACTAGAGCTTAAGGCTTTGATAAGTGTTGACGACTCAGTTATTGCAAAACCGTTTATTCAGGTCTAGACCTACTAAGGGTAGAAAGCTTAGCAGGCGCATAATCATGAGAAAGAAATATGCTTTTAAAAGCAGTTGTGTTTTTAAGAATAAAAAACACATGTGGTTAAGGTATAGGATTTTTGAAATTTATGAAATATAGACCCTTTAAAAAAAAACCCACTGGTGAGCTAGACAAAACTTTGTGACAACACAGTATTGCCCTGCCTATGGTGTAGCGGTATCTTTGAGGGAAGGGGGGCTAGTAAATTGTTATTTGGTGTACGCATAAGTAATACATATATGCTCTTGACTCCCTATTTTAGACGCAGGGTAACCTGCTATGTATATTCTGTCAGGTTGATAGAAAAACTGGTCATAGGTTCTTCAGGAAAAGATGTGTCGGATGTACTGAAATATTTAAGAAACTTAAGTTAGTCCAAGTCATGCTTACGTTTCTTCCTCTAGAGGATTCTTTAAATAGCAGACCAATTGGGGTTTTAAATAAACCACTTTAACTAGTTGAAATTTCTGTGAAACTTGACGCTAATACTATAAATATGTAAATGCAGCCTTATTATTTTTGCTGTTGTGAGTGCGAAACAGCCCCTAATGATACAAATAAAGACATATTAGAATTCTGTGTTAAAAATATAAATTAAAAGAAGAAATGTTGATACATAATCATCTCCAAGCGCGAAATAATTCATAAAGGCAAGAAATTTAGAATTTGTTGTTTAACTTGTAAATTATATTAAGGGAAAGAAACACTCAAACGGATTCATTTATTCCATTTTTTTTGTAGGTTGGCACGATATAATTTCGTTTTTTTGTGTTTTTTGTAATTTTGTATTGTCTTTTTTATGTAGTAGGCTACTTCTTTTTTTCTTCTAAATGCTTCATCTTTTTTTTCTTAATATAAAACTATTGACAATGGTCACGGGTCTTTGGCTGATTTACACCTGTCACATCTAAAATTATGGGTATTTATTGAACGGTTAGTTTCAATCGTTAACCTTACTATTATTTGGAAACACTGTGCGTTTCAAGTCTTTTTTGTATTCTGACAGCTATCCCAGTGGATTCTGCCAAAGGGGAATGACAAAGGGGAGTTTTATTGAAAATACTTTTTAGAACAGACAGTTTGTCGTTTCAATTCTGGTTTCTATTCTTGTGACACATTTGACATAGCAATCGCTTGCTTTTTACTTCTTTTTTTGTACCAGTAATCGCAGATGATACTTTTTTTTTTAGAACTGTCTCTGTTATCTTCCTAACGACGTGTCGTAATCTTTCAAAATTATATGTGCCCGTGGGCTCATACCGTGGGCTGTATTCAAAAGTGTAGTATTCTTGGTGCTAATGCCTCTAATGTTTTTTTTTCTTTGATTGTTTGTCCTTTTTTTTTTTTTTTTTTTTTTTTTTTTTTTTTTTTTTTTTTTTTTTTTTTTTTGCTGCTTTGCTGCTGCTGCTGCTGTCTTTCTTAGAGTGGTGATTTGCGTAAATTTGATAGATGGGTCTGAGAAATAAAACATATTTTTTGTATTTATGTTAATATTGTGCCCCATCCTTACTTGAAAAGCTTTAGATATAGTTGTCTTAATTTATAAAAATGAAGCCCAAGTCTTGCTGGAAGTCTGTTTCTTTTAGGCTGTAAGATTTAACGGGTGCTGGTTAAGATTGAAACGGGATTCTGGGGAATTTTTTTTTCAAGGTGGGACCTCTTTTCGCAAAGCTTACAAGTAGAGAAGGAGGGGCTCCGGAAGCTTAAACAAAAATTCTTAGGCTCCAGTTCAGAATTTTGGTCCATAGAAGGGAAAAGAGTGGGATAAGAACTTGAAGACACCCATCTGGCCCTAGTTTAACCTAGTTACGGACATCTCGTACACTGAAAAGGTCTGTGCAAGATAAGTAGATATGCTGCTTCTGGGGAAAAAGTAATTATCATGCAATGGGGTATATATATATATGTAATATATATATATATATGTATATATATATGTATATATGTATATATATATATATATATATATATATTATATATATATATATATATATATAATATATATATATATATTATATATATATATATATATATATATATATATATATATATATATATATATATATGTATATATATATATATTATATATATATATATATATTATATATATATATATATTATAATATATATATATATACATGCTAAAAATATATATACTTATAGAAGCAAATATATAGGCTATATATTTGCACATTAGGAATGGTGGTATATATTACAGCTAGTCTGCATCCGAAATGTGTTAGCTACAGTTGTTCTGGTATTATGAAGTTATAGTTGCTTTCTGACTTCACACTGTCCAAATACTTTACCCCACCCCATCCCCTAATGAGCAATATATAGCCCAAAGTATATAATTCCCATCTATTCTGTCACTTCTCTTTGTCTTTTCTCACGCTAAATTGAAAGAAACTAGTGAAAGAAACCAGTTTGCAGTGCGTCAATGCATGAACAACTTGAGCGGTAGGAAGTATATCATACAAGTACTGGGTTGGTTTATTTGATTGATCCATGGCTTTTGGATAGGGGGACAAAGGTACCAAATGCTTCTAGACTTGGACAAGATCTAGATAATACGAATATATCTACTTTATAGCAGAAGAAGCCCAGAGATTATTTTGTTATTGACAGACCCGCATGCAGTACTTACAAGAGGGGGGACAAATTCGAAAAAAAATCATAAGTTGGTGAACTAAGTTGAAAACTCGTAAGCATTACAAGATTCTGGGAAGGTCATTGGCCTAAAGGACCTCTCCCCTTTGCGCACTCTCTGGCCCTGGGTCCATCATATTTAATTAATTATTAATGCTGTTGCACGCGGTCCTGTTAGAAAATATCAAACAGGGATAAATATAGGAGGACCTTTGGGAGGTACCCCTTCCCCCTGATATTTACAAATTTCCCATGGTCCTTGGCACTTTTTATCCATATTATATTTTTCTTTATTGCTATCATCTCTCGCCGGAGAAAAGACTCGAATGTACGAACTCCATTGCCATGTTTAGTTGCATACACCATAAATTGTTCTCTTTTTTAGAGCGCCATCATTTTGATAACCCAGTATATTCTTATCAGAATGGCTATGTAATGTCAAATGAAAAGGACACCTCACAAATATTGAATAATGCAACGCCAATCACCGTGATAAGAAATGATCTAAGCAAAGGATGTAACTTAGATAAAGTGAAGGCTTGTTGCAGCCATGATGAAGAGGACCAAAGATTTGATAAAGGTTCGTCTTAATGCCATCCCTAAACTTCTAAAAGGAGGTATGGCCACGCGCAAAATTTCATATTAGGAGTCGTAACTTAGTGGCGTCATTTGGGGAATGGGTCAGAGGGAATTACCCCTCCTCCCCTCCCCAAAAAATATCCCCCTTCCCCCTTATAGATTTAGAAAAAAAAACATTTTCTTGGTATTTTCATGGAAAAATGGCTTTTTTGAAAAAAAAAATTGCCTTCCTCCCCCCTAGATTTTGAAAAATACATTTCTGATCCCTCTCCGCTAATTTCCGTGGATTTACACCACTGCCAGACTTGACTTTCTGTTTATAATTTCAGTAAGAAAATAATTCAAATTCACTGTTGGCTTTGGTATTCATAAGCCTCCAGTGCCTAAAAAATCTCAAGTACTCATATTCCATTACTTAAGAGTTACTTTTTCAACTTTCTTAACGTATATTGACCAAGCAAGTATCGCCATAAGAAAGAAAGTGTCATCGCAGCGGCGTGTTTCGAATTGTAAATTTCTATTAACGTCTTTGTACTGTCAGATCCTGTTCCTTTTATTGCATTGGAGCAAAGTTTATTGAATGTAAAATAATGTATGTTTTTACATTCATTTTCAGTGTTGAAAGCACAAAAGTAAAGAAACGAGAATATAAAAGTGTTGAGTGTTTTTAAAGCATTGAAGTAAGGCCATTGCATAAACAAATAAAAAATCAAAACACATTAACTACAGAACAGCTAAGGACTTGGAATTTTATATTTATTTTGACATTCTCTTCCTAAAAAAGAATGACAAACGAGAAACAGAAGTTCCTAGTCCAATGAAAAAAATAAACAAATATGGAAGTGTATACGATTCAAAATGCGTTCTAAGTGGAAAAAATAAGCGACCGTTTACCAGTCTCTGATTTGCATCTCAGATGTCTTCCCCCTGAATTATCGTGGACACACTTTAAATAATGGAAGCAGTTAGGTTTTCTAATGAAATTCATTCAGTTCGTCGCTTTACATCTAATTAATTTTAATGAAATTCTTGGGAAAAAGATGAACTTCTTGTGGCATCTACGACCTAGTAATATAGCAAATTCTAATTATATATATAATATTATCAAATTCCAACTATAATATTATGTATTTATATATAGTATATATAATTATATATAATATAGACCATTTTAGAATATACACTTTGCGTAAGTCAAAAGACTGCTGCACCTTGCATCTAAGAGGTTGTGGGGAAATAAGCTCCATTTACAGACCAAAGAAAAAAATTAAATAAGAAAAAATAATAATGGTATAAGACTATTCACATTGCGCTTCACAACTCGATTGGCGAATCACTTATCTATCCGCCAATCTAATTGATTATTTTAGTAACTAAACAGATTGTGGCTAAAATTGCAAATGAATGTTTTAAAAATTTCTTTTATGTATTAATTGTCTGTCTTTTTAAATTAGATGGAATCAAAAGGAATGATGGGAATTAAAAGGTCCGTTAAAAAATTCTAAACAGCTATACTAATCAATTTTAGATAAACTAAACTAAATTATAATTAAATCATTGTAATAAATTAAATTAATTATTTAAATCATGAAAGAATAAACTTAAATAAAAAACATATATTGGCTAAACTAAACTAGAATCCGCAAACGTGTCTAATGTAAACGTGCTTATCTTCACAAGCTAGATTAGTTTTTGTTTTTTTTTATGCTATGACAAAAAAAAAACACTGTTCAGAATTTATGATTTTCAGTAAATCGGAAAAAGGCAATTGAGGCCTTATGGGGATTGAAGGGACTGTAGCCCCATTCTTGTTTGTGGTAATTTACGGTGGTAAATGTATGCAATCAAAATAACAGCTGTCAGAAAATTCAAAGAAATCTAACTTCTGGAACACCAACACAAAAATATACAAAACAGTAAGAAATCAGCCTTCCTCAAGTTTTTCTCATTTTTTAGCTTTAGTAATAGTATCAGTAGTAGTAGTAGTAATCAACAGCCTATTTCGTTTTCTCCTATTTTGTTTTCTCCTATTTTGTTTTCCCCTATTTTGTTTTCTCCTTATTATGAAAAGGATTTGATTTTTGTGTCTAGAAATATTCAATGAATTCAATGGCAACCGCATATGTGGTAAAGATGTTGAATATAACAAAATGTATTTCTTATAGATATATATTGCAGTAAAGCAACAGATTTGAAAAACCGAGAAGCAGATTTATGTAATCCTAATCTGGGGATTTACTCAACAATTGACAAAGATGATGACAAAATTAAATTTGATCATGTATATGATGAAATTAAGCAAAAATCTAAAGAAGCTGCCGGTAAGTTTAAATTTTTATATTTTTTTTTAAAATAAACTACAATATTTACTATATATATATATATATACATATATTACTATTGCATATAGTGTACTATAAACTACGACGACTGACTGAAAATGTAGTTAGTTGCATTTTCTAGGACTATAATGAGAGATAGTTTGAGATGGCTAGGACACGTTCTTCAGATGAAGGATGGCAAATTACCAAAGATTCCCTTTGACGGGCAACTGTCTAGGGCCAACAGAGAACTAGGTCGTCCCTGAATGATGGTGGAAAGATTTAGGAGCAATGGGAACTTCTTGGGATGGTGTAAAGAGGGAGGCTTTGTATAGATATGTAGGAGGAAAGTGCATAGCTGTTTTTACCTCCGGCGGTTTGTTGCTGCAGTGAGTTTTTAGTAGTAGTAGTAGTAGTAGTTGTATTATTATATATAATACTGTATATAAACTATAATTAAAGTACTTCCATATTCATTACTATTTCACTGGGTTTTATTTGGACAGTTTAATCATCTATGCATATCTTATTGTCACTTTGCTCTATAGAAGGTTTTGAGGTTTGTGTTGGGGGGAGGGGGACTAAATAATGTTTGTTTGATTCTGACCAAAGAGTATCCTCTTAAGTTTTTTTTTCATTTTGTGTTTTTCGTCCGATAGACTTTGCTGCCAATTATAAACAGTGCTACAATTAACACTTCATCCATGACTCGTACCTAGCTACGGAGCAATTACACCATGGTTGAATATCAAAGAAATGTGACTAAGACAGAGATATAGTCTTGATTACTGGAAAATAACATTCTGCCAGTTTTGCTATTAATTTTCGTCCATCTTCATGTACTTATCGAGTAGCTCTTAACAGGGGTGAATCTCCAGCATTTTTATTGGGATGGGGCAAGAGGTGTCCATATTTGGATAGTCAAAGGGCATGGGATGTATAATATTTTTTTATCCCCATTATTGGGGGGCAACTGCCCCCCCCCCCTTCCCACCCCCAAACGACACCCCTGGCTCTTAAAAGGAATAAAAGTAAAAGTATAAATTAGAAGGAATAAATAATACAAGTTTATAATTGTTGTGCATATACTGCTATTTCTATGAAATCAGGTGAACATTTAGCTTTAGTTAGTGTTAACAAAAGCTGAAACAAAGCAGTATTGAAGTGAAACAAGTATCAGTTTCCCTCTTATCGAGTTTTATAGCCCCCCCCCCCCTCCCAACTAGTTTTTATTTAATTTCCCGCTCGTCACATTTGCAGTTGTATGGGCTTAGACTAGGTTCCAACTAGATGCGATAGCTATTTGAAACCACTGTATGTATTCAAATAATGCGGAACGTTACCACTATGTGAAGTATGTCATTAATAAGCTCTACCAGTTTTTGTCCTAATACCAATAAGCACGTACTTTTTTTTTATAATGGTGACTGTTGTGAAAGCATTCTATTGACGCACTTGTATTGGTGGTCAATTTTCCTTTAAAATAGAGTTGTTCCTAATGCAAAATAGATTACCTGTTACATTTTTTTTTAACTTGTGATATTTTATCTAAAGTTAATATTGCAAGCTTAACCGTAATATTTTTTTTTTTTTACATTTAACTCATCTGAAAAGTATCCATATGAAGACGCATACTCATTTTCCGTGCCTACGTCTTAATACTATAGGAAATTTTGAGTTCATAATTCGAAGTTTGCATTTGAACTGAAAGTTTAGGATTCGCATCCGTCACACCAAAACTGATTCCGTGTTAATTTTTTTTACAGCTTATGGTATTTTTTTAAAAGTTAACATTATAAGCTTAGCTGATATCATTTTTGTTCTAATTCTTGTTTTCTATTTACATACAGCTTATCTCGAAAATCATTTTCATATGGTTACGCATACCCGTCTCATGCGCTTAGTTCTTGATGTTTTAGAAAATTTTGAGATCACCAAAAAAAACTACCAATTTTTTCTGTTATTAGTAGCAGCAGTAGTACTAGGGCTAATATGTTTTTAAGTCAAAATATCGTGTTTTTGCAATCGGAAGTAGTCCGTTGCTGTCTGTTTTTCAATGCTGCAAAAATCAAGTAATAGATACTTTTTTACGCTAAATTTTGCAGAATGCCAACTGATTCTCTTGAAAACCAAGATTCAAAAATGTAGCTTTTTCTTTAGAACCTAGAAATCATAAAATGTATCCATATAACAGAAGAATCTCCCCAAAAAACGGATAAAAACAGTTTGGCGGGATTGCCCCCTTTCCCACCTCTTTCATATGTATTCCTCTTCCCCCTTTCCATTCTCTCCTCCTCTCACCTCAAGGTAAGATCTAGACCAAACTCATGTCTCAATTACCAAGTCGATGTTTTGGTCTTTGATTTTAATTAATTAAAAAAACTTTTTTCCACAAAATAAGTTTTTCAAAGAAAAGTAAAGAACTCCATTAAACCAAAAATGAGCAAAAATAAAATCAAATAATCCACCAAGCGTGTAACTACCACAAATCAGCATCGATAAATAAATGAAACCCAAAACGAACAGAAATTACAATAAATAACCGAGTCAAACTCAAAATGAGCAGAAATTGACATAAGTAGGGCTCAAAACCCTTATGCCTTCCCAAGGCCAGCCAGAACATAATTTGCACTTACTGAAAAAAAAAAAAAAAAAGGGCACAAGCCACTCCAATTTCCAATAGCCCTTTTCGAAGTTTCTACAACAACTCCTTCGATACCAGTACCCTGGTCTAAGACCAAGAAACCAAAAAACAAAAAATAAATAATTCATTATGCCAACACCGTTTTTTACTTTGGCTGCGCTATTCCGCTGCGCTATTGCGCTTCGCTGCGCTATTGCGCTGCCTGACTTTCCTCATTTTAAGGACTCGAAAAACAATGAGACTTGGTTGTAACTTAAAGCACCTTCACTTTAGTATTGTTAAATGCGTATTGTTAAATGCGTTCATACCTAAATAAAAAAGACTTGCGTAGGCCTATGTTTTTTCTTTAATTTTTCTACAATTATTTTTTTATTATCGTCAGCTTTCGTAAAGATGTTGAATTTTTGAAAGAAATTGTAATTTTATTTGAATAGTGATATTAAGACTATTGGTGACCCCAATATTCTTAGAAAAATCATTAAGGAACTGCTTTTTGCTGAACGTGAGTTTTGACTGATTGATTGATTTATTTATTGTGGGGGTTTTGTTGATATGATGTTCCCAGAGGAAGTATAATATATGATATTATTTTGTATCTATTGTTTAGTGTGATGGTATTAGTGGTGTCGGTGGCCAAGTGTTCTTTGTTTTAAGGTTTTGTTTTCTCTA
>CM051264.1:43544817-43596361 GCA_027921565.1 Artemia sinica
GTTGTTGTTTTCCGAGGCAATGTCAAGGTCAAGTTGTTGTTGTGTAAGTGCACGTTCAGCGAATGTTATGATCCAGAAATGTATTGTGTTGTTTGGTTCATGTAAGCGCGAGGGCGAATGCATGTGTCCAGAAATAGTATTGTTTTGGTGTCCCGAGCCAAATGTTATGAAGTTTTCCCGGAAATCAGTTAGATCACGTGTTTCCTTCTCAGCCAATCAAGCGAGTCGGTTTACAATCCTCCCTTCTCACACAATTCAGAGGGCTCTGTTACGATATGGTTTTCCCCGTTACATTAACAATTCGCCCTTGTATATTTCGCGGTATATCACGGGCATCGCATGTGAATTCAATTATCAGAAGTGTATTGGTGACACCCCCCCCCCCCCCCTCCCACAAATCGTTTGAAACAACAATGGATAACATTTGGTATGAATTAGAAGCCCTATGTCAACTTCAAGTTTGCAATGTAAAGTACATTTTTTATTTTTCAAAATTATTTTCCATGGATACACCCTCCAGTATAATTCAGCTAAAAACGTTAATATATCCTTTACCCCAAATCCACCCCCCAACCCATACGAAACATCAATTTATAATCAAGGAGGAAAACATAAAAATATATTCTTTTACCCTCGAACCCTAACCCCGCCCACCCTGTTTTACCAATCAAATTCTCGCAAAATAGCAAATAAATTCTCTTTTCTGTTAAATTTGACTTTTCCAATTGTAATCTTTTTCTCTAATCTGAGACATCCATCGCTCTGTTGTTATTAGCTCGCTCTGATTTGACACAAGACTCCAATGTGAGGCCTTATATATAGGCTGTCATCCTTTTTCCGGTGTGTTCACGCTATCGTGTCTAGTCAAAGGTTTTGGGTTTTGGGCTGTCAAATTTAAAACAGTTTTAAGCAAAAAGAGATTGCTGTATATTAAGCTTGTAGTTTCGAAACCTTGTATTTGTCAGAGAGATCCGGTGAAAGAGATTATTTTCAAATTAGTTTAACATTATATTAGAACATTATGTGAAAGGGAGGAGGGGGCAATACATTGCTTCTAACAGCTTCGTTGTAAGTAAATTATGTAAAAGGGGGAGGGCAAATGACCTTCAATTCTACCGCCATCAGTGTAAAATGAAACAACACAACAGTGCAGGGCTAGAAAAGTCTTTGGAGTTGCATTGAAGCTAATATTATGTATAAATTGAATAGCATTTTAACCTATGTTTGCAAAATATAGGCCTACAGGTCGATGGGTTAACGATCTAATTTAAAGCTATAGACCGGAAAATTTAATATTTTTCTAAATGGTAAAAATAGAAACAATGATTCCTATCCTATGGGTATATAGACTACTGATTGTCTAAAAAACACGTTTGATTTCTAAGCCTAATATATTTCTCGCGAAAATTTTTACTTTTTGCTTTACTGAAAAAAAAAAGATAAATGCTTTTTTTCTAAACAAAATTATATGGGATGAGGGTACTAACTTTCTTTCTGTAAAAAAGGGGCAAATTATTTTGATACTAATTGTTTCTCTTCTTTTAAGGCAAATTGTGAAGAATGCGTGCGCCCCTCCTTCCAAGAAAGCCAGAGAGGGTGAGGCAGCCCCATCAGTGCCAGCCCCAATGCAGCCTGGCAGAAAACTTAAGAGAGAGTGGGCGGAATACTACAATGCCAAAGCTACGCAAGATCCGTGAAATAGCCGGCCCAGACCGCACAAGAACATAGCGCTGCCGCCCGCCCGCCCTCCAACACACGTTACCTGTCCTTCGGGTGCCCAAGTCCAGACGGATTATGCAAATGTAAGCATTTTTTTTCCTACCTATCTATTTCTTCCATTGTTTTTTTTTTCTGATTTTCAATCCCAATATAAGCATATCTCAGTGGGATATTAACCCTCACCCCCAAACCATTGTTTTAAATTTCTCTCCCTCGGAAGATATCTAAATGTAATTTTTTTTTTTGCAAAGAAACCACTCTTTTCTAATCTTTGCTATCGCTTCGATATCTCATAAGCGAATATTTTTAGGTAATTTCTATTAATAATCACCGCCTTTGAAACTCAAAATGCTATTTTTTCTAATCTTTACTATTTTCTCTATTGCTATCACATATATTTTAGGTACCTTTGAAACACCGACTGCTCTTTTTCATCTAATTTTGAGAGAGATTATCCCATCTTCATATATTGTCGTTCTAATTTACACTGAATATTTCTATCGTGTCATGTTTCGTTCTTTACATATAGAATAAAAGAACTCCAATGTCCTAAATATTAATTTTACAGACAATTTGTTCTCCGCTATTTTCAGAAAACACAGAATTACCGCAAAGGCCATTGAAACCTTGATTGACTAAAACCGCTAATGGTAAAACAAAACTGGAAAAGGAGATGCCAAAATTATTTATAACCTCGCGCGGAGAGCTTTATGTCAAAACATAGCGGTATAATGCCTAAGAAGTGAGGGGAAAGCGACTTAACGGTTCTCAACATTTTGAATTTTCAAACTCGTTTCATCTAACCTCCATAATTAAACTCATGTGTTTTACCGAACCTGTATGGAATTAGAAATATTTCAACATTTTTTGGGGCATTATGTAAATGTCTGGGAGCCACGGTGGCGGTGGGTCCGGGAAGCGCCGGGGGAAGCGCCGGTTTGATTTTCTTTCAGTTGAATTAACCAAATGCTACTATGCTCATACTGCTACTACTACTAACCGCTGACTTTAAATAATAATTCAAAATTTTTAACAGTAGGGTGAGCTTGAACACTTTGAAAATAAGCTATTTTCATTTATAGTTTGTCCTGGTTCCATACTCGCCATCTCCCCCCTGCTCGTCAGTTGAGAGAAGGAGAGGAAGCACATGTGGAGCTCCCCAACAATTCACTATGGGATGATTTACATCAAATTCCAGATAATATTAATGAGTTTATAGGTGATTTTTTAAATGTCTTGATTATAGCGCAGTTGAGCAGGGGGACTTACCGTTTGCTGAGTCCAAACACATTGCAGCTTTGGATGATTTTACCGGGAATTTAACAGGGAACCCTCCAACCTCCGATACCCTAACGACTCCACTTCGAACAACTGAAGTGGAGCATTCGCCAGATATTGTTTGAACAACTTGGAGGAGGGGGTAATATACAAGAGGGGGGAGGGGGGTACACCATTCACCAGACTTTCAGCTGTCCAACAGAATTTTAAATGCAATAGTTGTTTACACTGCGACGTTTGGTGATCCCTTTAATTCACTAATGGGGAAAATTGGAAAATTTTTTTTGACCCTGGTAGAAATTGTGCATGCATATGTAGATAAAATTCGTGCACTTCTGGAGAATCAAATTCAGTTGTGGGGAGGTAGGGATTCAATTAAGGTCTCCATTGTTTTAAAAGTGTTCTATTTGAATGAGGGGAAAAGTGAAGTTTTATTATCATTATGTACATTCCGAGATGCGCAATAATTTATCCAAATTTAGAAAAATTTTGAAGGGAGTTTTTTGTGAGTGGGTAAAAAAACAAATTAATAGCGCATCTCGAGAACTTTAATGAAAATGGGAGTGGCTCTCTAGTTTCTTTTTGTTGAAAATTTTAAGTGTAAATATTTGTTGTAAATTTAAGAAAGATTTTATTTTAAGAGGGGCTGGGAAAGGGCAGTAGTTTTAAATTATAAATCCAGATCTAGTAGGTTGTCAGGTGTCCAGCGGATTTGTTTTGAAACAGATCGAAAGTGTTTTCAGACATGCTTTCCTCATATCAGCATTCGAGCCTCTAGCTCGGGACGCTATACCGAAGACGAATTTAGACAATTGGGCTGTACACATGGGAAGACGGGTCGATTTCCCCATTGTAGATATTCTCATGCTTAGAAGGAAATACCAGTAACGCTTCGATCTATTGACTGTTTGAAAGGGCTAATGCCCATTTTATTTAAATATTGGCGTTACTGTGGTACAATACGAAACAGCATTTGAAGATGGAACTCGCTCTAAAAGAAGGGGGTGGTCTTACCCCGTAAGGAGCCCGTCAGTTGATTTGGTTAAACACTGGTTTGGTTGTTATACACGCCACCTAGTGAACCGAACACAATCGGTCATTTTAACCCTATCACTGACATTAGTAGAGTTCTGGGGGAGGGTGGTAGGGATCTAGGGGTACGTTTCTACTGTCGCATCACATTGCCTCTCACAATTCCGTAGTGATATAAAACTATGGGATCATATGAAGCATTGTAGACGGCATGGCTATCAGACAGTGAAAACGGTTTCAGTGGGATAGGGCCATTCTACGATTCAAAATTTCCAAAACACCCTCTCCAATGCAACAAAATTATCTTTGGACTGTGAGGCTAAGCTGGTGGAGGGTGAACGTCCTCAGATCCAAAACAATAAAAAAAAAAAAACCAAACCGAGTCATAGAACATCAGGCTATTGCAGTGTCCTATGCTCACGCGCAAAGAGACAATTCTAACACCATGCGGTTGTTGTTAGAAAGAGTTGAAACATTGGATGAGGGGCCCGAGTGCATGTCAAGGCACTGACTAAACTGATTGGCACGGCTTTAATGGTGCTCATTTCTCGTTTGAGAAATACGCATTATCCAATGGTGTTTGTCTGCAGAGGATCGTCTCGCGATTAAAAAATCAAAAAATATGTTGGGTTTGTAAGGGGGAGTTTGCAGAGGAGGGGGATACGGGGACTAAAGGGGAAAAGAGGGGGGAGGGGGGAAAGTCAGAGACCATGATCATTTGTGGCAGGAAAATATCCTCGGGGGGTAGTAATTTTTAGGGGGGTAGCACATCAATCGTGTAATTTAAACGATTAGCCAGCAGTTTTTTATCCCTGTTTTTATTCATAATTCCAATTATGACTTAAAATTTATTTTACCGGCACTGGCACGTATGCACAGGGAGGGAGGGGGAGTAGATTGTCCCCATGGGTGAATAGTTTCATTATCTATAACATTATTCCCAAATCGGCCGAGAAGTTGTTGCTTCTCGAACTGAAATGGCAGGTAGTGGATAATGAGCGTACGTGCTGGAATAAAAATCAGGTTTTTAGATCTTTTAGTTTTTTTTCCCAAGGCATTGAGTCAATTGATTCAAGTGCAGAAAAGCGACAATTTTGATAGCTTTCCCTTGCTTAAACAGCACTTTCCAGACAGTGAAATGTATGACCTGTTGACCTGCAAAGGTATATACGCGATACGATTATTACTGTTCTGGCGCACGCTTAAGCGAGGAGAAACTACCTCCAATTGAAGCTTTTTACAATTCACTGACCAACAGTGAATGCACAGCCGAGGATTATGAGTTTGCCAAGAAGGGTGTGGTCCAAGGGGGATTGTAAAAATGGGTGGGATTATTGTAGACTGTACTTGGCCAGTGACGTTCTAACTCTGTTGGATATAGTCTGTAAGAACACAGACCAAATCTATTCAGAGTTCGGGTTAGATATAGGATATTATTTGTTTACACCACATTTAGTAATGGATTTAATTTTAAAAATTAGCAGGGAGGAAATAGGCCTAATCACCGACGTAGATCAACACCTTTTTGTAGAGCGTTCAATGCGGGTGGAGGGTATGTTTTTCATGGGGACCGGCGTCTTATCAACCGATCCGAGCGGACAAAGCACCGGTGTAAAGTCAAATGCAGTGTTCTTGGACCATGAACTCGTTGTACCCCTCGGCAATGTCCCACTACTCTTTGCCGTGTGGGAACTATCAATGGCTTGAGAATCCTTGTGAGTTCCCCGACATTAACACCTTCGAGGACAACGGGGCCACAAGGATGGTTCTTTGAAGTTGACGGTCACATTCCGCTGGCGCTTCACGACTCAGTCAAAGATTTTGTTTTTCCCTGTATCAATCGGCCCGTGAGCAGGGACTCTCTGAGCCCCTACAATCGATCATTGGTTGAGGATATGGGGATGCACTGGACTTCCTCTAAACAGAAACTGATTGCTGATTTGGACCCTAAAGAGAATATCGTTGTTCACCATGTGCTTTTGCACTGGATGGTGAACAATGGTTTCAAGATCACCAAAATACACAGGGTCCTGCAGTTCAATCAGCGACCCTACTTGAAAACGTTTATCGACACCTTTGTCGATAAACGTTCTAGGGCAAATTCAAAGGTGGAGAAGGAATGTATAAGCTCATTCTAAATTCAGCGTTTGGCAAAATGTGTGAAAGCGTACGTAATAGATCTCGCTGCGACGTCGTGACTGACCCTCTAGAGTGTGCACGAATTATTGCCGACCCCAATTTTACATCATTCACGAGCATAGAGGCCGGCATGGTTCTTCTACACAGGCGAAAGCGAAATGTAGTACTGAACAAGAATATTGCAGGCGGCAGTTCAGTACTAGAAATTTCAAAAAAGCTCATGTTGTCGTTCTTTTACAATGTGTGCAAGGTACAATGGCCACGGGAGGGGGAGGTTCAAGTTTACTATGGTGATTTAGATTCTCTGCTGTTAAAGGTAAATGGGACTGAAGATTTATTGGGTGATTTGCAAAATGGGTTGCACATCAGCTCGCGGATGGATTTCACCAACTGGAATCCATCACTCTACCCCGAGCTGGTGAAACGTCAAGCCCCCAACCAACTATTAATGTTAAAATCAGAGACGGGGAGTGATTTGATATCCAGGGGGATGTTCCCGGGCCCCAAAGTTTATTGCGTGGAAAACTCATAGTGGGGATGAAAAGAAGGCGTGTAAAGGGGTGCCTACACACTTTGTAAAGAGCAATTTTAACATGAGCGTGTACAGAGACTGTGTATAAAGTAGCCTAGTGCCAAGAGCACAAGTGCTTGCAATTCGCTCTCTGCAGTATAGAAATTATACTGTGAGAGTAGAAAAAAATGTAATGTCGTGTATATCCGACAAAGTCTATGTGCTCGAGAATGGTGTGAGTGTCCTACCTCATGGTCACTACCGTATTTCAGACCGAGTTGAATGCATAGACTATCGTAATCAACTTGGTCTGGATAAATTAACCTAACCAACTAACCAACTAACCACTCAACCTTTCATAAATTAACTAACCTAACCACCACCACTAACCCATCCACTACAACCTGCAGTAGCAGTGACGACAACTATTGTTTTTCCATCGTGGGCCCCCGGGGGGTGGGGGGACCCTTCCCAAGGCCGGCTCCCGGGGGGGGGGGGGGGGGGGGGGTTGGCGGGACGCCGGCTTCCCACGGCCGGCTCCCGGGGGGGGGGCCCTACCTTTAAATTCACTGTAATGTTCAACTGTGCTAGTTCATGTTCCATGTGTTTTCTGTTTTTTTTTCAAGTGTTGTTTTCAAGTTTTTTTTGTACAAAAAGTGTTGTATAGAAAAGTGTTGTATAAAGATGTTGTACAGAAAAGTGTTAATGTACAAAAGTGTTGTACAGAAAAGTGTTTAAAGACAATAAGTGTTTATTATAAAGTGTTATCATTGCCGAGTTCATGATGAACAAAAAGAGTTTTCATGTTGACCAAGTGTCATGTTGAACAAGTGTTATCATATTGCTGTAATAAATGTTGCCATGAAATATTGTTTTTGTTGTTCTTGAATAGATAGATCTATGGGAAAATTACTACTTATTCATTGAGCACATATGATTTACAGTTAGTCATAGTCCGACTGTTGTCAACAGCAGCATGTATCAATTTAAAAACACCCCTTCAGATCATTTCTGTGTGGTCCCTCAATGTCGGGGAAAACAACGCTTTTTTTAGCTAAAATAACTTCAAAATTGCGATAAAATGTTTTTGAAGAAGCCGAAAAAAATCTACTATTGCTATAGTATCTGGCAAGAGTCCTATGATAAAATAAAAGCTATTGCCACAACCATACCAATACAATTCATACGGGGACTTGATGTTTTCAATAGTATTGAACCGAACTCGTGGTTGATTATTGATGATTTGGCTGAATTCATTGAACAGTTCTCACAGGAAATGCTACAATTGTTCACTGTCCGATCTCATCATGAACACATTTCCATAACCCTAGTTCTACACAATCTGTTTCATCAGAGCAAATGTATGCGAACCCTTGCTTTGAATTGCACTATCTATATTATCTATCGAGTCGTTCGTGATTCTAGCTCACTCATAACTCTCAATAAGCAGATATACCCCGGCGCTCCAAAATTTCTGTTGTCAGCGTACACTCAGGCGACTAGCAAGCCCTATGGTTACATTTTATTGGATCTTAATCAGAGCACGCCCGAGGATCTTCGTGTAGTCACCGACATTTTCAACAATGAAATTACAGTGTATCTTCCGGTGAACAGTAGAAAAGGCTATTAGTCGCCATTATGACACTGAAGAAACTACATGAACAACGGCATTTATTTTCCGTTTTAAGCACTTCAAAACCCTTGCTTAGGAAGGCTATACTCAAACATGGGGTTGACAATGATTTCATTAATCTAATATCTGAACTTTGTTTAAATTTAACTGAGGGCAATGTTCAACTGCCAGAAGGTGTTAGACAACAGACAAATCACATCGTTCCACTGTACGCGCCTTGGCTTGTAAAAACAAGGGGAAAAAATTTAAAAGAAAACGGCTCCTTCAAGCAGGCGGTAGCTTTTTCACACTTTTACTGCCCAAATTGCAGGACTTGTAAACAGTTTTCTCTAGTGAGAATGGCAAAACCCTATAATTGACACCATTTGAACTTGTCCTCTCGCCCGTCGAACATTTTGAAGACAATCTAAGCAAATTCATTAATGATGAGAATATTGCCGATGACAAAAACTGCTTTTACTTCAAGATGCATTGCGACGTGTGGACAAACATAAACCTTATCGTGAGAGACCCGCCGCCGATCCCTCTAAACAGGAAACATCTCAAGATTCTGCACAATCAAAGGAGAAGGAATTGAATTCGATTGTATTGAAAATTGGAAAACCTATTGCCACTGTCCTATTGAGAACAGAGTAAAGAGATTATTATCTTATCTCGTGTTGGAAACTGGCGATCAAGTTCAAGTCGAGAGCACAGGGAAACGAATATAATTCAGGGAAAAAGTTATAATCTAGTTGATTTAATTTGTGATATGGTGACGAATCGTAAAGGACTTTTATCCTTTGACGATAATCTATACACCTTTCTGTGTGTATCAAACTTTCCCAAAAGTCTTATTGGCAATAAGCAATTTCTAAAGAAACTAAGAGAATATAGTCCACCAACAACACCATTTAAAAAAGAAGAAGATTCAATATTTGAAGATACTAGCACTACTGATTTTTGCAACACCTGTGGCTGCTAGTCAAAAGCGAAGACGAATTGATTCGCCCACCAGTGTGCAAAAGGGGAGTGGACATTACACTACGTGTTTACGTTCAAAATGGATGAAGTTCTGAAAGGTGTCTATGAAAATATTGGCGAAGCGGGAAGTTTAAGTTCTCCCAAAACGCTTTCCAAAGTCTCCGGCACCACCACATTGAAAAAAGCAAAAGAGTATCTAGAAAATGAACCGAGTTACACACTACATCGGAATCACAGGCTTCGCAGTAAACAATATCGACAAACTAAAGCCTTTTTCCCTCTGCATATAATGCAAATGGATCTTTTAACTTTAGACGCAGTTCAACGGCGTCACACAATGCCCCCTACAAATATATTCTGGTGGCAATCAGTATCTTTAGTCGCTATGCCTATGCCATTCCACTACGATCAAAGAGAGGTGTTGAAGTTGCTCGGGCCATTGAAAGTATTCTTGAACAGGATTCGTATAGAAAAATTCAATCGGATCGTGGCAGTGAATTTGTTAATCCCCATGTGCAAAAGGTTCTTTTGAAATATAATACAACACTTTATCATAGTCACAGCCCGATAAAGGCTGCATTGGCTGAACGATTAATAAGAACGATTCGTCTATTAATTTCAAGATATTGCACATTGAAAAATACACCGCTTTTATTCATGATTTAGATAAAATCATGTTGATTTATAATCAACGACCCCATCGATCTCTGTCCAACTCTACACCAAGGGATGTTCACTACAATGAAAATACATTTGATGCTTTTCTAAAGCAATACTCCAATGGCAATGAGAAGAAAAAGAAGAAGAAATTCAATGTTGGTGATACTGTTCGAATTAATAGAACCACCAATATTTTTGAAAAGGGAATTATTTATGGAGCACCTGAACTTTTTAGAGTGTCCAAAATCCTAGACACCATACCCATAACTTATCGACTGCGAGACACCAAAGATGATGAGATTCTCGGCGGTTTTTATGAATATGAACTGCAAAAAGTTAGAAACACTAGTGAAAGTTATCAAATTGAAAAGATATTAAAGAGTCGTACTCGTATGGGTAAGAAAACAGTTGCTTGTTCGCTGGCTAGGATACAACTCAGATTTTGATTCTTGGGTCAGTGCTGAAGACATTGACAATGCCCAATGATTTCTATGTCACTTTCATGTCCAATGTTTCTGATCCTCTCTACAACGACTTGAATACGACAAGTGATTTTTGGACGAAACTCTCCCCCACCATCAAATTCGACGGAAAGTATGAAGTGGCTCTTGTCGACTGTATTCTCAAAATACCTACGCCATCCTGAGAAAGGATCGTAAATATGATATAAAAATTAGACCCTATGATTGGCCGCCACCACCGGGTGATCAAGAACAAATTCAAAAAATCAATTGGTTGGATTATCCATATATTGAATTACCCTACGAGGAACTCACCTGTATGAATGATTTATGTCGTTCTATTAATAAAAGAATTTCCGCTCGTTAAAAAAGGAGCTTTTCATTTCAACTATTCAAAGGAGGAGGGCAAGATCTACATTAGTTCACCTATTGCCAGTGAAAAGGTTATTCTCAATGATAATCTAAAGGATGTTCTTGGCTTTAAGCTCAATATAATCAATGGTAAAAGTGCCGGAAACACTAATTTCATTTTTGCTGACTACCCGCCTGCCTTCTCCACAGACACTTGTATATTTTTCTATGCTCCATTTGTGGAAACATCTCGGGTTGGTAACTCAAATGTTCCCCTCCTACGAGTTCTTGAACGAAAAACCAATCAAGAACACATTCATCACTACAATATAAAGCATCTTCAGTATATTCCCGTAAACACTTCCTATTTGGAACTCTGTCAGTTAACACTAAGAACCGAATTGGGTGATCCCATAGCAATTTCAAAAGGTTTGGCTGTGATTACATGCCATTTTCGACCCATCGTTCAACAGCAAGATGTCTAATAGAAAAGTGGTATTCACTTGTCCTGATATTGACTGCTATGTTAATACTCTTGGCCCAAGACAACAGGGCAATGGAATGGACTATTACAAGGGTCGCTCGTCAATGTCTGGCTATGGTCTTGGCAGCTGGTTTGCTAAGCTGTTTCGCTCTTCGCTACCACTGGCTAGAAAATATCTTGTACCGGCTGCGACAGATTTTGCATCCTCTACACTATACGATTGGGGCTCTGGCAAGGATTTTAAAAAAAGTGCTACGGAAAATCTAAGGTCCAGTGCGCGAACCCTTGGCGAGAAATTAAAACAGAATGGTAAAGGCTTAAAAAGGTCAAGAAACAACGCATCACTCATCAGTCTCTACTCAGGACGGAAACGTAAGACATCCCTTTTGTCAAAGAAAGAAGGAAAAAGCCGACACGTAGTGTAACCAGAAGGCCCAGGAAGAAAATTGTTAGATCGAAACTTGATTTCTTCTCCTAAGATGTCCTACCTGCCGCATAAGGATTCTCTACCTTCAATAACCGCCTCATTGAATCTATTCAATGCTGAAAATGTTGATTTGAGTGTCAAGCATGGATACTATGAACAATTTTATCCACTACAACCCCTCTCCGACAATATCCACTTTCAAATTTATTCCAATGAAGACTACTTCATAGATTTATCGTCCACATTTATAGATTTACAAATGAAAGTCCGGAAATCCGATAATACAATGCCAATTCGGGCCGATGGGATATCCTATGAAAATTGTATACTACATAATTTATTTCGTCAAATTAGTGTCTACATCAATGGCACGCTGGTGAGCACAAGCAACAATCTCTCAAACTATGCAAACTATATGCAATTCATGCTGATGACACCCAAGTCATACAAGGAATTGAGAGGTGCCTCCAATGGATATGAATATATTACTAATACTGATAGTATAGATGCACTTAAAAATGCTACAACTAGTGAATTACATCTAGTTGGAAAAATATATCATGAAATATTTAATATACCCCAATGGCTGCCGCCCAATGTTAAAGTGGATATAAAATTGACGCTTGCACCCTCCAATTTCATATTGAGAAAAGAACTTGCTGGCAATCCTGATGTAAGTCTCTCCCTCACCTCAGCAATACTACATGTACGCAAACAGCAGGTTATGAGTTCTGTTGCTTTGGCCGTGGAAAAACTGAGAGCCAATGGCAACAATATTAAAACTACTTGTTCCTCATACAATCACCAATCAACGTCACATTGCCATGGGGTCACGCACCTTCACCGATTCATCCTTTATCAATGGCGAAATTCCCTCGAAATTGGCTTTGGCATTTGTAAAAAGCGCCAGTGCAATAGGATCATGGACTGAATGCCCACATAAATTCAAGATGTTTGGACTTTCATCTCTTGTGTGCAAAGTAAACGGTATCCCACTCTACAATCTATCTTTTGATAAATCCTATAGAACGCTGTATGAGTTGACCATGCAAACCCTAGATCATGATTCGCAACTATTTGAAAATGGTATAAACCGAAGATATGTTTGCTAAAAGACATGGTATCATTGTATTGGATTTGTCTGGCACACAGGATATGAGTATAGTACGTACGGGGACTGTACGTTTAGAGTGTACATTTGCCGACCCATTGGCTGAGAGTGTTGCCCTAATCTCACTAAATCAATATGAAACCTATTGGGAAATCACTCCCGAAGGTAGTGTTCTACTAGACTTGGCGCCATGAACACCAGTCAAATAATCAGTGTATTTAATATGAACCCCTACATGTCCCAGTACAAATCCTATTGTCTACCCTCAGGACTATCTAGGAAAAATTCAAAGCGCGAAACAATACCTTGATTATTGTTAATAGCAGTCCGTCGACTGTCCTGACGGGTCATTGGCTGTGCATCTTTCAAACAACGAAGACGATTGAATTTTTTGATCCTCTTGGTCTACCCTATACATTCTACACACCTCACATCAGCAACTATATTGAGAGCAGTGGGGAAAACTATTATTCAAAATCGAAAGAGGGTGCAGGATCTAACGACTAAAAGCTGTGGCTTCCACGCACTACTATATTTTGTGTTCCGATGTCGTGGCTATACTTACAAGCAGTTTCTCCACATTTATGGTGACAATCCACGTCTGAACGACTTTCTAGGGGAAAATATACTTACAAGTGTATTTAATATTGATTTCAGTGCCCTAAGAGTAAAGTGCTTAAAAAATGTTTGTGAATTCGTTTATTAATAAAATGTATATATACAACAATGTCTTTAAATCTTCACTTTTAGATTTCTTCATCGGTGTATAGGCAACTGTCGTGAACCACTAATGCTGGTAAATCATTTGGATTCACTGTATATTGATCTTGATTGACTGCAAAGTCAGGGTCACATTTTCTACAGTACAATGTAACTTCACTCTTGTCATATCTCTTTGTATAGTTAATGATACTATTTGCATTCATATTATGAAATTCATGAGTTTCAATCTGTCTATTTGAAGCAATATCACATACAGTGTTTTCAAGTGGTGAATCACATTCGGTAACTGCCAAATAAAAATCACTTGGTTTATAGTCATAGTAGGCAGTGTCATCACAGCGATGACGTAGAAACCAGATTGTCTTGTTACCCCAACAGTTGAATCGTAGACCAGATTCCTCTTCCCAGAATAATTTAAATCCACGACGATACCAATCTCGTAGAAATAAACTAAAATCACGTTTAGGATTCTTTCCAATCATAGCGGGGTAAGTATTCTCCCACTGATCACATTTATCATTGTGACAATTGGAGCACAGGTGCCCTCTAGGATGAGAGTCACACACCTCTTCAAGACATGAATTACATCCTTTAATTTGTACTGCATAGCCTCTATGTAATTTACAAGGATTACATAATTTACACTTTTCACTATAGTCATCAATAATTGTACAATTCTCACATTGAGTCCAACTGCCAAGAGTGTACAAGCACAATGGACATATATAGAACATTTTTTGGTTTTCGATGTCAACTCACTCACAGCTAAAACGAAACTGATCGTCATCGCTCGATAAATTCAAAGTGGAGGAAAGGGAGAGGAGTAACTCTGTGACATTACCTCTTTCGAATGAGGGAGGAGCCATCTACATGAATCCTGTTGGCAATACTTTCAAAAGTATATCCACAATATGATTCTGCCTTGTTCCAATTAATATATCAATAAATTGAGTATAAGCATTTGAATCACATTTTTAAAAGTTTCATACAATAGTCCAATGGGGGAGAATCAGTTTTCATTATATTGTCAAGTGTTTCCTGAGAGAATATCCTGCGTTGAAGAGATAACTCGAGAAAATCATCATCCAAAATCAAATGTTTTTTTCCATAAACACTAGATTTGATCTAATTCTCTCTTTCTCAAATTTATTCATTTTTCAGTCCTTTCACTCTGACTGCTGACTCTAGACTGAGCCTGATTCGTTAGCCCTAACCGGAAAAGAAAGGGAACATTTTCGATTTCGAAACAATTTTATTGAATAATTACAACAACATCAATAATACTATGCATGTACAATTAGCGATAGAGTTTATTGTCTTCAATATGTTTCACTAATGCACTTAAAGCACATTGAAGTCTATTCACATGTGCTATATCAACTTTTGCGGCAAAACATAATTGATCTTCCATTTTAAAATTTGCTCAAGGATATCACATATCTTGCATATACTGCATCCCATCCAGACAAAGCCGCGATCCTTTCGTGATTTCCACCGCAATGTTTGGTGCTCTTGTATTATTACCATCAACTCCACTATCAACTTCTAATAGTGTAAACATTCCACTCATTATTACAAATATATATCCAAATGAGTAAAGTCAAAACTGTTCTTCTCACTCCTTTGAATTCTATTCACAGACTAATAAAACTATAGCAAAAATCCTTTCCTTATATTCCCTCCGCCGCTAATATGTAAACAAGCCCTCTGATTGATTGGCTGAGAAGGATGATCTAACTGTTTCCGGGAAACTCATAACATTTGGCTCGAGCAACAACAACAAATACTATTTCTGGACACCATGACATTCGCCTCGAGCATGTACATGACCAAAACAACAACACAATACTATTTTCTGGATCATAACATTCGCTGAGAGCGTGCACTTACAACAACAACAACAACATTGACCTTGACAATTGCCTCGGAAACAACAACAACATCGACCTTGGAAAAAAAGAGGTCATTGACCCCATTAACCACGTGTTCTCCCTAATGACTCTATGCCCATATTTGGTGTGCTCTCCGCGCTGGTAACCCCCATTCTACTCACGTTGAACAAAATGGATATATCAAAATTTTGATTGGATGTGTTTGGGGAAATGGTGGGCGTGACAGGGGGGTTAGTTGCCCTTCAATCACTTTCGACTATTAAAAGGGAAATAACCCTTTCAATTTTCAATTGAATGAGCGCTTTTGGATGTTTTTACAACATCGCTTTCAATAAAAACCTTACATGCTCCCAGGGCATAACTTAAAACTCTTGCCCTGAGGGTTGTGGGGGGGGGGGGGTTTCATCCTTAAAGACCTAATTTCCTAAAAATTCAACTGCGTTGAATAAAATGGCTATCTAAAAACTTTGATTGAATGTGTTTGGGGAAAGGTGGGCGTGAGAGGGGGGTTAGTTGCCCTCATATCGCTTTCGACTATTAAAAAGGGCACTAGCCCTTTGAATTTCCAATCGAATGAACGCTTTTTCAAGTTTCTACGACAAACATTTCAATATATTTTTATGAACTACGACAAACATTTTTATGGACTTCGAAATTCAAATTCGGCCCTTCAGGGCTTGTGATAGTAATTTATCGAAATAAATATCTATCTATCTATCTATCAATAAAAACCTTATATGCCCCCAGGGCATAACTTATAGCCCTTGCCCTGAAAAACTGTGGGGGGAGTGTCCTGCTCTAAGGTATAATTTCCTGAACTTTAACTGCGTGGAACAAAATGTCTATTTAAAATTTTGATTGGATATATGTTTGGGGAAATGGTGGGTGAAGAAGGGGGTGTTAGGTGCCTTCCAATCACTTTCGACTATTAAAAAGGACACTAGCCATTTCAATTTCCAATCGAATGAGCCCTTTTTGAAGTTTCTACGACGACGCGTTCAGAAAAAACCCTATATGCCCCCAGGGCATAACTTACATCCCTTGCCTTGAGGGCTGTGGGGGAGTGTCCTCCTCAAAAACATAATTTCTATCTGTAAATCCACAACACTGAACAAAATCGCTATTTAAAAATTCTGATTGGATGTGTTTGAGGAAAGGTGGGCGAGAGAGGGGGGCTAGTTGCCCTCAAATCACTTTCGACTATTAAAAAGGGCGCTAGACCTTTAAATTTCCAATCGAATGAGCCCTTTTTCAAGTTTCTACGATAAAGATTTCAATAAAAACTTATATGCCCCCAAGGCATAACTTATAACCCTTGCTCTGAAGGACTGTTAGGGGAGTGTCCTGCTCAAAGGTATAATTTCCTGAACTTTAACTGTTTGGAACAAAATGGGCTATTTCAAAATTTTGATTGGATGTGTTTGGGGAAATGGTGGCGTGGAAGGGATGTTTGTTGCCTTCCAATTACTTTCGACTATTAAAAAGGGCACAAGCCATTTCAACTTCTAATCGAATGAGCCCTTTTTGAAGTTTCTACGACAACACTATCTATAAAAACTGAATATGCCCACAGGGCATAACTTACAATCCTTGTCCTGAGGGATGTGAGGGGGTTGTCATCCTAAAGACCTAATTTCCAGAACTTTAAACTACGTTGAACAAAATGGCTATCTGAAAATTTTGATTGGATGTGTTTGGGGAAAAGGTGGGCGTGAGAGGGGGGTTAGTTACCGTCCAATCACTTTCAACTATTAAAAAGGGCACTAGCCCTTTAAACTTCCAATCGAATGAGCCTTTTTGGAAGTTTCTATGTCAACGCCTTCTATAAAAATCTTATATGCCCCAGGGCATATAAGATGAGGGAGTGCCCTTCTCAAAAACATATTTTCTATCTGGAAATCAACTACGCTGAACAAAATGGCTATCTCAAATTTTGATTGGATGTGTTTGGGGGAATGATGGGCCTGGGAGAGGGGGCTAGTTGCCCTCCAATCACTTTCTACCATTAAAAAGAGCACTAGCCCTTTGAACTTCCAATCGAATGAGCCTTTCTGGAAGTTTCTACGACAACGCCCTCTCTAGAAACCTTATATGTCCCCATGGCATAACTTAAAACCCTTGCCCCGAGGGTTGTAGGGAAGTGTCCTCCTCAAAAACATATTTTCTATCTGGAAATCAACTACGCTGAACAAAATGGCTATCTCAAAATTTTGATTGGATGTGTTTGGGGGAATGATGGGCGCGGAAGGGGGGGGGGGGGTAGTTGCCCTCCAATCACTTTCAACTATTAAAACGGGCACTAGCCGTTGGAATTTCCAATCGAATGAGCCTTTTTTGAAGTTTCTACGACAACGCCAGTAGTTCCGAGCGCATGCTATAACAGTTCCGAGCGCGCAGTGTACCACCATATATCTATAATGATAGTAGCGGACAGTACACCCGCCATACAAGCAGACAGTGTAATGACCGGAATTCAACCACCGTGAAAATATCACGCACTTTGAACATAGATCAGCACGAATTTTTCATGGTAGTTGAATCGGTCATTACACTGTCTGCTTGTATTGGCGGGAGACACCCTTCTTGTAAGCATTGTAGCTATATGGGAGTACTGTGCGCTTGTACTTGTTATAGCTATATGGGAGTACTGCCCGCTACCTTTAATTGCTAGATGTGGTTGATTTATGTTTAACCTTGAATATGGATATAAAAACTCTGACAATCAGTTATTTCCTCAGTTCAACATTGACATTTGAGATATAATGATGCATTCAAACAAAAGGAATATTGACAAAAGCTACACACAAGAAGTAAGTTATTCTTTTATATTCTTAATGGGTAAAGAAATTAATTCTAATAAAATTTATATAGATCCCATTATAGTTAACTGATACTTAAATATTTTTTTAATCTGGATCTCCAGAGATCGGTAAAGAGTAATATCAAAACATGAAAAAAGTATGTAAACACTGCATTTAAATGGATTGCGAGCTTAGCACATGAGGTAGATCATACCTATTTTTTATTCCGGCCAAAGTTCCCCAAAATCGTTCCCCACCGGCCCAAAGTGCCACAATCGTCCACCCCCAACTCCCTCCACCCCCCTCCCACCACCCCTCCCTCCCTCCATTGGTTTGGTGATGATAGTTGTAATATGATTCCTCCAAATACAGGGAATAGTTATATTAATGTACCAAGTACATCTACAGGGGGTATGGCTCAACCAGCTACCCTCGAATGGGCTGATCGTCTCAGTCCTGATACACTCGAGGGTTTGTTGAGTGAGTTGGGGGATTCGACACCTCGCAACATCCCATCATTGAGCAAATTGGTGGAGGAAATGAAATCCCCGTAAACGCCCCCTGTCATGCCCGATTTTAATTTAGTTGACTCTGCCTTGCACAATGTATTTGTTTATAGGGCTGAGTTTGAGGATCCATTTAATTCACTAACATCAGGTAGCATCATAACGGATCCGGTAGACATAGTACACTCCTATGTGGGCAAGATTCGAGCCCTTCTTGAAAGAGTGATTCGGGAGGGTGGTGGGAGGGATGGGATTAAGGCTGCCATCGCACAAAAAATAATTTTATTTCAATGAAAAGGCGGATGAGGTGTATGAGCGTTATTTACGTACTGAAATGCTACCACTTCATCCGGACCTGAACAATTTAGAGGGTGTTTTTATGGAATGGGTTGACAATATAGTAACAAAATTTGATAATTATACTGAGTTGGGTAGTGGGTCGGTGGTTTTATTTATAGGGAGTTTGGATATTAATGTGGGTAAATTTAAAAATAATTTTATTTTAAGAGGTGGGAGTGGGGTGGTGGGGGCAGAATATAATGAAGATTTAAAGGGGTGTCAAGGTGTACAACGATTTCGTTTCGATACAGGGCTTCAATGCTTCAAATATGCATTTCTTGTGGCAGCTCACAAGTCTCTGCAAAGGAAGCTAGTAAGACACTGTTGGACGATTATGCAGTTAATGGGAGTCCAAATTTCCCTAAAGTAGATTTTAATTGTTTAAATGATCAATATCCAGTAACACTTAATGGGATAACTATTTTTGAGCGGGCTAATGCACATTTAAAAATTGGTGTTACTGTGCTACAATATGAAACAGAATTTGAGGGAGGTGAGCGCAAATAGGGAGTTATATTTCCAGTGAGAGCTCTGTCCATTGAATCAGTGGAACATTGGGTTTGGCTTCTTTACAAGCCAGCCAGTGATCCCGATCAATTGGACATTTTTTTCCAATACCAAAAATCAGTCGGGTTCTTGGGGGAGGGTAAATGGAAACACCGGGGGGAATGCCATTATTGTCCAACATGCCTTTCTAGATTCCGGTCAGAAATTAAGTTAAACAATCATATGAAGCATTGCAAGCGTCACGGATGTCAATCTGTGCAAACGGTTAGCGGTGACAGGGCCATCTTGCGATTTAAGAACTTTCAAAGTTCACTCCAACAGAGTGACAAGGTGCCTTAGACTGCGAAGCCGCTCTCATAGATGTGTATGATCCATGAATTCAAATCTTGTTAAAAAACATGAGGTCATTGCAGTCTCTTATGCTCACGCACAAAGAGACTCGTGTAATTCCATGCAATTGGTAGAGGTAGTTGAGAGATTGGGTGGTGAGGATTGTATGCTCTCAGCCGTGACAGCACTCATTAAAACAGCAAATGAATCGATATCACGGCTGCGAAATACATCCTATCCAGTGACTCTATCACCAGAGGACGAGTTGGCCATTAAAACTGAAAAAATATTTGGGTTTGTAAGAGGGAATTTGTTGAGGGTAATGGGAAAGAGGGAAAGGGGAAGGGGGGTAAGGAGAAAGGGGGTAAAGGGATGGTCCGCAACCACGATCATTTGGGCAACCCGATTGTATCGGGATTGAGCAATTTTCGTGGAGTGGCCCATCAATCATGTAATTTAAACGTTAGTCAACAATTGTTTCTACCTGTTTATATACACAATTCCAGCTATGACATGAAATTTATTTTACCGGCGTTGGCACGATTGTAACGAGGTGGAGTTGTAGATGGTGCATGGGTAGATGGTTCTTTTTCTTATAATATCATACCCAAATCGTCTGAAAAGCTACTGCTCTTAGAATTCAAATGGTAAATAATAGATAACAATAAATTGTGCGTGAATAAGATCCGTTTTTTAGACTCCTTTAGCTTCTTCCCCAAATCCCTAAGACAACTCATTGAAGTACAGAAAAGTGACGATTTTAATAGATTCCCCCTCCTTAAGCAACACCTCCTTAAACAGCAGCAGCACTTTTCAGACGGTGAAATGTATGATTTATTAACGTGTAAGGGCATATATCCGTATGACTACTACAACTCCACCGCGAGGCTTTCTGAGGAACAATTGCCGTCCATCACCTCATTCTACGATTCACTTTACGAGCGTCAATGCACCACTGTCGAATATGAATTTTCATAGAGGGTTTGGGCTAAGGGAGGGTGTAAAAATGGGTGGGATTATTGTAGATTATACCTGGCAAGTGATGTATTGACGTTGCTGGATATTGTGTGTAAGAACACGGATAAAATCTATGGGGAATTTGGGTTGGATTTAGGTTATTATTTTTCCACTCCTCATTTGGTGATGGATTAATTCTTAAAATCAGTAAAGAGGAAATAGGCTTGATTACCGACGTAGATCAGCATCTATTTGTAGAGAGATCAATTAGGGGAGGGTATGTTTTTCATGGAGATCGTATCCTTGAAACTGATCCGACTGGACAAGACACCGGTGTAAAGTCGGATGCAGTTTTCTTGGATATGAACTCCCTCTATCCGTCGGCAATGTCTCACTACTCTTTGCCGTGTGGAAATTATAAATGGCTTAACGATCCTCGTGCTTCAGATTTCCCCAACATTGCCAATGTTGAGGAGAATGGACCGCGGAGATGGTTTTTTTGAAATCGATGGTGAAATACCCGTGAAGCATCATGACTCGGTGAAGGATTTTTTTTCCCGTGCATAAACAGAGCGGTGACTAGGGACTCTTTGAGTCCATACAATATTTCTAAGGTAGAGGATGGTGGTGTGCACTGACACCTTCAAAACAAAAGCTTATCGCCGACCTTCATCCGAAAGAGAATATTGTTGTACATCATGTTCTTTTGCGGTGGATGGTAGCCAACGGTTTCAACGTCACAAGGATACATAGAGCCCTCCAATTTGACCAGGAAACCTTATTTGAAAACGTTTATTGACACTTTTGTCGATAAACGTTCCGAAGCAAAAACGAAGGTTGAAAAGGAAATTTTTTAAACTCATTTTGAACTCAGCCTTCGGTAAAATGTGTAAAAGTGTACGCAATCGAAGTCGCTGTGACGTTGTGAATGACCCAAAAGAATGTGCTCGAATCGTTGCCGATCCAAACTTCACATCATTCACCATCATAGACTCGAATATGGTCCTCTTAAATAGAAAAAAAAGAAATGTAATTCTCAAATAAAATATTGCAGCTGGCAGCGCAATAACCGAAATATCAAAAAAACTCATGTTGTCATTCTATTACGATGTGTGTAGGCGCCAATGACCGGGGGAGGGAGAAGTTCAAGTATATTATGGGGATACCGATTCACTTTTGCTAAAAGTTAGAACTGCGAATTTATTGGAAGATTTGGAAAAGGGCGTGCACATTAGCTCTCGAATGCACTTTACCAATTGGGACGAGTCCATTTACCCGGAGTTAGTGAAGCACCAGGCCCCAAATCAGTTATTAATGTTAAAATCAGACACGGGAAGTGAGTTGATTTCCAGTGGTGTGCTTGCAGGTCCGAAGGTGTACTGTGTGAAAACACACAACGAGGTAGTAAAAAAAGTCTGCAAATGGGTGCCTAGACACTACGTGAATAAGAATTTCGACATGAATGCATACAGAAACTGTGTGGAAAATAGTATAGTTCCAAGGGTGAAGGTCATGGCGATTCGCTCTTTAAAATTTAAAAACCACACAGTTTTAGTTGATAAAAAAGCCATGTGTCCCGTGTCGGATAAAGTCTATGTGTGTGCAGATTAACCGAAATTCCTACTCTCGGCCTACAATCAGGCTACCATCAAACCCTACGGATATATTCTATTGGACCTGAATCAGAACACACCCGAGGATCTGCGTGTAGTCATCGATATTTTTGACAATGAAATTACTGTATATCTGCCGGTGAACAGTAAAGAAGGTCGTTAGTTGCAATCATGACACTGAAGAAACTACATGAACATCGACATTTATTCACCGTCCTAGGTAATTCAAAACCACGACTTAGGAAGGCCATACTCAAAAATGGTGTCGACAGAGAATTCATTAATCTCGTATCTGAACTTTGTTTAAATCTAACCGAAGGCAATGTTCAACTGCCAGAAGGTGTTAAGCAACAGACAAAGCAACATCGTTCCCTTGTACGCTCCCTAGCATCAGCGGCAAGCAAAAACAAAGGAAACGATTTTAAAAGAAAACGACTTCTTCAAGCGGGTGGTAACTTCTTTACACTTTTACTGCCAATCATTGCAGGACTTGTAAACAGTTTTCTCTAGAGAGAGAGACAGAGAGAGAATGGCCAAACCCTGTAAATTGACTCCAATTGAACTCGCCCTTTCGCCAAAGGAACATTTCGAGGACAATCTCAATAAATTCATTAGCAATGAGACAATTGCCGACGATGAAAAATTAATTCTGCTTCAAAATGCACTTCGCCGAGTGGACAAACACAAGCCCTATCGTGAGAGACCCCTCAAAGTAAATGTCATTGAATCCAATAAGGAAATGACTCCATCATCATCATCATCATCATCATCATCAACAACGATAATACCAAAAAGAAGAAGAAGATTTGTCTAAAGTTATGACAAGTGTTGCAGATCTAATGCCACATTCCTATCGTGAACAGTGTAAAAGACTCTTGACATATCTCAATGACAGTGAACATGTTCAAATTGATGCCAATGGGAATCAGGTTGTAATCCATGGCAAGACCTATATTCTACTTGATTTATTATCAGATTTGGTCATGAATCGTAAAAGACTTATATCATTTGACAGTCACCTGCATACATTTTTAAACTCATCAAACTTTCCCAAAAGCCTTATTGCCAATAAACAATTTTTAAAACGATTAAAGGAATTTAGTCAAATATCAAAAGATGTTTTTAAATCATTTTTGGAAAATACTACTAGCACGCCAAGTGGCAACAATGATTTGACAAGAGGTTATGAGTGGGGGAGTCAAGCGAAGACGTCTTAATATCACTGCATCCCCCTCACCATCATCTGTTAGTAAGCAAATGGGCAGTGGACACTTCACTACGTGTTTACGTTCAAAATGGTTGAAGCATTGAAACATGTTTATGAGAATATTGGTGCAGTGGGAAGTTTAAGTTCACCCACCACACTTGCTCAAGTCACTGGACTTGAAAAGAATCGGGCGGCAGAGTATCTACAGAATGAATCAAGTTACACTCTACATCGTAATCATAGAGTTCGTGGTAATCACTATCGAAAAACTAAAGCCTTTTTCCCATTACAAATACTACAAGCAGATCTTTTGACTCTGGATGAGATTCAACGGCGTCACAATCACCCCTACAAGTACATTCTACTTGCAATCAGTGTTTTTAGTCGCTATGCATATGCCATTCCATTGCGGTCAAAGAGCGGCGATGAAGTTGCTAAAGCTCTTGAAATCTTCCTTGAACAGGATTGCTATAAGAAGATTCAAACGGATCGGGGTAGTGAATTTGTTAATCCCCATGTAAAGAAGGTTCTACTGAAATATAATACAATCCTCTATCATAGTCATAGTCCAATAAAGGCAGCATTGGCCGAACGACTGATAAGAACTATTCGACTTTTAATTTCTAGATATTGCACTTTAAAAAATACAGCTACTTTTATTCATGATTTGGATAAAATAATGTTGATTTATAATCAACGTCCACATCGATCCCTGTCCAACTCAACCCCAACAGAAGTTCATCATGATGTCAATACATTTGACACTTTTCTTGAACAGTATTCCAATGGTGATGGTAATGAGAAGAAAAAGAAGAAATTCAATGTTGGTGATACTGTTCGAATCAATCGAACTAATGTTTTTGAAAAGGGTAATTACTTATGGTCCACTGAACTTTTTAAAGTCTCCAAACTCTTGGACACTACACCCATAACGTATCGTCTACGTGACATGAAAGATGATGAGATTCTTGGCGGCTTTTATGATTATGAATTACAAAAAGTAAAAAAACACCGGAATCTATCAGATTGAAAAGATATTAAAGACTCGTACTCACAGGGGCATGAAAAAGTTGCTTGTTCGTTGGCTAGGATACAACTCTGATTTTGATTCTTGGATCAGTGTTGAAGATATTGACAATGCCCAATGATTTTTATGTAACGTTTATGTCCAATGTCTCCGATCCTCTCTACAATGATTTGAATAAAACTAGTGATTTTTGGACGAAACTCTCCCCCTCCATCAAATTCGATGATGGAAAGTATGAAGTGGCTCTTGTCGACTGCATTCTCCAAAATACCTATGATATCCTGAGAAAGGATCGTGTGTATAATATAAAAGTCATACCATTCGATTGGTCACTCTTTGTCGAGTATGAATGGGTTGAAGCACTTAAATCTAGTGAATACCCGGATGTTACATTGAGATATGAAGAATATGGTACTATGACGGATTTGTGTCGTGCAATCAATAGAAAAATCTCATATCGCAGGAATGGTACCTTCCATTTTAATTATTCAATGGAACATGATAGGATTTACATTACCTCACCCGTTGACACTGAACTGATTCATCTCAATGATAATCTGAGAGATTTTCTTGGCTTTAAACAGAATATGATCAATGGGAAAAACGCTGGAACTGTTAGCGGGATGGATCAAGTTATTTTTGCTGATTATCCACCAGGTCTCGCCTCGGACTCTTGCATATTTCTCTACGCGTCCTTTGTGGAAACATCGAGAGTTGGTAATTCAAATGTCCCCCTCCTACGTGTTCTTGAACGAAAAACAACCCATGAACAAGTTCATCACTATAATATAAAGCACCTTCAGTATGTACCTGTAAACACTTCGTATTTGGAACTCTGTCAGTTAACACTAAGAAGTGAATTAGGTGATCCTCTAGCAATAACAAAAGGTTTGGCCGTGATTACCTGTCATTTTCGACCTATTCGGCAACAGCAACAACAACAACAACAACAAATGGCTAATAGAAAAAATATATTTGTATGCCCTGATATTGATTGTTATGTTACTGCTCTCCAACCACGACAATTGGGTCGAATGGACAATAAAGGGTCGTCATGGGGGTCTTGGACTCTAAATGGGTACCTGGAGAAATCTGGGAAGGTAAAGGGTTTGCGAAAGCGTTGGCTGGCCCCCAGCCCCCCATTCGGAGATCAACGCCGGTTTGGACCTTAAGGGTCTAGTGCCGCATCCTTTACCTTTTTTTACCTTTACGGTCTTGGCAGTTGGTTTGCTAAGCTGTTTCGCTCTGCAATACCGCTGGCTAAAAAATATATTGCGCCAGTTGCTGCAGATTTTGCATCCTCTACGCTACACGATTGGGGGATGGTAAAGATTTTAAAGAAAGTGTTTCAAAATATCTCAGGTCCAGCGCACGATCCCTTGGCAAGCGATTGAAACAAAGTGGAAAAGGTTTTAAAAGGAGGAGAAACATCTCTTCACTCATCAGTCTCTACTCAGGTCAGAAGCGTAAGACATCATCATCATCACTCTTGTCAAAGAAAAGTAAGAAAAAGAAACCAAGAAGAAAAATTGTTCGATCGAAAAGGGATTTCTTTTCCTAGATGGCATATCTACCCCACAGGGAATCTCATCCCACTGTCACCACATCTCTAAATCTTTTCAATGCAGAAAGTGTGGATGTCAGTGTAAAACATGGGTACTATGAACAATTCTATCCACAGCAACCCTCTCTGAAAACATACATTTTCAAATTTATTCCAATGAAGACTACTTCATAGATTTATCGTCCACATTTATTGATTTAAAAGTTGTGGTGAGGAAAAAGTCTGACAATTCACCTCCCTCCAACGTCGATGGACTATCCTATGAGAATGGTATACTACACAATTTATTTAAACAAATATGTGTCTACATAAATGGAACATTGGTGAGCACCAGCAACAATCTATCAAACTATGCTAGTTACATACAATTTATGTTGATGACTCCAATAGCCTATAAGAAATTGAGAGGTCTGCCAATGGGCTATGACTATAGAACAAATGTTGATACTGACGGTGAACTCACTTGGGCAGTGAGCAAGGAGTACCATTTAGTTGGTAGACTCAATCATGAAATATTCAATATATCCCAATGGATGCCCCCCCAATGTTAAAATTGATATAAAGTTACAAATTGCACCGTCCAATTTCATATTGAGAAAATCACTTGATGCAGCACCCGATGCTAACGTCAATCTCACTTCGGCAATACTTCATGTGCGAAAACAACAGGTTATGAGTTCTGTTGCTTTGGCAATTGAAAAACTAAGAGCCTCTGGAAATAATATCAAACTGCTCGTTCCTCACACAATCGCCAATCAACGTCATATTGCCACTGGATCAAGTACCTACACCAATTCTTCATTTATCAATGGTGAAATTCCATCAAAACTCGCCTTTTTTTGTAAAAAGTGCCAGTGCCATAGGATCGTGGACAACCTCGCCAGATGAGTTTGAATTATTTGGACTTTCCTCTCTTGTCTGTAAAGTAAACGGAATTCCTCTCTACAATTTATCCTTTGATAAATCCTATAGGACCCTATATGAGTTGACAATGCAATCCCTAGATCGAGATTCTCAACTATATGAAAATGGTATTACCGATTCAATGTTCGCAAAAAGTCATGGTATCATTGTTTTGGACTTGTCTGGTACTCAAGATATGAGTATTGTCCGAACGGGTACTGTACGTTTGGAGTGTACCTTTGACAAACCATTGACAGAGAATGTAACATTAATCTCACTCAATCAATTTGAAACCTACTGGGAAATTACCCCCGATGGAAGTGTTCTTTTAGACTTGGCACCATGAACACCACTCAAATAATCAATGTATTTAACATGGATCCTTTTATGTCCAAATAAACATCAGATTGTATACCCTCAGATTTCTTAACAAAACCTTCAATATATTCATACTGTTAACAAAACCATTATCATTGTTAATAGTAGTCCATCGACTGTGCAGACGGGTCATTGGCTATGCATCTATCAAACAGCGAAGAATATAGAATTTGTTGATCCTCTTGGTCTACCATATGCATTCTACACACCACACATCAAAAACTACCTTGAAGGAAGTGGGAAGACAATTATTCAAAATCGGATGCGAGTACAGGATCTATCGACCAAAAGCTGTGGTTTTCATGCATTGCTTTATTTCATTTTTCGATGTCGTGATTATACTTTCAGTGAATTTCTCAACATTTATGTACACAGTCCACGTTTGAATGACTTTCTAGTAGAAAATACCCTCTCAGACCTGTACAGTATTGATTTCAGTGCCCTAAGAATAAAGTGTTTTAAAAATGTATGTGAATTTGTTTATTAATAAAATATATATGCACTATAAAAAAGTCTATTGTCTTCATTTGTTTAGATTTCTTCTTCTTCATAGTCATTTAGATTGTCATCATCATCATCATCATCATAGTCATCGTCGTAGACAACGATTAGTGGTGGCAGATCATTTAGATTCAACTTGTACTGATCCAGTTGTGCAATGTCCGGATCACATTTTCCACAATATATTGTAACTTCCTTTTTATTAAATCTTCTTGTGAAGTCAATGATACTATTACGATTCATATTGAAAAATTCACCTGTTTCTATCTGATTATTTGAAGTAATGTCGCACACAATATTCTCATATGAAGAATCACTTTCTGTCACAGCCAAATAAAAATCGCTAGGTTTATAATCATTACTTGCATTGTCCCCACAACGATGATGCAGGAACCATACTCTCTTCATGTTTTTACAATTGAAACGTGCTCCAAATTCTTCTTCCCAATACAATTTAAAGCCGCGACGATACCAATCCCTTAGAAATAAACTGAAGTCACGTTTAGGGTTTTTTCCAATCATACCAGGGTAAGTATTTTCCCACTGGTCGCACTTATCAAAATGACAATTGGAGCATAGATATCCATTAGGATGAGAGTTACAAGTCTCTTCAAGACAGGTATTACAGTCCTTAATTTGTAGAGCATATCCTTTATGCAATTTACACGGATTGCATAGTCTACATTATAATCATCAACTGTAGTACAGTTCTCGCATGAAGACCAGCTGCCCAATGTATATAAACATAGTGAACATGTATGAAACATTTTTACGATGTTGTCCGTCTCACTGCTAGAAAGAAACTGACTCAAAATCAATAAAAAAATAACATTGTCTTCTAGGAGGAGGAGGAGGAGTAATCGAGCATCGTCACAAAAACTTATTTCCTACTGTTTTAAAGAATGAATTTCTAGGTAGTGGTTAAAAGCAGAATCACAATGTCATTTTGCTTCGTTTCAATTAATATATCAATAAATTGAGTAAATGCATTTGATTCGCAATGCATAAGCTTCATACAATAATCCAGGATGGAGAATCAGATCCCATTATACAGTTAAGTATTTCTAGAGAAAATATTTTTCCGTTGAAGAGATAATTCCAAAAAGTCATCATCTAACACTAAACATTTTTCCAATTTGACTAGATTCCGTAAGATCTTCTGTTTCTCAAATCCAATCATTCTTGATACTCCCACTACCAACTATAGACTAAAATAACAATTGCAAGTTTCTACTCTGTGAAACACGCACGACTTTTAACAGAAACAACTGCACGAATTTTCATGGTGGTTGAATCCGGTCATTGTACCGTCTGCTTGTATGGTGGTACACTGCGCTCGGAACTGTTATAGCTATATGGGGGGACACTGCGCTCGGAACTGTTATAGCCATATGGGGGGACACTGCGCTCGGAACTGTTATAGCATTACTACTAACGCCTTCTATAAAAACCTTATATGCCCCCAGGGCATAGCTTAAAACCCTTGCCCCGCGGGTTGTGGGGGAGTGTCCTCCTCAAAAAGATATTTTCTATTTGGAAATCAACTACGCTGAACAAAATGGCTATCTAAAAATTTTGATTGGATGTGTTTGGGGGAATGATGGGCGTGGGGGGGGGGGGGCTAGTTGCCCTCCAATCACTTTCGACTATTAAAAATGGCACTAGCCCTTTGAATTTCCAACCGAATGAGCCTTTTTTGAAGTTTCTACGACAACGCCTTCTATAAAAACCTTATATCCCCCCAGGTCATAACTTAAAACCCTTGCCCAGAGGGTCGTGGGGGAGTGTCCTCCCCAAAAAGATATTTTCTATCTGGAAATCAACTACGCTGAAAAAAATGGCTATTTCAAAATTTTGATTGGATGTTTGGGGGGAATGATGGGCGTGGGGGGGGGCTAGTTGCCCTCCAATCACTTTCGACTATTAAAAAGGGCACTAGCCAATCGAATGAGCCCTTTTCGAACTTTCTACGACAACTCCTTTGATACGAAGTGCTCGGGTATGAGAAAAAAAAAAACACCAAAAAACAACACATTGTGCCCGCATCGTTCTTTGCTTAGGCAGCGCTAGCGCGCTGCCTATGATTATATGACCCCTTTCCAGTTTTACACATACATTTATTCTATATGATTTGGTTGGAGTAACAAAAAAAAAGACAAATTCTTCATAGCAATGAATGCTAAGTAAATAACGGAAAAATCAAAATAAAAAATCAGGCAAATTTTCTCAAATTTTGGTTTTGGATGGGTAATGATAAACCGAAAGAATTTTATTTATTTAGAATCATAGTTAGCGCAATAGCGCTGCCTAAGTAAAGAACGATGTTGGCACAATGTTTTATTTATTTAGACTAGGGCACTTCGTATTGAAGAAGTCGTTGTAGAAACTTGGAAAAGGGCTCATTCGATTGGAAATTGGAACGGCTAGTGCCCTTTTGAATAGTCGGAAGTGAAAAGCAACTAACACTCCTTACACGCCCGCCCTTTCCCCAAACATATCCAATGAAAAATTTGAGATAGCCATTAGGTTCAGCGTAGTTGATTTCCAGATACAAATTGTGTTTTTGAGGAGGACACTCCCCCACAGCCCTCAGGGCAAGGGTTGTAACTTATGCCCTGGGGGCATACAAGGTTTTTATAGAAAACTTTGTCATATAAATTTCAAAAAGGGCTCATTCAATTGAAAATTCAAATGGCTAGTGCCCTTTTTAAGGTCGAAAGTGATTTGAGGGCAACTAACCCCGCTATCACGCCCACATTTTCCCTAAACTCATCTAATCAAACTTTTGAGATAGCCATTTTTACTAACGTAGTGGAAAATTCTAGAAATTAGGTCTTTGAGGATGACAACACACCCCCCACAGCCCTAAGGGCAAAGGTTGTAAGTTATGCCCTGGGGGCATATAAGGTTTTTATAGATAACGTTGTCGTAGAAACTTTAAAAAGGCTCATTGATTGGAGATTGAAATGGGTAGTACCCTTTTTAATAGTCGAAAGATATTGGAAGGCAACTAACAGCCTTTCTACGCCCACCATATCCCCAAACACATCCAATCAAACTTTTGAGATAGCCATTTTGTTCAGCGTAGTTGATTAGCAGATAGAAATTATGTTTTTGAGGTGGACACTCTCCCGCAGCCCTCAGGACAAGGGTTGTAAGTTATGCACTGGGGACATATAAGGTTATTTATAGAAAGCTTTGTCGTAAAAACTTCAAAAGGGCTCATTCGATTGGAAATTCAAAGGGCTAGTGCCCTTTTTAAGGTCTAAAGTAATTGGAGGGTAACTACCCCCCCCCCTCACGCCCACCTTTTCCCCAAGCACATCCAATCAAAATTTTGAGATGGCCATTTTGTTCAACGTATTTGAAAGTTCTGGAAATTAGGTCTTTGAGGATGACACCCCCCCCCCCCCCCATATTCCTCAGGGCAAGGGTTGTAAGTTATGCCCTGGGGGCATATAAGGTTTTTATAGAAAACGTTGTCATAGAAACTTCAAAAAGGGCTCATTTGTTTGGAGATTGAAATGGCTAGTACCCTTTTTAATAGTCGAAAGTGATTGAAAGGCAACTAACACCCCTTCCACGCCCACCATTTTCCCGAACACTTCCAATCAAACTTTTGAGATAACCGTTTTGTTCAGCGTAGTTGATTACCAGACATAAATTATGTTTTTGAGGAGCACACTCACCCGCAGCCCTCAGGGCAAGGGTTGTAAGTTATGCACTTGGGGCATATAAGGTTTTTTACAGAAAGCTTTGTCGTAGAAACTTCAAAAAGGGTTCATTCGACTGGAAATTCAAAGGGCTAGTGCACTTTTTTAAGATCGAAAGTGATTGGAGGGCAAGTAACCCCCCTCTCACGCCCCCCATATTCCTCAGGGTAAGGGTTGTAAGTTATGCTCTGGGGGCATATAAGGTTCTTATAGAAAAATATTGTCGTTGAAACTTCAAAAAGGGCTCATTTGATTGGAAATTGAAATGGCTAGTGCCCTTTCTAACCGTTGAAAGAGATTGGAAGGCAACTAACACCCCTTCCACGCCCACCATTTATCCGAACACATCCAATCAAAATTTTGAGATAGCCATTTTGTTCAAAGTGTTTGAAAGGTTCAGAAATTATATCTTGGAGGATGACACTCCCCCCTCAGCCCCTCAGGGTAAGGGTTGTAAGTTATGCCCTAAGGGCATATAAGGTTTTTATTGAAAGCTTTGTCGTAGAAAATTGAAAAAGGGCTCATTCAATTGGAATTTGGAATGGCTAGTGCCCTTTTTAATTGTCGAAAGTGATTGGAAGGCAACTACACCCCTTCCACATCCACCATTTCCCCAAACACATCCAATCAAAATTTTGAGATAGCCATTTTGTTCAACGTAGTTTATTTCTAGATAGAAATTATGTTTTTGAGGACACTTCCCCCACAGCCCACAGGGAAAGGGTTTTAAGTTATGCCCTGGGGGCATATAAGGCTTTTATAGAAAGCTTTGTCGGAGAAACTTCTAAAAGGGCTCATTCAATTGGAACTTCAAAGGGCTATTGCCCTTTATAGTCGAAAGTGGTTGGAGGGAAACTAACCCCCCACTCACGCCCCCTTTCCCCAAACACATCCAATCAAAATTTTGAGATAGTTATTTTGTTCAGCGTCATTGAAAGTTCTGGAAGTTAGGTTTTTAAGGATTACAACCCCCCCCCCACAGCTTTCAGGGCAAGGATTGTTAGTTCTGCCCTGGGGGCATATAAGGTTTTTATAGAAAGAGTTGTCGTAGAAACTTGAAAAAGGGCTCAATCGATTGGAATTTCAAATTCGATTGGAATTTCCTTTTTAATAGTCAAAAGTGATTTGAGGACAACTAACTCCCCTCTCACATCCATTATTTGCACAAACACTTCCGATCCACAGTTTGATATAGCCATTTTGTTGAAGGTAGTTGAAGGGCCCGAAAATTAAATCTTTGAGTATGACGAACCCCCACAGCCCTCAGTAATAAGGTTGTAAGTTATGTCCTGGGGGCATAAAAGGTTTTTATAGAAAGCGTTGTCGTAAAAACTTAAAAAGGTTTTTGTTTCGAAATTGAGAGGCCTATTGTCCTTTTTAACAGTCAAAGTAATCGGAGGGAGAATCATCCCCCTCCCCCGTCCATCATTTCCTCAAAGATTTCAGATCAACATTTTGATATATCCATGTTGTTTAACGTAGTTGAAAAGTCTGGAAATTTGAGGATGACACACCCCCCCCCCCCAATAGCTCTTAGGACAAGGGTCGTAAGTTATGCCCTTGGGGCACATAAGGTTTGTATAGAAAGTGCTGTCGTAGAAGCTTCAACAGGGCTCATTCGATTGGAAATTTAGAGGACAAGTGCCTTTTTATTAGTCGATAGTAATCAGAGGGCAAATACTCCCCCCCCATGATCATCTTTTCCCCAAATACTTCCAATCAAAATTTGAGATATCCATTTTGTTCAACGTATATAAAGAGCTCATTCATAAAAAGGGGTCATTCGATTGGAAATTGAAAGGGCTATTGCCCTTTTTAGTGGTAGAAAATATTCGGGGGGCAACTAACCCCCCTCTTACGCCCACCTTTTCCATAAACACATCTAATCAAAAGTTTGAGATAGGCTTTTTATTCAACGTAATTGAAAGGTCCATAAATTATGTCTTTCAGGGTGACACCCCCCCCCAGGAGCTCCCAGGGCAAGGGCTGAGCTATGCCCTGGGGGTAGATAAGGTTTAAAAAACTGATCGTATATACTTCGGAGGGGAGGGGGGCTCATTGGATTGGTAATCAGAAGTTCTAGTGTCCTTTTTAAGATTTACAGTGATCGAAGGATGGATATCCCCCCACAGCATCGTATTTTCATGATCACGATAAGAAACATAATCGGAATGAGAATATTTGTATGCTACCACTGCTATTACAATTAATTACAACATAGTTAAGCGTCAAAATTACTGTACACAAAACTTCGAATACCGTTTCACAAAATTTATCATTTATCTTGGAATATTAGTGCAAGTCGAAAAAAAAAAAAAACTCCTTCAGGCTAACTTCAGAAGTATATTGAAACTGCGGGATGTGACTATAGTTATTGTGAATCAATATCAACTTATCTACTCTGTGTGGACTGAGGCCATTTTTTTTTCTAAGTCACTATCATAGTCACTATCAGAACTACCACCAAAAATAGTCTTTCTGCCGTTACACTAGTCGCAGGAATAGACAATAACTTTCTGGCAAGTGCAGCGACGTACGAAATTTTATCGCGGTTATGTCTCCATAATTGAAGAACGTTGCCATCACCGTCGTCTTTGGTTTCTTCCTATCATAGGCAGCGCAATCGCGCTGCCTAAGTAAAGAACGATGTTGGCACAATGTATTATTTATTTATTTTTTTCTTTAGACCAGGGCACTTCGTATTGAAGAAGCTGCTGTAGAAACTGAGGGAACATTTTCTTAAATGTAGTTGAAACTTCTGGAAATTAAGTCTTTGACAACCCGCCTCACATAGCCCTCAGGGTACGGGTTGTATTTATGCCCTGGAGAGGATGCTTGACATTTTTTTATTATTAAATAAAAAAAAAACAACCCCCTCACAGCCCTCAGGGTACGGGTTGTAATTATTGTTTTAAAAAATGCCCTGGGAGCATATAAGGTGCTTATAGAAAGCGTTGTCGTAGTTTTAAACTTTCAGTTTAAAAAACTTGTTTTTTTAAAGGGTTCTCGATACAGCTGGAAATTGAAAGGTCTTTACAAATTAACTACGTAACTAACCTATTTGAAATTCGATTGGCAAAAAATTGAAAGGGCTAGTGCCCTTTTGAATATTCGAAAGTGATTAGAATGTTTCCCCCCTCTTTTGACATTTTTATAGTATTAAATAAAAAAAACAAGTTTTTTAAACTGAAAGTAAGGAGCGACATTAAATTCCTTAAAAGTTTTCGAAACGAACAGAAATTATTAACGTATATGAAAGGGGCTGTCCCCTCCTCAACGCCTCGCTCTTTACGCTAAAGATAGCTCTTTTTTATTGTATTTTAAAAAATACGTTATAAGTTGTGAGACAGAGTCAAACTTTAGCGTAAAAGAGCGAGGCGTTGAGGAGGGGGACAGCCCCTTTCATATACGGAATAATTTCTGTTCGTTTTAAGTTTTAATGTCGCTCCTTACTTAAGTACCCCAACCCTGTCCCCTCAGTTTAAAAACTTGTTTTTTTATTTAATTTCTGATCGCTATTTTTTAGTTAATGCAGCTTTTATTTGCGTAAAAATTTTACTTTTCCCTTTTGCTAAATGGCATGTCTTTACAAATTAAAACTTACGTAACTAACTTCTATGGTGTTTTCGTATATTTTTCTTTGGCAAAAAATACAAAGTTGCAGAGTTTTTTGCAGATATGAGCTTTTGAAACCTATGTAATAGGGTTTTCTGATACGCTGAATTCTGACGGTGTGATTTTCATTAAAATTTACTTTCACTTGTAGGGGATGTTTCCCCCCTCTTTAAAAAATCGAGTAAATTTTCTCAGGCCTGTAGCCTTTGATGAGTAATACTAAACTTAATAAAAATTTATATATTTAGGATCAGCATTATAAACACATTCTTTTGATACATTTATTGACATCAGAATTCCGTTTTTTTTAAAAGTTTCGATTACTATTGAGCCGTATCGCTTGTTTTTTTTATTGTTGTTTTTTTGATACGTATATGTTATTACGTATATGAAGATTTGGAGAGTAAGCTTCTGGAACATTGAAGTGAGAGGGGTCCTCCCCTTAGTCAATCACCACGCTCTTTACGTTAAAAGTTAAAAAAAATTTTGATTCAAAGCAAACTACTGAATCACAAAGGCTGTTTAATTGGAGTATAGATAGCTCTTTTGAAAGCACTCAAAAAAAGTTACGGTGATAGCGATTATTTTTATTAAAGAGCGATAGTATTGATTTCTTGGAGAACCCCCTCACATACGTTATAATTTCTGTTCGTTTTAAGTTCTAATATTCAATAATTTTTTCTTACATTTCAGTTGAAAAAACTTGTTTTTTTTTTTATTTAATTTCTGATCGTTCTAATGATCGATTTAATTTTCTAATGCTTTGGGGGAAATCCTAGAGTCTAACCCGCCCCTTCATAGAAATGTTTCTTACCCCAAAGAAACATCCTCCATGGAAATATTCTCCAGAGTAACCCCCTCCTCTAATCCCCCCCCCCCAGAAAAAATCCTTCCTGAAAATGGTTGTATACTTCCCAATAACCAATAAATAATGCTGGCAAGTCCGGCGCCCCCTTCATGGCAATTTCCCTTCCCCCATGAAAACTTCCATCATGAACAGATCTCTCCAACATAACTGTTGATTTACCGACCCACCCTTCCCTCCCACTACTCAGAAAAAAACCTCCTGAAAACTTCTGTATACTTCCCAATAACCAAGTATAATAAGTTAACAGTTAAAGCACCTTAGCTTGGTCCTCCCTCTGGGAACTTCTAAGAAATTTCAATTGGGGGATTCTAGTCACCCTAAAAGAAAACATATTTATCATATTTTCGACCAGTTATTTAAAAAGCAGCTGAACAAATTGGCTATCTCAAAAATACATTTTGATCGGGTGACTCTTCGGGGTCTTTAATTAATTCTATTATTAAAAAAAAAATAAGCGTGGGAGATGGGGCCTAGTTGCCCTCCATGAGCCTTTTTTTTGGTCACTTTTTCTTCAAACTAGAATTTTTCTTAATTTCCGTTAACCAATGAGATCCCTCCCACAATATTCTAGGACCACTGGGTGGATAAGATCACCCCTGGGCTTTTAAAGAAAAAAAACAAAAAACAAATAAACACGCATTCCGTGATCTTTCTTCTGGCAAAAAATGTAAAAATTCCACATTTTTGTAGATATGAGCTTGATCTCAAAACTCTACAGTAGGGTTCTCTGATGGACACGCTGAATATAATGGTGTGATTTTCATTAAAGGTTCTATAGCTTTTAGGGGTCTTTCCCCCCTTTTTTTGAAAATCAGCCAAATTTTCTCAGGCGCGTAACTTTTGAAGGGTTAGCACTGCAAACTTGATGAATTTTAGTTATCAAAAACTATTCATAATTTGAAATCAGCCCTCATTGAAATCTGATATCAATATTTTGATAGTATGGACTATTGGATTATCAAAAAACCCGTTTTCTAGAGTTTCGGTTTACCATTGAGCCGGGTCGCTCCTTACTTATAGTTCGTTAAAACCAATACGAACTGTTTGAAAGATCGATGTGGCATCTTTAAAATGTATTATTAATTAGTAGGGCTATTTATTTAATTAAATTAACATTAGTAACTCTCAAAACCCTTATGCCTTTCCAAGGCGACAGAACATAATCGGCACTTTACTGAAAAAATATAAATGTTTTTACTTTTATAACTTTGATAAATAAAATAATATTAACATTTTTGATTACTAAATATCAGTATATGTATATGATTTTATTGATAAATTTTAAAACTGACAATGCACACTCGGCATTTTTAGTTTTTTCAGTATAAAGCTGCAAATTATTGTTCTGGCCGCGTAATTATCTTGTATTGAAGGTAAAATAAGTCTAGGCTAGTTTTTCGAGCCCTACCATGGGCCTATGTCAATTTCTACTATATGTTAATTTGAGTTGGTTGAACTTGAACTTGACTCGGTTATTTCCTGTAATTTCTGTTCGTTTTGGGTTTCATTTATTTATCGATGCTGATTTGTGGTGGTTTTACACTTGGTAGATTATTTGGTTATATTTTTGCTCATTTTCAGTTTAATCGAGTTCTTTACTTTTCTTTGAAAAACTTGTTTCGTGGAAAAAGTTTTTTTTTTAATTAATTAGCATAAAAAGCCAATACCGCAGGTGTAGCAATTCTCATGAGAATTCCATTTTTAGTTTTGGTGAATATTGACCCATTTCACTTTTTACTTCCAACATTTTATGACAAAATATTTAATAAGATTCTCTTGTGACGAAAATTATTTTGAACTTGTTCATTTTGCTTAGTTGAATGGGACAATAAAAAGAAAGAGGGTCAATTTGACATCTGGATAGTTAAGCTTAAATTTTGTTTTTCTTTTCTATTCTATTTTGTAGAATGTCTGAATATATAAGGGATTGAATATATAAGGAATTTTCAGTGTTTTTTTGTTCGTTTTTGGTTTGACCCGAGTTTTCAATTTTGTCGTTTATTCTTTTCCGGTTCTTTCGGCAGAAAATGTTTTGACATGCTGTTAGTATCGAAATTCGGATGTAGTGACAACTATGTTATAGGTGACAAGCAACTTTAACTTTAGCAAAGGGATATTAAAAGATAATTTTACAAATATGTCTGAAGAAGCATCCAGTGTAAAACCTGTTGAGAGTGGAGAAAAAAATCAACATCACAATCAAAACAGGAAAAGAAAAGCATAGCTTTCAGTTTGATAAAAATGCTAGCATAAAGCAGGTAAGGCTGGGAAGTAGGCTAGGAAGTTCCAAACTCAAAATTAGGCTAGAGTAAATTTTTTCCTTGGCTAGTCACATGCAAGAGTACATTTAGGGTTTTCTGGTCAATTTGGGGACAACTCTATTGCTTACATAATAAAAAGGCAAACATACCAAGATACTCCATGTATTTTTTCATTCTCTTTCCAAATAGGCTATATAATAGCCTAGGCTAATAATTTCATTCATAAATCCATTTTAAAGCTCTTAAATAGATACCCCTTAAAATGACAGGCTTACTTAATTCCTTGTGGAAATATTCTAGTTAGCCTAGGCTAGTTGGCTCAACAGAAGGAAATATTTTAATTAAATAAAAATAGCCTAGAGCAAATTTTCTAATTAGGCTAACTCTAGGCTAATGCAATGGCAAAGAAATAGACATAACATTTATAATCCAAATATAGGCTACCAATCCCTTGAGTAAGAAATGAACTCTACCCCCCCCCCCCCCCCCCCCCCCCCCCCCCCCCCCCCCCCCCCCCCCCCCCTAATGTGCAGATATATGGGCTACCCTGAATTATACATAAGGTAGGCTATGAAACTCAGTACTCAGGTAGTACCTAATCTTGGCCAGATATCCTGATTAAAAGCAGTAAGTTCTACTTTAGCTACTTTTGGCTAGCCTATTTTAGAAAGGGGTTAGGTTAGGAACTTACAGGAACAGTGCCTCTTACTAGGGCATCATATCCTGTTGTGGCACTCTTTAATCTTGGCTCAACATAGTGCACCTAGTGCACAAATTCATGTCGCTTAGGATAGGAAAAATGAAACTTTCAGAGATGGGTCTACAGGCTAACTCTAGGAGGTCTTGAAATTTTGCCTACATGACAGGTATCACTTAATTTTCAGTTATCAGTTTCTTTTTCTCTGGCTTTGGTTCTGAAAATGCAATTCCTGTTTTTTAGTAGGATTTTAAGCAGTATCAATGTCTTTTTTTGAAAATTTAGGAAATGTATTTGCATATCTCTAAAACCTTTTAAATTCAGATTGAGCAAAGTTGTGAAGCTTAAAACAACTTTGTTGTACTTAATTTAAGCTATAGATCTGTTTTGCAAAGTTTCACTTTAATAACACACAAATTTCAAAGGTCACGACCCTCTAGAGATAGAAGGAGTGAAGGTAGGTACTTCAAAATACCTTCCCAGGCCATACTTTAGCCTGTAGACCAATCCCTGAAAGTTTAATTTTTCCTATCCTAACCCCTTTCCAAGATAGCCAAAAGTAGCTTAAGTACAATGTTACTGCTGTATTTCCTAAACATCTAAAACAGGCTTTTGATCTTGGACATAATGCATATAGGTTTAGATAGGCCTAGGCTAGTTAGGATTGGCAGGTAAAATTTGGGTTTAGCTACTTTTTGCAATCTTAGAAAGGGGTTAGGTTAAGAAAATGAAACTTTCAGTAATGATACCAGGGCCAATAACATACTCTGGGAAGGTGTTGCCAAGCTTCAATGTTAACCCTCTTCTGGATTCTACATCTTAGTATCACTTTCTTTTTCTCTGGTTTTAGTTCTGAAAATGCAATTTCTGTTATTTGAGTAGAATTTTAAACCATATCCACATTTCTGCATTGTTAGGAATATTGATAATATCACCCCAACTCACTTTTTCACTTTTACAGAATACAGTAGTACCTGTCAACACCAACACAAAATTTACCCACCATGTTCACAGAAAAGAATAGGCCAAAACTCTTTGTCTAGCTGAGTGTGGAAGACTTGGAATTCACTTCCATCAGAAATAGTTGCAAGTACCACAGTCCAGTCTTTCAAAAGTAGTTTAGCCTCTACAGATTTCTATACTGGGTCCTATCACAATCCATTTTGAGAATATTTTTACTTTTGTATTAGCTGATTTGTGACAGTGTGTTTTCAGTTATTTGTAGGCTTAGGTATCAATTATTAACAGATATGTTTCAGTTAAGTTGGTATGCTATTGTATGTTTCAGTAATATTGTTTCCAATGTTTTCAGTTACTGTATGTTTTTGTTATGTTTTTGACATTGTTATAGACTTTTTTATAATTGTTTTGTGCAACAAGCTTGTTAAAGCTTACTGTATCTTGGTATTAATAAATATCAGTTTTTTTTTTTCTAAATTTAGGAAATGTATTTGCAGATCTTCAAAACCATATAAATTGGGATTGAGCAAAGTTGTGAAGCTGAAAACAATTTTGTTGTACTTCATTTAAGCAGAAGATCTATTTTGCAAGATTTCAGTTTTATAACACCACAATTTTTTAAGGTCATCAAAGGTCACTGCCCTCAAGAGGGTGAAGGAGGAGAGATATGCACTTCAAAATATCTTCCTTGGACATACTTTAGTCTGTAGACAATACACCTCCCCCCACCTAGTTGAGAGATATAGCTTACAGTACACTCTGTATATTCAAACTAGGGCATGCTAATACCATCACTATGTGGACTAATCTTAGACAAATGTTTCAATTAAGATGTATCTTTCATAGAAATCAATAGTAGGCTCTGAATCTTGGATATGATATAGATTGTAAAAGATTGGCTAATGGTGGGGACTAAGCTTGGCTAGATTGCCTGATTACTATCTGGGAAGATGTTTTTTTTTTTTTTTTTTTTAAACTTAGACAAAAGTTGGCCTTACATCCTAATTTGTCTGTATGCAATTGTTCTGCTTTCACAATGCTTGCCTTAGACTGAATGTATTCAGGGTTGATTTGCTAGGTGATTTAGATACTTTGGTATAACTTTGTGATGTCATATCCAAGATTGGACATGGGCAGCATCCTCTAAGTTTAGGCTTAGAGTGCAAATCTGTGATTAGTCTCCACTATTAATTGTTGGTGCAGTAACAGTTTTTAGTCTTGTATATGGTTACAACACTGAAGCTAATCACACTTATTTATGAAATTTTGAAAAATTCAGTGGTAAAATAATCCACTTTCTAGGTGGTGCAATTAAGATTTTAAAGTCATTTAACTACTCAAATGATGATTCTGTCCAACTACTGGGTATCTTATTTTTCAATAGTGCAACTATTTCTGTATTATTATTTTACAGCAAATGCCAAGCTGGGAGCAGGAAGCCAAAATCAGGAAGAAAAGTTGCATTATTCTAAAGAAAATAGTGTGAATATTTGTTGTGGGATATATATTAATTTATCAGGGGAAAGGAATGAGAGTTAATGCACTTTTAGTATTAAGAGTATTTTTGATTGTTTTAAGATAAAGTTTTCAGAATTTCTGGTAACCCTTTACAACTGACAAATAATAAGGAAGAAGGTGGTTTTATACCTTAAATTGCAGCTTGGAGCAATATAAGGATTTTTCCTTGTGAAGCTCCAGAGTTGATGACCAAAGTTGGTTTTGTTGTTGTTTAGTGACCAGGTGCAGTTGAAGGACCAGTAGCTTCCCAGTTGAGTTAACAGCTCAAGGGCTCAAGATAAAATTTGCAAAGAAAGTAATTAACATATTTTGAGAGAGCATAAAAAGATCCTTAAAAATTCTAGATGATAGGCTTTTGTCTATCTTGGAAAATAGTTTTGGTCAGTAGTTCCTAAAATTTTTTGAATAAAACACTCAGGAATGAATCCAGAACCTCAGTGATCCCCCAGAAATATATTTTTATCTACCTATCTCTACCCCTGTCCCCCTCCAAAGGCACTGAGTTTTAATGACCTTTTGTAGTCTTTGTGTTATAGAAGTGAAAACTTGAGAAATATATGTTCTGCTCAAATGAGGCACAACAAACGTGTCTTGTGCATTACACCTTTGCTACATGCTGATTTATGAGGTTTTAAAGTTTTGAAAATTTGTTTCTTAAATTTAGGAAAAAAGTCTTGTAGGTTTGGTGTGCTGTCTGCCCCCCCCCCTAATTTGTAAATATATAGCCCAAATTATATTATTATATAAACTAAAGGTTTTATTTTATTAGGATTAACCTAACTTCACTTCTTGGGTGTGTTTTGTATGTTTTCTAGCATTCTCAGTAAAGTCCTTGAACTACTTCTCCCATAAATTTTGGGTAAGTGTAGATTGGATTACCATCATTCAACCAAGGCATGAGTTGCCTGTTTGTACATAGACTTTTAAAGAAAGCTATTGATGAAGCCACAAAATGGGATCCTCCCTCTTTATGTACAGCATAGATATCTCAGCTACATTCAATTCAGTTGTACAGTCTCAGGTGTTCCTGAAATTACTCAAGTAGGGTGTGAATGCTCACATCAGAGCATTTTTGTTTTTCTGGTTCTTGGTAAATTTTTTGAAAGTTAGACTGACAGAAGATCATCTGAGCAGACCCATTAGACTTGTTCAAGGCCTCAACAAGGATCTGTATTAAGCTTTATCCTGTTTAATACCCTGACATCTGGAATAACAAAAAATATTGCCAGAGGATTCAGTATTAATGTATGCAACCTCACCCAGCTTTTTTATGCTGACAACCTGCTGATGTTAAGCTGTAACCCTGCTTCTCTACAAGAGAATATTGACCACCTGATAATTGGATACATTTATCCATTGTTCCTTGGGGGGGGGGGGTATTTTCCACTGGGGGTAAATGCCGGCCACCATTCAGTTTATGTGGTAGTTGAGTTCAGAGTGGTGGTCAAATTATGGTGGTTGAGCTATGTGAGAACCTCTTGTAGATTTTAGCTGGTGACCACCCCCCCCCCCCTGAATGGATACTCAAAATATGCTGCTGTTCCCAGGTACTTCATGGATTTTCCAGGGAAAAAATTTTGTTCATTCAACCATCCCATATGTAAGATTACCATTTTGCTGCTTGCTTGCCAAGAAACAAAATTTCAAGTAATGGATAAGAAAATGCCCCCCCCCCCCCCAAAAAAAAAAAAATACCCCCATGGAAATTAAGGCTTTCCAAATTTGAGAATTTTATTTGTTTCATTTTTTTAATTTCTGTAGGGGGATGGAATTTTGGTACTTGTGTATTATGCACCACTCACTCAAGTTTACACTGTGTAAAATATGAGAACACACCAGTTTTTTTTTGTTAGTTTCTTTGTTACTTTAGAAATAAATATGCGCTATAGATTTGCACATTAGGGGGGGGGGGCTAAGCATAACAGGTCTGCATGCAAAATGTGTTTGGTACAATTATTCTGCATATTAGATAGATAGACAAATAAGTGTATTTTAAAGCCAAATATATGGCCATGAACACTGTAAAATAACATAAATGAATATAGTTGATGGGGAGGGGGTGTTTAACCCCCCCCCCCAAAAAAAAAAATGCCCTCCCTTACAAAAATACCCCTTCCCCTCCTTCGGAAAGTACCCCGCGGAAAAAAAAAACCCCTTCTAGGAAAATACCCTCCCCCTGTGGAAAATAAGGTTTCTAAATTTGAAACTTCTATTTGAGTTTTTTTTTTTATAGTTTTGTTGAAAAGTGCTAAGGAACGGGAAAAAAGAGGAATTTACACACCAGAAGTGTCTTAAAAACTTAGAAAAAAACACAAATCCATTTGTGTTGAAAAGGTTTCCATATGATTTTCTGCAATTTTTGGCAGTAGCAGGTGCTAAATTAAAAAAAAAAAAAAATGAAGAAGAAAAACATTTAGGCAAACAATCATCAATATTAAGCTAAAACATATGGCACCAAAAAGTTTAAGAAGGTTTGGCTATCCTTTGAAAAGATAGTTGGCTTTGGGAACCAACATATTCTAAGTTGTTTAAGTTTTTACAGACAAAAGCATTGTCAAATTCTATGAGTTTGTTTTTTCTTATCTTCCAAGTGTAAAACTACCACAAATCACCATTAACAAATGAATGAAACCCAAAACTAACAGAAATTATAAAATATAGCCTAGTCAGACTCAAAACAAGCAAAAAGTAAAAGAAGTATGGCTGACAACACCCATGTCTTCTTCAGACCAGAAAATAATTTGCACTTTACTTAAAAAAAAACAAAACATGTATTGTCAGTTTGATATACATATTGTGATATCTATTCCTTACAGTCTTAATACTTCTTTATTTGTTGAAGTCAATAAAGTGAAAACATTTAAAATGTATTTTATTTTCAGTAAAGTGCAATTTACTTTCTGGTCTTGAGGAGGTGTGGGGGTTGTCAGCCCTACTCATGTTAATTGTTGCTATTTTGAGTTTGAGTAGGTTATTTATTGCTATTTCGGTTCGTTTTGGGTTCTATCTATCTACGTTGCAGAATAATTGTACCAAACACATTTTGCATGCAGACCCATTATGCTTACCCCCCCCCCCCCTAATGTGCAAATCTGTTATGCAAACTTATTTCTAAAGTAACAAAGAAACTAACAAAAAAAAAAACCAGTGTGCTCTCGAATTTTACACAGCGTAAACTTGAGTGAGTGGTGCATAATACACAAGTACCAAAATTCCACCCCCCTACAGAAATTAAAAAAATAAAACTCAATAAAATTCTCAAATTTGGAAAGCCTTAATTTCCATGGGGGTATTTTTTTTTTGGGGGGGGGGCATTTTCTGGGAGGGGGGTATTCACCTAGAACCTAACTGAACTACCTTAAATTCAACCACCATCAACTTAACTACCTTAAATTTAATGACCAAACAGTTCAATCACAACATAACTCAATTCTGTTTCAATTTATCTTGCGAGGGATTTTTTAATATATTGTTTTGAAAAAGGAGCAAAAAACGAAACATTGCAATTAATGCCATTTTTCTGAAGAGCAAAACATGACTCAAGAGAGAAAAGCTCAGACTTTCCAGAGAGAAAATGTGTTTGGGTAATTTGTATTTGTTTCCCTGCCATTTTTTTTATACTATCCTCAGCAACCACAGATATTTTTGTCTTCTAAATTTATTCATGCTTACATCTGTCCACAAGCACTGGGGGACAAAGAAACACTGGAAGAAAGGGTGATATATTCCTAAAGTCAGCAATATTCTCCTTGGGGGGAAATCTGGAAAAAGTTAATGAAAAACACATCTTTGTGGGTATTTTTACATTCAAAGCATCTTTTCACACTTTATATGAGCAATTGCTTTCAGATTATCTAGTTTTTGTTTTCTCCCTAAGGGTATATTTGAGTGTGCCTTGAAAGTCATTGAGCAAGTATTTTATATTTTGAAGTTTTCTGACCCTGCTGTTGGTGCCACCAGACATTGTCATACTTTAGTCCATCAAAGAGCTTCCAAAGACTTGGATGAGTGCAGATGAATATACCATTAAATACATTTTGGAAACCTTTTGTGGCATTTGTAGTTTTTGCAATATAATTCAATGCACTTCAAGTGTGGTTCCAGAAGACTGGTAAGAAACTTTGCAGTGCAGCCCTCTTGTTCGTCAGTTGAATGCCATGTAAGTAGGTATCATTGAAGTAACTCAAGAGAGAATCATAACTATCACCCTGGGGGAAGTGACAACAGAGTTCATCAAACGCTTCCAATATCTTGTAATGGAACAAAAGCTAAGGCTGAGATACTTTTGACAGGGATATTAAAATTGGGATACTTTTCAAGCTCTTGCTTGAGTCCCAACAATTGAATTTCTCTTATGAGAGACTGTGAAAAGTGAAAGTAACATCCTAATTGTGCAGAATTTGGAAACTCAACTCTAAAAGCATTTATAACAGCTTTTTCAAAATCTGCTAGAATTCAGTGGAATTGACTCTTGGTACCAAGGCTTTAAGTGCTTGTAGCATTCCTTGATATGTGCTTTCTGCTTTATTAGGCAAAAGAAAATAATTAGGCAAAAGATTAAAATATAAAAAGTATTTACAGTGCTTGTGTTGTTTTGTATCTGATCCAAGATATAGTAAGATTAGAGCTCCTGAATTTGGTTAGTTAAACAAATTACTTTATCTTTTGTTGTAGCATAGTAATAAATAAGCTCAAAAAGGAGACTGTGACAGCAAAATACTTAAGTGTCAGGTAAGTTTCTGAAGTTCAGGCAGTGGTGAACACACAACTCAACCACCATCACCTCAACTACCAAAAACTTACCCACCCCCAGCTCAACTAACTTAAATTCAACCACCAAACAACTTGACCATCAAACAACTCAACCACCCTGAACTCCACTACCACTTAACTCAGCTACCTTATTTTAACCATTAAACAATTCAACCACTGCATAGCTCAACCACCACATGACTCAGATCTGTTGATCAATCACCAAAGCCTGCTGAGCATTTACACCCTGGTGATCTGATCAATGTGAGGACTTCTCAAACCCAGTCCAACATTAAACAAGCAGCAATCACTTCCTCTGTGTCAACTAGAAACCTTACTAATTATTGAGAAAATTACCAACAGCATTTGCTCAAGTTATGACAAGCTTGTCTCTCTGAAATTTAGCTTGAACAGGCAGATCCTTGAATAGCTTTATGGAGTGGTTGCTCGCCCTCACCTGTTTTATATGAATTGCTGCAATGGGACTGTATATTCCTCTCTGCAATACTCCTCTCTGCAATACTCCTCTCTGTATATTGCAAGTACCTCAAGTTTTGCTTTGTTACTCACTATACAAGAGAAATACATTTTTTTTAAGATCGCAAATTGTGGTAAACCCAATTGCCATTGTGCTATCTACTGAAAAAAAACACGTGAAAAGGCGTTTGAAAACTTTGTTTGTGCTTTTGCCCCTATCTGGTCTATGAATGAAAATTATTGTTTAATTTAATTCTTTTGGTGCTGAAGTGTTTTTGTTTTTCCTCTCCTTCTTTTATGTTAATCTGCTCTTTTTTTTTGCTTGTGCAGGCAAAAATAAAATTATTATGTTGCCAGCAACATTGGCAAATGAAACCATTAATAAGATTTAGCCTATGTTGGTAATTTTTTGGATCTCTATGATCAAGACTTGATCTGTCCTTTTTATGTTCAGGATTCTTTGGAGACATGTATTTTCAAAGGCCAGGATTTGATGGTTTTGCTCTGCATTAATAAGCCATGATTCAAATCCATGCATCAGAATTGACTGAACATTACTATTGAGAAGTCTAAGTTTGATCCAGAGCAAGAAGATGTTCAGTCACCAATTATGGCTATTTGATTCAATACTCTCCAAATATAATGGTTGCTACCATGAAAAAAATGCAGCCCCCTCCCCTTAATAAGGCCAGATATATTTATTCAACTGTTCTTTCTATTTCACAATGATGGTATTGTATGGCAGAGTTACTTGAAACCTGGGTGTGACTGGACACAAAAGGTAAAACAAAGTTTTAAACTTACCTAGTTGCCTGACTATGCCTTCTAGAGAGTCACACAATAGCTTAAATTAAAGATAGGGCTCTGGGCTATTGTATGAGATTATTTAATTAAAAGACAAGATACAGATGCAAGAAAAATAGGGAAATTTTGTTTTAAGCTCAAAATTTTGTGCATTGATTTAAGTGGTGTGTAAAGCCCGCACTATGACTTCTACAGACAAAAAACCTTTTATTTTATTTATTTATTAGGAAACACAAAAAGGATCACATCTTTCACTTCATCTGACAAGATGGTAATTATTTGAAGTAAATCCTACCACTTTTTAATTTTGTAAGGGGTGGAATTAATTAATCATACTTTATCTTTAAATTAATTGCAACAATGATTCAAGCAATGAAAAACATTAGATAAGTATACTATTTAAACTATATCTGCCAAAAATAAAGAGAGCTTATCAAAATTGTCATGGTAGTAACCATTGTGTTTAGAAATAGTGTTGATTAGAAAATCAAATGTGTCTACTCTTTTGTTATAATAGTCATTCTATCAAAAGAGCCCATAGAATGGAGTATTACCAAAATGTTTGCTAAGAATTCAGTTTTTGCACTTTACTTACTTGACTTAATCCCCTTGCTGGCTGGGTGCCAGTGTCAAGTGAGCAGGTTAGATCTGTAACCCCAACATGAGTCTCCAAAGGTATTTTCAGCCTCTTACGTCCAATATTATTCTTGCCTACTAGTAAGACTTGAAAGATTTGAAGGAAAATGGATCATAAAATTGACAGAAAAGGCAATCCCGCCAGCCACTACAGACTCATACAAAGCTGAGGTTGACCAAGATTGGTTGAACGTTGACTGGAAGCTCAATGGGACTAGAACTTCAACTGAAGTTGTCACACCACCACCAGCAAGAAAACTACAGGAGGTCATTACCACCTTATCTCGCTAGCAATTGCAATTTAAAGTTTTAACTTTGAGTAAAAGTTTCGATTTGGCTTAGAATTCAGCTGAAATCCTGGTAGTCACTTTACCAAGAATTCGAGCACAAGAGAAGCAAACTCATATTGTCAAAAAATAATAGAATGAAACAACTCTATTTTCTCAGCTGCTTCATCCAGGAGACCAACTCTCAGCACACTGTGCTGAACACATTTATCGCAGTTATATTAGTAATGACTTTCAGTGGCTACAAGAGGTCTAGACCACAAAAGTATTGTGAGCACTGGCGGATTATTAAAAATTAGGAATGCTAAACCAGAAAAAAGTTAATTTCAAGTGCCTTAACAGAAATATTTTTTAAATGAAAGACATGGGCCACCACACAATCAGAAGGTATAGCTATGGGGGGGGGGCAAGCTAATCAAAGTTTTCTTATGCAGTTTATGTAATCCTGATTTAAACTTTCACTCATTGCTGCAGCCTAATATTCTTTGACTAGACAGCAATTCACCACGATCACAATTCCTTCTATCTGACTCAGCCTTTGTTTTATTTAGGTGAAAGCTGAAGCATCCACCAAGTTCAATTCTTCAGAAGATAAACTGTGTTTGATATTTGCTGGTAAAATCTTGAAAGATGAGGACTCGTTGGAAAAACATGGTATCAAAGACGGTTTCACAATTCATCTAGTGATCAGAGCAGGAACTGGAGGAGCTGAAACAGAAACTCCATCTACTCAGACACCTACAAATACTACCAGAGGTTTTTCTTTATTTTTTTTCTTTTTCATTTCTCTTAACGAAGGATTTTGTATGTCTTTATTATCACAAGATGCTAAGTCTTTAACACTTTTTATATCAAGAAGTAAATGTTAGGTGTTACAAAAATAAGCTGTTAATAACTGTATCTGTGTCCAATCAGAAATGCAGTTTGAAAAGGCTAAAACCTAAGTCTTGGTCAAGGTAAGGAAAGGGGTTAAATAGCTTTTATTTAATTTTTTTTGAGAAAATGGAAAAAAAAAAAATCCAAAATAGCTGTTTATATTGCTACTACTACTAACAACTCACTGCAGCACTAAACCGCCTGAGGCCAACATGGCTACACACGCTCCTCCCCCATCTCAATTTATTCAAAGGCTTCATCTTTACCCCATCCCAAGTTTTTCTAATTTCCCTTCAATCTTTTCTTACGACCTACTCACACCCCATCTAGGGATGATCTGTTTTTCGTTTGGCCCTAGGTGGTAGGCTAACAAGGGCAATCTTTAGTAATCTGTCATCCTTCGTCTGCAGAACGTGGATTAACCATTTCAACCCTTCTCTCACTATAGCTCTAGAAGGCGGGATAGAACTACATTTTTCGTGCAGATTACTGTTTGAAATACGGTCAGTCAGATGGTATCCAGACAATCCGTACACAATTTCTCTTGAAAACATCTCATCCTTCATGCTTGGCCTCGCCCATGTTTCAGGACCCTTCTTGACCACTGTCATCACTGTAGCTTTCAATATTCTAATCTTGGTTTGCAGACTTGTCTTCCTATTCTTCCAAACTTTTTTTTTTCAACTGTGAAAAAAAACCTGGAAATTGGCTATTCTACTTCATCTTTTTCAAAAATCATATTCACAATCTTCAGTAATAAATCTCTAACCTCAAAACCACCATATTAAAAAACTCATTTACAGCACTATCAGAACTTGGGGTCTTATTGTTTTTTAATAGTTTTAGTACTGTCACTACTTCATCCTCACAAAATAGATCTTTCTTCTCTTCCAAAGTGTCACAAACTTTTTCATTTTTTTTGTATCTTTTCCTGTAGCTTCATCACGGTTTAGCACTTTTCAGAATGTTCTTTCCATCTCTTTTTAACCCTTCTTTTATTCCTTCTTCTTTTTAACTCTTATTTACACCTTCCTATCTTTAACTGGGATAAGTCCAAACCGATGATTTCCTCTTAATTTTTTTAACATACCGGTACAGTATTTTACTATTATGCCGCCTGGCTGCATCTTCCAAGTCTTGAGTTATTCCATCCATGTCCTTCACTTGACACCTCCTTAATTCATATTTTACTTATTTGTCAACTTTGCTTACATTCCTCTTATTTTCATATGATAAAACTCACCTGGTCATATGAAAGCAAAACAGTTTGCTATAAGACTTTGCTCTTTACTTTTTGTACTTGTCTTAAACAGTAGGACTGAGACAGCACATCACATTGACCAACCTTCTTTAGGTGCTCTTAGTACACAATTAAGAGCATTAAAAATTAAAAAAAAAAACAAATAAAAGACTAAAAAAATTCAAAATGAAATATATGATTTGAATCATAAATTTAAAACAAATGGCGAGAGTTATGCACAGTTTGATCTGAAACTTGCCAGACAAATATTTTAGAAGCAGTTGACCATCATTTATTGTTATTTCACAGGACTGGGTACTGGTAGTTAATCCAGTCAATGACTGATTGAACCTTCAAGTTCTAGTTTGTGACTTTGTGCAGATGGAACTACTGTTTAAAACTTATGAAATGAAAGCAGTGCTTAGTATATTAATGATATCTATGGTAAGTCAGTATGGGTTTAAAGGTGCTTGCTTGTCAAATACAACTCTGTATGAATAGATTTGCTCGTTTCAACAAGTTCGACTATTTTAAAAAGATGGTGCAAGAAAAGGGTGGTTTCACATCAGTCAGAGAGATGCCAAAGGTTTTGTAAACTTTGGAGTGTTGGCCATTGGTTGGTATTTAACTGCCTGATTTACTATTGAAGAGCCAAGTAGCAGTCACAGCCCAGTACACCCTATTGTCAGCAGCTTTTTGGATTAAAGAAAGTTGTAAGCAAAATATTTTACTTCCCAACTTAAAGAAGATGAGCATAGAGAACAACATTACGATATTGAAATTTTTCACCAAACAGAAAAATGTTTAGTTAGGCTAACTACAC
>CM051264.1:43596461-43735869 GCA_027921565.1 Artemia sinica
ACCCCTATTGTCAGCAGCTTTTTGGATTAAGAAAGTTGTAAGCACATTTCTTTTACTTCCCAACTTAAAGAAATGAGCATAGAGAACAATCATTACGATATTGAAATTTTCCACCAAAACAGAAAACATGTTTAGTTAGGCTAACTACCCCTTAATCACCTGTATAACCTCAGAGACTAGCTCTGTGTCGGAATTCAAGTTACATTTGGTTACAAAGAATTCTGGAAGTTTAGCTCTCTTTAAGCTATTCGAAGATTTTGGTTACATTCAAAGTGTAATATGAAGACTAGGTTGTTTACAACCCAACAATGGCTAAATCTGAACACATTCCCCATCTATTGTTTCTTTTTCTGTCATGTTATTCTTGGAAAGTTTGCCATGCAACTCTAATGATTCAAATTACCTTGTATTTTCAGTAAAAGGACAAATAACCGAAGCTTCTTTCGTTTTTGGGGGAGGGGGCTGAAGAGTTCTTCGCTTGTCCCCATAAGGACATTATTTTTTTTTGAATTTAGCCATTTTCCACAGGGAAGCTCAAAATGGGTTGGATGGGGAAACCTGACATTTACCCCCTCGCCCTTTGCGAAAAAGAGCACTTTTTTTGCTTTCTATTCTAAATGAAAAGTGTTTTATTTGAATTTACTTCACAATTTTGTTGTTGTTATCGTTGGAAAATTTCTAGTTACTTAAAATAAAATGAAAAATAAAAATGTAAATGCAGTTATTGCTCATAGATAACGTTTAATATATGTAAAGGAGTCAGTTTGGCTTTAGTGCCTGAACTCTTGACCATAAAAAAATTAAAGCAGTTATTTTTCCTGCAAGAGTCGTTAACTAATTGTTTTTTTTTTTTTTTGGGGGGGGGGAGATTTACGATTTAAGTAAGACATAAATAATATTGAAGGAATAAGTTCGAATAGTGTAATAGTTTTTTGTGAAAGAGTTGTAAACTTTGGTTAATTGTAAGTGGTTTCAGTTGTTTCAGTTTTTTTCAATAGTAGTTAAACTTGAGTAGTAAACAAGTTGACAAAACGATTTTGTCACTCTGTTATTATCGAATCTGTATGTTTTTTCATAAACATGACATATAATCGCCTCATATCTGTGAAGAGAGCATTCTCAGCCAGTCTGTGATTGCTATTTTTTAATTAAGAATTCTTCCCAGTTACAGTTAGATTTTTGTTTGGGCTAATATTGTCTCAAAACACTACAAGGTAAAATAACTTTCCCCTCGTAAAAAGCGCTTATAAAAGAAGAATAAAGAATGACAATGCATCTTGTCAAGGAAGTGCCAACAAGTAAAAAGGGGGTATTTCACATTTGAGTGCTGTTTTGGGGGAACAAAAAAGGTACTTGAGAAATTTCCAGATGGAACAGTTTTGGCTTGAAGTCGGAAATAAATTTTTTTTTTTTTTTAGAAACATGGTGAACTGAAAAAAGAAAAACAACGTCCAAAAAACAAAAGTATTATCACAAAATTGGGTAATTGTATATCGGGTATTGAAGAATTTTTTATTTTTGATTTTGAAAAGAATATAAATGACCCCACGTTGTTCTTTTCCTCAACAAAAGTTATTTTGTATAGTTTTTTCCATAAGGATGTTTACAGCAATTGTCTTAGAAAACCCACAATAGAAAAACTATTTTTTTTTTCTGAGACAAAATTAATGAGTGCTTTCTTTTTTAGGTGGAACCCGTTGTTTATTTTTTGTGCGGGGAAATTTATATCTGAAAAAGTGTTCAATGGAAGAGTGATGAGAAATGTCCATTCATCTATTCCATATGATCGAAATCTCTCTCCCCAATAGTACTATCAAGCAGAAGAAATAGGTTCGTCTCTTGAAATTCTTGTGCTGATCTCCCCATGAAACGCACTGCAAAGACTTCAGACACTGTTTGTTATAACACGGTTTTCGACAGTAAACAAGCATGAAAATCATTTTGTTGAACTAAAAACTTTAAAACAAAGATTTCGAATGCAAAACGAGACATGATCCATGAAGAGGTTAAACAGGATTCGAGTTCCCCGCACCAGGTGTACTAGGTGTACGAGGTCTTCGCGTCTAAAAAAGTATTCTGGAAATAAGTGGCCGAAAAACAGGGAAAATTGAGACATATAAATAATGTATTTTTTAGCACCAAAAAACGAGTGCACTATTGCGGGCTGTTTTCTTTAGCAAATATAATGTTTCATGCTGAATTTTCTTTAGAGTACTGTTGAGAAGGAGCCTGTTAAATGAAGATTTCTAAGATAAATTGGGGGACCAACATAAAATTAGTGTCCGCCATGAACGACATTAACTGTTCTATACTTCGGTGTAAAACACATCGAACCCTACAAATTTTTGAAGCAAGCATTTATAATATATTTATTTGTTTTTTCAAAATTGTTTAGTTTAATTAGAGTACCTTTCAGCATTAGTTATGCTGATATCGTAATAGTAACTCTAAAAAATTTAGACAGAATCTCCCTGTAGAATAGAGTAAAATTAAAAGGTGAGTGCTTTTCAGTTCAATAATATAAAAAGAATAACTCTAGCATTTTGCTGATTGATGGCAACTAGGCTGACTAAAGAATACTTTTAATTTCAGCTTACTCCAAGATGGTAGGTCTCGACTACTTTTGGTCTTGGGGCCTTTGTTTTGGTGGACTTCCAAGGACATAGGAAAAAATTTAGGATTCGGCGGTGTCAATTTTGACCGATTTTCCCATCTCAGATGACACAAACAGATTCGACAAAATCCTCAGATGATGAGCGATGTTATGAATAAAACTCATGGTTCAGAGCCTCAAATGAGCAATCCAGATTAAATTGCAGACAAAACTTCCTGAACATCTGAGCCCCGCAAAATAAAGTGCAAAGAAATAAGTTAGAGTGTGTTGCCCAACCCACCCACCCACTCACACACGTACACACAAATCTCGGAATTTCGTCGTCAAAATGGATACAAAAAGACTTTTTTCCCTAAAAGAAAAATAAAAAAAAAATATCATGTCTCCGACCCACAAATGTAACATGAAAATAGAGGTAGAAAAAATTTACCCCCCCCCCCAACGCACAAAAAATTATTTTGGGAAATTTCTGAAATCTGGTCTGCAATTGCTAGAACTATTAGAGGTATGTGTTATGCTTCTCCCATTCTCATCTAAATGTCAGATGAAGTTTAGTAGTCTTAAGATATTGTTCGGGGCTGAAGGCCTCAGCAGAATAACTATAGTAAAAAATTTTCGTTCCTATTCAAATTAGTCAATTCTTTTTACTCCTTCTTTTTTTAAAGCCGTCCTTTTTTTAATACATTTGGGTTAAAGCCTTCTTTTTGAAATTATGGAATAGGCTTACTGTTTTTTGGGGGAAGAGGGGTCCATGGTTCAGATTCGTAATCTAGGTATACAAACATCAATGTATCTAGATTCATTATCTTGTCGAGTAAATCAAAGTTTTCTTGTCGTTTTTACTAAGATATTCTGTGGAGTATACTATCAAAGGCGTTTTATAATTTGTTTCTAGCGCACCTTTTTATTTTGCAATACCTATAAGTGTTTTCTAGAGACAAGTTCTCAGTTACAAATTCTTCCTTTTTTGTCACTTTTGGTCAATTCTACACATTCTATTTATACCCACACGTGCAAAAAGAGTATAAGACTACAACAACTGTAAGAAAAAAAAAAACGGTATAAAGAAATTGTATGGGTTCTAGTCTATGAATCTTTTTAATCTAAAAAGTTTCCAGCTATGAACTGAATCTTTGATCTTACGAACTGTACACTTACCTTGTAAAGAAAAAAAAATCTACTTAGAATGAATATCTTCATCAAACCTGATACGCTCTAAAACCTTCTTGATCAAGTATTTCACCACTACTTGTTTTTTTAAAGTTATAGTTTGAAAAAATAAATTCTTTTTCAAGAGAATCCCGAATTGAACCATGTTTTACAATAATCCACAGCGCTTTTTTTTGCGACAGACATGGAGCTAGCATCAAACCCAGCAATGCTTCAAGAGAATGATTGCGCCATCAAGATCGTGCTATGTCTAATTTAGAATCTATTCTCCTGGTAATCGTTTTCTTTATAAGCTATTATTATTTAGTCGTAGTATAGTTCATTTAAAAAAGTGCAACCTAACAATGCAAGAATAATTTTTTTTTGCAGTTTATGATAAAATAAGTTTTTTTTTTTGTAAAGGAAAGCGTACCATAGAACACAACTCTCGTGGTTTACCCTTATGTTTAATAATATGTTTATAAAATAAGGTTCAAAAATACATCAATTGTATTTTATTCAGAATAAATATAGGTTTTTTTTCTTATAAAGGAAAGTGGTACCAGACATGGCTTTTAGGACCCCCGTTGTGTTGGCATCGCCTCCATCTTTCTGTAAATAGTTGCAAAAAGATAATAATAAATCGTCCAAATAAATGTGATCACTGCAGCGAATGATTTTTAAACTGCACCCTCCGCTCTCATTTACTGTCATACAGTATGTGAATTTCTAAGTAGTATCAAAAATACAGGAAACACCAGAAAAATCGTTCAAGTACCAAGGACATCAAAATGAAAACATCTTTTGCCCGTGGTTCCACCTTTAGGTCTATTTATACCTGAAAACTGGGATGTTCTCCGATTCTGCTTTTTGGTTGCTCAGAATTTTTAAGATATTTTAGCTTGCACAAGGTTTAAGTTCCCTGTGATTGAAAAAATATTAGATTGTAAAAATTTTGTTTTGAGATTTGAAATTTTAGATTGAAATAATACGTCAGAAACATGGGGAAACTACCCTGTTTTAAAGCAAGCTTTAAATCATTCTCATAGAAAAACCTCTTAAATAATATCACAATTCTGGCTCAATTGATCTGAAACTAATGTATCCAGTGATTTAATTAACTTGAATTTTAAGTGCAAGCTGTAGCTGTAGGCCTGTTTTAAAATGGCGTGTTTCACAATACAAAAACTTAGTTAGCTTCCCACTTATTGCTCTACCGGAATTATAAGGAAGAAGCTCATGCAAGTACAAATGCTAGTATGAAAAAAAGAGCTACATTCGGTGCCGAGGGTTGCCGAAAAAGTTGCACGTTACCTATTTCTAGTCACATAAAGCTCTCGACAGCAATGTGTTTGATGTGTACATAGACATATTAATTTGTAATAGATTTCATACAATTTATGTTTATGATCGTTGGATGTTTTCTTCTATGCCACCAGAAAGTGTTCCTAAGGTCGTTTCCAGAAATAGGAAGACGGCTAACACTTGGCGTTTAGGTTAGCTTCTCTTTTACTATGATTGCCACCGTTCTTGTTAGATGCCTAGGGGCTGTTAGATACTCATGGATTGTAAGCTTTTTCTGTTGTATCTGGTATCTGTTCATTTACTAAATCTGTGATGACTTAGTTTCACGCGCAACACACGCCCCTCATAAATCACTTATTACCAAAAGCGTTTATCAAGTCAGGGGCAGATTTAGATTGTTTAAAATATTATCAGACCTCTCATGAAAAGAAGCGATTTTGGCTTTCTGCATTATGTAATCGAATTTGTAATCACGGCCATTTTTGTAATGTTCAGTTTAATGTTAGTTATGAAAATAATTACTACTCCTAATCCGTCAAAGTTAGTTTTTTTTTCCAATTCGAGTCATGGAACTAACTATAATCCAAGTACTGTGAGTGCTGATGATGAAGTTTTAAAACACTTATAATTGCCTTTCTGTCTTCCTGAATTCTTTTTAAAAATTTCATGTCATCTATAGAACTTTTGAAGTACGAATTTAAGGTTTTGTTGCGTTTACGTTTATTTTAGCGACTAGTTTTACTGTTTTTAACAGGGTTATAATCTTTTGAGAGGCTTTTTTCCTTTAAAAATGTTTCCCTGGGGAGCCAGAACTTATTTTTGTATTTAATTTACACATAAATGTAAATGTTTCAAATTAATTTAAAGTACCAGAATACACGCAACCCGAATAGAAATTAAAGTGGATTAAAAACTGTACAGTCTTATATACCCGGGTACTTATTTTGCACAAATTCAGAAAGATGCCGATACCTTACATGCGGAAAGTTGCAAAAATTTTGACCTAAGAAATGTACTCTTACCCCAAGGCCGTACCCAGAGGGGGGGGGGGCGGTTAGGGGGGTTTGACCCCCCCCCTCCCCAAATTTTTTTGAATCGTAAAAACATAACAAAATGGATATAAACAAAATTTTTATGCATTTTTTGAGTTTTTTTGTGTACCCCCCCCCCCCCCCCCCCCCCCGAAAAAAATCCTGGGTACGGCATTGCTTACCCCCACCACAAAACCTCGCAAGATTTTCGGTACACCGTTAAGGGTCCCGACATGTGTGAACTTATGAATGTTTTTAAAGCTAGAAAAAGGTTAATATCAGATCTGTCGCATTTTTCAAGTGCACAAATAAAAATGCTCCAGCGGCTCTCGTCTACAGTCAAATCAAAACAGGCAATTTCGATACGTGGACTTGATGCCGCTTTCGGTGCAACTGACCGTAATTGGTTTCGACAAAAGATAGGTCAAAGCATGAGATCTTTGTACGCATGCACGATCCATGCGTCATATTTAGGTTGTAACAGAACCTATTGGGTACAAATTAATGAAGTGTTAATGATCGTTGCCCGAGAGAGCTTCCCGCGGTTGCTCTAGTAAACATCTAATATTCGCTAGCGTCGATATTGGTTAAGCTCTCGGCTGCGGAGTCCCCTGCTTAGCCTATATCACCTGAGATTCGTTTAGGTTTGCCTAACTAAGATTCGCCAGCCTATAGCCTACCCATGCTGTTGTTGGATGGATATCAAATTTTCGTCATTGTGAGTGTTTTCTTAATAAAAAAAAATGTATGAATTGTGCAAACATATGAAGGAGTTTCTTCAGGCCTGGAGAAGGGACATAGTTTGGAAGAGAGTGCGTTCAAAAGGAGAATTGAAAAGAATATTCTAGGACTTAGAAGATCTAATCTCATAGATCTAAGGAACTTTTTGAACTGGAAGCTTGAGTACGTGCCTGATAAACCCAATTGAGCCATTGCAAGAAAAAATGGGTTTTTAGTATTTTTAGTTTTCTTTTATTTCTAGTTAGTATATTAAACCTATGGAAAGTTTGACGAAATAATAGACGATAATATGAAAATGGAATGTTGTACCGAATTTGGTGTGAAAACAAAATTATTAAAGTAAAAAAAAAAAAAAAATGAAATAAGCTTAGGGTGATTTAACCGTCTCTGTATTTTACAATAGCTTTCTAAAGATATAGTACGTAACGTATAACTTAACTAAAAATGGTCAAATATACCTGAGTTCAGTATGGTAAGATAGCACAGTCTTCTTTCTTTCAAGTTATTTTCTTTTTTCCATTTTTTTTTTCAGTGCAGAAGAAAAGAAATGAGTATTTGTTTCCGAAAAATGGAATTTAAAAGAAAAAGTTTCTTCAGTGAAAAGTATAGTGATGCTATAGCGTTTATAACGTAAAACGAACTATAATTACCAACAATAATTAATTATAAAGCGAGGCTTCTGCCCCACTCAAACCTCAAAGGGGTACATTGCAATTTAAACTTTACTGAAAACGAAATATATTTTGAACAGTGTCTCTTTTTACGCTACAAATACATTTGTTTTTGCTAATAATTGCCAGCATTTCAACAAGCAAATATTCTCTGGATATGCATTCATTTGGGATGTCAATTCAGTTTTACTATCTGAGTATTACATTAATTTTTCATCGCTTTTTTTTTTCCTTTTTATATCCATTCTTTTCAAATTTATATAGAAAGTGGACTTCTAAATAAAGCTCTCGGATATCACATTGGTATATTTGAAGCAATTATGTTCATTTTTTAGTAAAACTCAAGCGGTTCTATAAGATTGATACTCTATAGCCCCCCCCTTAATCGTGGTAACATATGGTTCGTATTAAGCCTGACATCATTATTCAGTTTAATTTTCGTTTGCTTTGGGTTCATTTATTGTGATCTTACTAGATCTGTTTGTTTCGAATCTCTCTTCGTTTTTAATTTAATATGATTCTTTTCTTTTTGGCGAAGAACTGTGTTCTCTCAGTTTTATTTGATTGAAATATGTCTAATTTATCTTGTCTTATTTGTGTATTTTTTTTCATTAACGTGGTTGTATCATAATACTAGTAATATTTTTTTAATGGTACTTGGAGTAATAAATACAGTCCCGCGACGCTATCATTTCTAGCGTCTTTACCATTTTTGTTGCCTCCTCCTCAAGACCTCTCTCTTTACGCTAATTTTTTTTATTTAAAAACAAAGCTTATTATTGTAATTAAACGGCCATTGTGTTACAGGAATCGTTCTTAAAGAATTAGGACAAAAAGTCAAAACTTTAGAGTAAAGAGCAAGTTTTTGTGGAAGGGGCAACTCCTCTCATATACGTAATAAAAGTTCTGTTCGTTTTAAGTTTTGATGTTGACTCCTTTACTTTCAGTTTTAAAAAAAAAAGCTTGTTTTTCTTTTAAATTTAATTTTTGTTCGTTTTTAAATAATACCGGGAAATCTGGCTCTCTTCCCCATGAACAATTCCGGTACTTGTGTATTATACACCACTCAATCAAGTTTACGATGTGTAAAACTCGAGAACAAACCGGTTCTTCGTTACTTTAGAAACAAAATTTGGGCTGTATAATTTTCACATTGGGGGGGGGGGGTAAAGTATAGCGGGTCTGCATGTAAAATGGGTTAGGTACAATTATTCTACATATTATGAAGTAAGAATTCTTTTCTGACTTCAAACTGTCTAAATACTTTACCCCCCCCCCCGCCGGCTTATATGCAAATATATAGCCCAAATTATATATTTCCCCATAAATTCTGTCACCTGTTTTTTTGTCTTGTCTCGCGCTAAAGCTGAAGAGAAACTAACGAAGGAACCGGTTTGTTCTCGTGTTTTACGCAGCGTAAACTTGATAGTGAATGGCGTATAATACACAAGTAGCAAAATTTTCCCTTTCCCTTACGGAAAAAAGTCTAATAAAATTCTTAAATTTGGAAAGCCCTATGTTCCACGGGGGGGGGGTATTTTCCGGGACTATTTTCCGCGGGGGTTATTTCCTATAGAAGCTTGTAGACATAGTTTATGTAAAACTAGAATAATTCCTGAAAATTATTTTAACGAGCAAACTGCAAGTCTAAAAAGAAAATTTATGGTGTCTGAGCAATAATGTTAGTTTTTTAATTCAAATACCAGATAATTTTATTCAAAAACCAAACCGAGGGAGCTGGGAGGATTTTCCCTCGGGGGGTGGGGGATGGTGGGGGTAAACGCCGGCCACCTATTACACCTTTTAGAGAGCGTGGGTATCATGGAGTTGCAATCCCATTCATCCTTGTCGAACTCATCTCTGCTCATCCACATTCGATGGTCGCATGAAATGGGTTGTGTTTTTATTTTTGCTTTTGAGAATATCTAATGCACATGTCCCCATGTGGTATCTTTTCAGGTACCCATTGCGCAAAAACACTCACTTCATCTTTGGAACGGTGAATTCGCATTGGGGTTGATTTTTCACAGCCAAAGTCTTCTAAGTTAAAAAGGGGGGCAAGGGGATTAAACGTCACATTCTACGATTAAAAGCTTATCAGTAAGGACATTTCCTTTAACATATAGCGATTTACTCCAAAAAATTAACGATACCATTTAATTTCTTCTTGTACGCGCTTCAATTCTGTACCATTTTTATTAAATGATTTTATTTTTCTATCATACGAACGTTTTTCCATTCATTAAGTTCAAGGTGTGAACCCAACGTTTTCTTATCATATTCAACATGTTATAGTAGTTGACATCCCAATGGTAAAGGTCTATTTCTTTAACGATCTTCACTCAGTAATAAAAACGCACACTCCTGAAATTCTCCACAAGATGAACTTTTCAAGCCGATATATTCTGAAATCAATCACCCCATGCATGATGAAATCTCACATGAAAATGAATTACTTTATAATAGAATATGGAACAAGTTTCTCACGACAAATTAGTAAAATAAATTATATCTCTAAGTTACCCCAATAGTTCTGAAAAATATATACAAATAAAACCTGTACGAGGTGAAAATTGTTATGCGTTTATTAGTTCTATTTGTAGTTCATTAGTTTATATCAGTTTTTATTTCTTTTGAACAGGATTTATAACCACTCCTCCAAACGTTTCAAAATCGAGGATTTATATGACATCACACTGACTTTTGATGACACCATATTTTATCTATCCATTGACATAATATTTGAGATCATACCATATAAATGTTTTTTCATTCAATAATTTTCAAGGTTGGGAAACCAAAGTTTCTTATCACAGTCAAACAAGTTGCAGTTAACATTCTAACGATAAACGTTCTATTTGTTAACGATCTTCACTTCGAAATAAAAACACACACTCTGAAAATCAACTCCACAAGATGAATATTTTAAGTCAATATATTTTAAATTAATCGCCCCGTACATGACGAGATCTCGCATGAAACTGAGCCATTTTTCTTTTTTTTTGACATAATATAATTTAAATCTTCACAATAAACAAAACAGTTCCCCAACCTATAAACATGTAAACCCAGAATAATAGTTTTATATAGTTTCACTTCAACCCATTTGTTCAAGATATGTCAGATATCGTCAGATATAGTTTCCAGATATAGTCAGATGAGAGATAATTTCATTGATGCTTCAACAACAGCTGAACGTTCAAATTTTTTCAAGTCGATATAGGATTTGACCTGTTCCAACGAACACAATTCGGCTCTCTGGTATATACGTCATTGATATGGCAGTAGCGGCCTTGCCATTAAATAGTAAATGAAACTTGGTAAGGACAATGCCATCAATATAATGGAGGTTGCTAGGCATGAGAAAAAAGAGAAACTTCTTCATTAAATTCTATCCCAACTGATCAAACAGCTTCGTTGCCAACTAAAGCTTCGCCACCAAACAAAAAAGTGAGAACGGGCTCATTGACAGTGATTAGCTTAGCCAGTGCCTTCATAAGAGGATCGTTATGGCCTGAATACGACCGACAGTATCAACAATGACACGTCACGTTTTGTATCTCGAGCATAATTAATGGCTTCGGCAGCAAGTATATTTTATATTTAAAGCTATATACTTTCAATTATATTTTATAGAATATTCTTCAAACTCATCTAGATTTTGTTGTATTACTTGAATTTAAGTATTTAGTTGTATTTAATGTATTTTAAATACACATTGGGTAATTAAATACATGGTAAATTAAAATTGAAATAATTTTTTTCCCAATTTTTTCCAATTTTTTTCTTGCTTTTTTTTCGGTTTTTTGTTTTTTTTTTTTTTTTTTGGTTTCAATGCGGTTTTTTTTTCTTTTTTTTTTTTCGTTATCTCGGATGTACCGTGATATCCAAGAAGCCAATAGATGGACACGCAGCCCAAAGTCAACCGATTGGTGGCAATCCCTTTGCAAGTCTTGTTTGACAGAACTGCCGCTAGGCTTGCAGCTGCCTCCACTGGTAGGAAGGTCTCTTAGTTCGAGTTCCCTAATTGTCTATAGAAATTCCTGTTTTCTGTCTCAATGGTAACCCTTTCAACTTTTTTGCTGTCGTTGCTGTTTTTTTTAATTCAATTAGCGATATTTATTCGGAAATGTAATTATCGCTCCTGAGCATATATAGTCTGAAATATAGAATATGATACCTAGGCATCAAAATTGTTAAATGTAGTTTGTATATATTTGCTTCATATAATTAAAACATATGCAGTGTCTATTTATGTATATTGATATAGCAAAGATATAAGACGAAAATGTCAAGTTTGACTGGCTCTAATGGTAAAAACATTAGGGTCTGGAGGTTATGAGATCAAACACGGCAATAGTTTTTTTTTTTTGAGAATGTTTTTTGTTTCGGGATAAAAGTTGTATTTGTAAAGAAAAAAAATCAATCAATATTAGACAATTTATGCGTGCAGACGGAAAAAGAATTCAATTAAAGAAGAAGGGAGATATTTTGTGTTTGTAAATGACTATTTCAAAAGCTATAGTTCTTATATGTCTAGTCTGTTTTGCCTCAGGGCAGGAGAAACCGAACGAGTTGGAGCTTTCATAATAAAGTTCTGCTGGGTGGGGGAGGGGGGGGAGGGCAAAGTGACTTTGATTATTTGATTGTGGCTGGGGAAACAATCTTTCTCAAATCCTCGCCAAAGACTATAGTCTAGGTGTTCTCTTTCTTTTTTATGCCTGTTGTCTATCATAGGTTTGCTGTATATATTTTATTATATATTATATACGTAATATTATATATATTATATAGTGTATATATTTATATGCATAATTTTTTTCCAGGTAGAACTACTGATACCACTGGAAATGCACCGGCCAATGCTCCTTTACCAAACCCTTTGGTCACCTACACGGCCTGCTCAAGAGACACCTACTACTGCTACCACTACCAACTCCTCCGACTGCTGGAACGACCCAAGTGCAAATGTTTTGTAGCCTACTTTATTACTGATGTTTAGTTATGATAGCTTTTCAAAATATATGTTAAGTTTCGCATTATTAAATTTCATAAGTGGTTTCCTAGAAATCCTCCAAAATTATTTGTGCGTGATGACTTTTCTATCTAAAACAAATTGTTCATAATTTTTACTAAACGAATGTCTATTGCAATGGAAGTATGATTTTTTCAAATTATATGACGAGAGTAAAATACCACTAAAGTGCGCATGATGTTTTACATTCTAAAGCATCATTAGCTTCAGTTCAAATGGAAAAGTTATAGATCACTTTTGATATATATTGATTGACTTGTTTCCATAATTCCAACTTAAGGTTCTCTAATTGTTTTTGACGGTTCGAAAAGTAAATTTAAAAAAAAAAAAAGAAGAAGAAAAGGATCGAGAGTTTTCTGTTGTTTTGACTTTTTTTCTCCCCCCCCTCCCAGATTACTTACCTCATGTATAACCCTAGCCTATCCACCACCCCGCTCCCCCCCCCCCCCGCCAAAAAAAAAGAAAAATACTACTAGCATGCCTGGAGGAATATAGTCGAGGAAAGTGATGAACACCCCTCTTCAGGTCTTGTCAAGTGATTTCACTCTTTTGACAGAATGTTGTTCCTCACAGGGCTGCCCCATTACAGTTCTTTTTTGTCTCCTATCAGTGATGCGGGATGTCTCACGTGAAGCTACTTTTCAAAGAATACATTCAAGTAAGGTTTGGCTTCGTTTACGATGGGGAATGATCCTGTTTATCATTTTCCCAAGTTTTCTGTTTCGTATCCTTTTTTTTCGAGCATTTTTTCATAGAAGTCTGTCGCCAAATATTGAAGTTGGAGCTTTGTGACCTCCGGTCGGAGTAGAAAGATTTAACCCGTTCCAAGTACCTATGCTTAATACAAGAATTCTTCTGGCTTCGTGGGGTCACAGTAACTTGGGCCCACCATTCACTCATGGAAGGTAATTTTGATCAATATCTCCAGGGGCTTTTGCTCACTGTCTTTTGGGGGCGTACTCCTCGTTCCTCCCAAGGGTTAGAATATATAGACGCCTCTTTCACTATTGCTGATAGAATTTTATTGATCCAGACTTTTTTTAGCGACAGGCTTTCATGGCCTTCATGCCATGGCCTTCATGGCCCCTCAACGTCACTTCGAGTTTGAAGCTGCGGCTTGATATTGGACTCTTAGTTGAAGAAAAAACACAAATGCGAAAAATATAGCTAAAAAGCCGTTTTTACGGCTTTTTATTTAATTTCTTTCACGATTGTATTGTGAAACTGGTGGTCATGTTACATTCACTTCTTTAGTATTCGGTCAACTTTTCAAAAAATAAAAACCGCTTCCATTGTAATGTCATATTTCAACAGAAATTTGAAATCTAATATTGTCTAATCTTATGGTGTTGAGCACCATGAAAAGGTTTATTTGAAAAGATTTCACGCTGGCAAAATCTCGGTCGTATTATTAAGCGCAATTTTCTCGAATACCCTGAAATTTAGCGTAGAAATGCTTTTTCAAAACTTACCGTTGTGCCTGCTTAGCGAGGCACCTTGACTGTGATTGCACCACTTCCGGTGGCCTAAAATACCTTGCTATCATAAAACAGTTTGTAAACATAGTCGGGTTAAAAGCATATATTTTGTGACATGATTTTTAATTCGTCGTAAAAAACTGACAAATGAAAAACAACTTATGAAAGTCATAGATTTGTGATCAAAATAATGGCGCATTGGCTTTATAAAAAAGGACTATGCTGTCTATGTCAGTGTTTGCATTTTGTTTGCGTGAAAAGTCGGTGTGTACTCTCATCAGCCGAGAAAAGGGTCCTGTGCCAATTTTAACCAAGTGTATTATTAAAACCAGAGATTATCCCGGTTTTGATTTTGCTTGAATTGATGATGAAAAGATCATGTGCTGTAAGAATTTCTCTGTCGACTCCATTTTTTTATTTGCTGCTCTGTCTGCTGTTTTTTTTTTTTTTTGTCTAAATAGGATATATTTTGACTCAAATCAGTTGCGTCAATGGTTTCAAGAAATGTGTTTGCCTGTTGGGTGAAGTTTTCTGCACGTTGTGAAAGTGTGTGCTTTGCATAAAAAAGTATTTGTATGTTCCAAAAGTAATGCCAAAAAGGTCCTTTCTTTATTACTGGACTTGTTTCAAGTCTATTATTGTTTATTTTTTGATCAGATCAGATAATATAATTAGTTTCTAAATTGTCCTTGGTGGAAGGATTTTTATTGTTTATCTGCTTTTATTTTACTTCTTTCTTTCAAGTTCTTTTTAATAGTCAATGCTGTCCAGTCCCGGTATCCAATCGTTGATGAGGCAAATGATGGAAAATCCACAGCTGATGGAAAACATGCTTTCTGCTCCCTATACTCAGTCGATGTTTCAATCTCTTTCTGGAATCCTGATCTGGCTGCACAGATTATCAGAAGCAATCCCCTGTTTGCTGGCAACCCTGAACTGGAGGTACTTTTGTCTTTCATTAAATTGTATGCGATCTAGTGTATATTGTTATAAAGGTTGGATTATTTTCTTACTTTTGGCTTTTTACGTTGGTTTTGACATTTTCCTTCTTTGTCTTACATTTATGTTTTAACTAACAGTCGAGTCTGTCGAATGAGAGGCATAAGAAAAACGAGAATTGTAGCCGGTAGTATGTCTTCTTTTTTGATTTTCACCACTATACATTCTTTTATTATTTATTTTTTTAGAATTTTTATATATTCTAAAGACTTTTTCATGTTTTAGACTACTTTTTTTTAGATTTTCCTGTAGAGTTTAGTTTATTAAACCATCAAGCACATAATGAAAGCGATAATTTGCACCTATGAATATTTAATATAGTCTAGAATATATCTATATCTAGAACAATATATCTAGAGTATAGAATATATCTATATAGCATATAGTCTTGTTGAATACAGGTGAAACATTCGCTTGATTGTGTCATTCTACATAGAATATTCACATATATATATATAGAATGTCCCTATCTAGTTCTACTGCCGCTAGTTTCTTTGTTCCTAGTTTTTTTGGTTTCTTATAATTTTTTTCTATTATTTTGTTTCATTTTTTTTTTATTATTTTTATTTTTTTGTGGGAATCTAGTTAAAGCTAGAGAAGCTTGTGACGAATTATGTCAGGATTTGTAGAGAAAAAAAAAATTCAAACGAGGAGTTTTTTCTTTTGTACTTTTTAACCCCCGCCCCCCCATCCCTTTCAAGATACTTTATATTTAAGACGGATAGATAGCAATTAGAAAGTTATAAAATTACATTAAATGTATAAGCTGGTTACTTGTTTCATATATCGGATCATTTATAGGTATAATTTTCAGCAAATGCTGAAAATTAGAAGAACCGAGCGAATGTTTCGCCTATATACAACAAGCCTTCCCCAGGGTTGAAAAAGGGAAAGAATTTGAACCATAACAATTTAAAAAAAGATAGAATATAAAATCAAAAGAGCAGCATTTTATGGTTATATAAATGTATATGTTACCGTGAATAGTCCGCAAATCGATGAATGTCGACATTCACCGGTGAATGTTGACATTAACTAGATTTCGGACATTCACGGTAACATATACACTATGCATATATACATTATACATCTTGTTATATACAGGTGAAACATTCCCTTGATGTGTCTTCTTCTTTTCTTTCCTACTGACAATAGATCCGCTTTTTCTGAGATTCACTTCTTTGGTTTGGTCAAAGCCAACTAGTCTACCTAACATGCCAATATTTTTCCATGCTAATCCAGCCCATCTTTTTTGCCGACTGGATTTTGGTTGAAAATAATTATTGAAACAAAAAATGCTAATTAGTTATCAATTAGAGAGAAATTTCAGCTTTAATCCTGATATTGCAGTTTAATCTTAGGAATTATCCTTTTTTCGAAATTTCCCAACTTTTTAATGAAGTCACCAAACGCTAGACTCGTGATCCCAACATGGAGCACAGGTGATTCCAACATGGAGCACAGGCCTCACCGGTGGAACATGGTAATATTTTGGGTGGTTCATGAGCAGGACGTGCACCCTTTAGCTGGGGGTGACTATACTTTAGATATGACCCTTAATTTTGAAAAACGAAAAACATTTTTTCATGTGAATGACGTCACATCCGTCACATTTAAACCGAAAAAAAATATACGGTAGTATTGTAATAACATCATGCATTGTTTAAAAAGTGTTTAATCAGACAATATTTTTTTAATTAGCATAAAAAATGCCTTGAGTACGACCCCCAAAAAAACTAGGTTAATGCATTTTACGCTTCCTTCAGGTGGATACACGTAAAATTATGAATAACCAAATTTAAATATCAAGAGGAGGGGGCATCAGGATTTTAGAAATGCTAGGTGGGCTATTGCCCCAAATTGATTGGGAACCAGCGCGCTAGACTGTCAGTCTAAACTCTCTTCTCTTGTTGCCGAAAATCCAACTTATGTAAGTTCCCATTCTATTTACGAGAGAACTAAGAAAGTAGCAAAGACGCTGCATTACTTTTTTTATAATGTAAACGTTAAATAATATATAAAAGTAATGGAAGGAGCTTAGAGGATTCTTGGGTTAACTTTGTTGTTCGAGCAGGGCATTGGGTTTAGTTCACTTAATATCAAGTTTTAGAAATAGATCATAAAAAAATATAGGCCATTTTTCAACTCCTCTTTTCTTTTCACATTTTGTGATTTTCTTATGGACCGAATAAAGCTTTGTGTAAAGATCCTCGACGCTAAAAGTTCAAACGATTAGAAATTAGATTTAGTTGATTTAGTTTTCGAACTCGAACTTTTATGGTAAATTACGCAAGTTTTGTAAAACCACTCAGACAAGTTTCAGCCAAGACCAAACTCCTTCTGCTCGTAGCTTTTTCGGAGCATAATTGTAGGTAACGTTTGTAAATTTAGTTGAAACGTTACGCACTTATAATACCTTTACGAAATATCAAATTGAACTTTCCCTTTAATTTTTAATTCAGTGTATGAAAAAGCATTAACCATTTGATTTTCTGTTTAGTTAAGGCACAGTAACAGTGCACCCTTGAAAGTGGGGGATAGGGAGGGGAAGGGGAGGGTCGGAGTGGGGGGTAATTTGTCACCCATAATTCAAATCCAAGCTAAGCTTATTTCCTTGAGTGCATTTCAATAGGCCAAAGGTTAAATTGCACTTAAGGTTGGACAAAGCTGAAGGAAGTGGTAGCCTCCGTCATATGTAGGTTTATATTTTCTTGATTAAGTTTCTATACTATATGGTAAAAAATGCTGCTAAAATTTAGTTAGGTAGCCAAAAATAGTATATCCTGATTTCAAAATATTAGTACGATCATTTCTCTTTTCCAATTACTAGATTTCTTTCTACGGTGGCGCCTATGAGTCAGGTCAAAGAGACATGGGAGGGAAAAGTAAGTCCTCAGGGCTAAAAACTTCGTGGGAATTGACACGCGGTCTGTCTTTGATGTGGTCTGAATTCTTTTATAAGAGTTTTGCGCTTTGTCTAAACTTTTCTATTCCTAATCTAATTTTAACTGTGTATTTATTATTGATATTGTTTTTACTTTCTTCTTTACTGTAGGATTAGTTTTAGGGCGATTTTGTTTTTTATTTTTTAATGAGACACGCATGGGGCAAATTGCGGATTTTTTTTATTATTTTAATTACTTTGTGTTTAATTTCGCTCTAATTACGGTACGATAAGACATATAGTATAGATAGTTGGGACAAATTTCTCCTTCAAATTTGATTAGCATTGAATTTCTGTTTGATTTTGCAGCGTCAGGTTACTAGCATGTTGCCTCAGTTTTTGCAGCAGATGCAAAATCCTGAGATGCAAAGGATAATGACGAATCCTCAGGCCTTATCAGCCATTATGCAGATTCAAGAAGGCATGGAAAGACTAAGGACTGTATCTCCAAATTTAGTTGGGTGAGATCTTCTTTATCCGGATTTCATTTCTTTGTGTTTTAATAATATGCATTAAAGCTGAGGGGATTTGGTTTTAGCCCCCCCCCCACGTGCCAGGTTTCTTAAAACAATTTTACCATTTTCGAAGTTCGACTTATTTTTTGAGAGCTTATTGAAAAACAAATAAACTGGCTAATATTTGTTTTAACGAAAGTTTCAAAATCTAACATACGAAAGATGAACGATTTCTTATTCATAAGAACTACACCTAAGCACCATCACTGCTTTAAAAATGTGCCTGGTTTTCTTTGGTACCTCGGGCTACTGAGCATTACAAATAGGTTCGTCGTTTACTCTGCTTGAGTGGGGCTCATACCTTTAGTCCTCACAATGGACGCTCGCTTCGCTTGAGAGAGACTTGGAGGTTCGGCCATTGCTTCGCGTGGAAAGCAGATTGGACCCCTTTTTTAATGTTATGTCAATATTGTCCAATCGCTTGAATTTTAGTGTCTGAAAACCAATCCCGGGTGGTGAACTGAAGTGCATGGAGGGAAAAGGGCTAAAGTTACTTCGCCATCCCAACGAGAGTTTTCTGGTATGTTTTTATATTTTTCTGGGATGTGAAAAACCCTATTAATTTTCTGTCTTAATGATTTCAAATTTATTTCTAAAAAACTTTGCAAATCAGTCTCAAGGCATAATAATTTGGGAAAGTGTTTAAGAAAAGTGCTCATCATGTACTGAGAGCTGCGGACCTTGACCCGAATAACTTGGCTCCATCCAAAATATTCTCCCTCAAAAAAATTACTCGTCCAAAAAGTGTGAAACCCTTTTATTGACTCGCTTGAGACATCTCCTATTTGATGGATGGATAAATAGGTGAATATTAATTAACTCCACCAACGAAAAATTATGTAGATAAACAAATGGCGCAAATACCTAATACCGTACCAGATTTAAGCACTGCATATACTATCACTACTAGAACTACATAGGAAAAAAGATGACAACATCAGAAATTTGAATAAGGGTCTAGATACTGAGTGCTTTTTAACAAAATCAGAGCTAAAACAAATATTTTTTACAATCCCTTTACGAGTTAATTTAAGAGAGATCTGATACATGTTTTCTAACTGGATGTAGAAGCCGCTGTTTATTAACGCAGTTTCTAATTACGTAACCCAAAACTCATAACCGGCAAACATTTAGAATAGGAACCAGGGCCATATCCAGAATTTTTATTCGGGAGGGGGGGGGGAACAGAAATTCGCATCAAAAAAATATATTTTTATGCATTTTTATTACCTTTTTACGAGTCGGACAAACATTTCGGGGAGGATTCAAACTCATAAATCCCTTCCCTGAATACGGCCTTGATAGCAGTAAAGTTGTGTTGATAAAGAGAAAAGAAGCTAGATAAGCCATAAAAATGCATAATCAACAATTTACATAGTGCCAATTAACATAACGTCATAACGACAGTGCATAACTGACATAACATTAAAGATCATTCTAAGTGCTTTCTTTTGTAATATTTGAAGGGGTTTATTTAACGAAGGAAAAGTGGATGTCCAAACAAAAACATATTATTTGCATATGATTTACAAATAGAAAATTCAATTGCCTTAACAATTTCACTTGGGAAAAGTGTCTACGCCAAAGAATCCACTGTCCTGGAAAATATTTAGAGATGTTGTTCGATATCTTCCTGAAATAAAACACGTTTTCATCAAAATTAACTCCCGAAATGTTTAAAATCATCACACGTATTAGTGCTATGATATTAAAAGTAAAGAGAAAATTGAAAAACCATTCCGTGAAAAACCATATATGTATTGACTTTTTTCTCATTTAGTAACATCAAATTTCTATTGCATCAGTCAGATGCAACTTAAAGTGTTTTCGTTAAGATTTCAAAAAAGATTTTAAGATTGCGAATATTTTGTGTGGCCTTTGAGACCCAAAATATCAATTGCATCTGTAAACTTGATCATTTTAGTCAAGTGGTAATACTGGTGGCACGTAATTTGTAAGCAGGAGAGGTAGATTTGGTTGTAGGACTGATCCATTACGGACCCCACAACTTATCGAATAACTATCAGAATGAATAGCATAACTACTGTCGTGACACCAGATTTCTACAAGATTGATAAGATGAAAAGAAAACAAAATGTATACACTTTAAAAGAAAAATGTATACCATTTAAAAAAAAAATGTGTTTTTCAATTTCTTTAAAAGCCAATGATTGGCAAAGACCTGGCCACATCATGAAATATACAGAATGGATGCTGATTACTATCTAATGCATGACTAATCTCCAGCCGTACTTGATGTGATATCTCCATTATTTTTTTCTATTTCCTTCTTGTGAGTCTGTTTTCAAGACAGTACATTCCTGCTTCTGTTTCTCCTGCAGCAATTCGGGTAGAATAAAAATGGTTGTTTTTTTTTATATTTCTGGGGACTCTTTTTTGCAGAAATTTTTTAGTGTTTTACTTTTAGACTTGGCACAGGAACTACCCCACCTCCAGCTCCCAGTTTCGCCAGAAGGTACTACTCCAGCCACACCTTCAACAGAATCACAGAATGCTCTGAACAACTTTATGTCTCAAATGGTAAGCATTTAAATTTTATATTCTTAATTTGCCAAATCTTCTTACCAACACAGAGATAAAATATTATGCCTTTTAGCTTGTGTGTTTTGCCATACCAATTGTTGATCTTTCAACAATGGATCATACCACCGCCATAGAGGAAGATTGTGCGTACCAAACTTTTTCTCACAAAGGCAGACTGTCGCTTTTCAGTAATAGACATGACTATATCGCAGTTTCCCAAAAAATCCATCGCTATAAATCGATACAGTAATATCTTTATATCGTTGTAAATCAATAATCTATAACAAATAATCTATCGTCATCATTTTCACACTTCTGAGATAATTTCCAAATATTGTTTCCTAAGCTGTTCTCAAATGGAGGATTAACGAGGGAATGTAGATATCGAGGATCAAAGCGTGATTAACGTACATTGCTCTGCTAATTTGCCCTTTGGGAACTTTCTTTTACTGTTTTACTTTCAGCGGGAACCAGACGATGAACTGTCCTGCTTGGCACCAAAGGATCGTGGGATGACTTCTGATGACCACTTGGACCTGTCGGCTGCAGTCCTCTCCGGCGATCTTCAGCCAGTCTTTGTCCCATCTCCGACCGTGTCTCCTGAATCCTCCCCATGGTTCCAGGTCCTCCCTTGAATTTTTGGCACAGGTTCTTCTTTTGTCATCCTGGATTACGTTCCCAGGAGCGGGTGGTTCGCAGACAAGAACGTCTTGACATATCGTGCCTTCGGGACGGCGCAATGTGTGGGTGAGGAGCTTCAGGCGACGTCTTTTAATGATAAAGCGATTGCTCTTCTGATTGGTCACAGCGACTCCTTACTTCACTATTGGAAATCCTGTCCCATCTCTTAATGCGGAGGATGTAACGTCCAAAGTTCTTGCGTCTTCAGCCTTGATCGGCCATGTCTCGCAAGCATACAGTAGTACTGCTCGAACAGTTGCAACATAGATTCTGAATTTTGTTTTGGTTGAGATCTCCCGTCTGGTCCATAGTGCTTTTTTTTAGACTAGTAAATACTCCCCAGGCTTTTGCTATGCGGCCAGAGATATCCCCTTCAGCTCCGCCATCTGGTGTTATGATAGAGCCAAGATACTTGAATTCCTCGACGTTTTCTATTGGGTCACCGTCGAGGGTAATCTGGCAAGAAGCAGGTTGGTTGAGAGCCAATAATTTAGTCTTTGCGCCACTGATGGCCAGTCCGATGCGCATTGAGACCTCACAGGTGTCGTTGATCATGCCTTTTAAGCTGCCGGTGGTGGTTTCCATCTCAGCAACGTCGTCTGCTAAGTCCAGATCTGTCAGGGACTGGAGGAAACCAGCTATTTGTCCGAAGACTATTCCGCTGTGGTCTCTCATTGCACTATTCATGATCCACTCTATCGCGTAGTTGAATAATATAAGCGAAAGGGGGTATCCCGGCTTTACCCCAAACTCCACTGAAAACTTAGGAGTGTCATTGCCGGAAACACGGACGCAAGTCTCAGTGTCCTTACACGCACTTCGGAGTATCTCAGTGAGCTCCTGTGGTGCACTGTCTTCAGCCATAATTCTCCATTGCTCCTCTCTGATGAGAGAATCGAAGGCAGCTACAAAGTCAATAAAGGCGATGAGAAGGGGTCGATGAGAAGTGGGGTCGATGAAACCTGCTGTACTGCGAATCGTCAATATCTGTTATGGACAGCCTCTGCCTGGTCTGGAGCCTGCTTATTCAGGACGGGTTATCTTGTCTCGTGTGTCTTTGAATCGATCCAAAGAAAAGAAGGACGCAGAAGATCTTCATGGCATGGTCGATCAGGGAGATACCTCTATAGTTTCCGCGCAAATGGCCTTATCTCCTTTTTTTGTATAGCAGAACGAGGGCTGATACTTTCCAGTCTTTTGGGAAGGTCTTCGTCGTCCATACCTGGACAAACAGGCCGGTTAGGTGGCATAGCAGAGTTGGTGAGGACTTGAACATTTCAGAAGGGATCCCATCATCTCCTGAAGTTTTTATTGTTTTTCATGCACCTCAGCGCTTTTAGTACGTCCGCAATACTTCGCGGATCGAGGTTTTATTGCATAGGGCATTAGCGGCACTCGAGAAGGCAGGTAAATCGCACGGGGGTTTGACAGGGTTCAGTAGCTCAGAAAAATACTCTCTCCAGCGCTCTGTGCGTCCTTCTTCTGTTCGGGTGAGTTCTCCCAGACTTATCTTTCAGTGTGTCAACCGCTACAGGAGCTTTTCCCTGTCGCTTCTTTCAGGAGTTTAAACATTTTCCTGCTGTTGTGGCTCTTGGACGCTTGTTCCCAACTCATTCGCCAGATCTGACCAGTAGCCAACACTGTTCTCTGTCCCGTTTCAGTGACTGTTTAACTGCTTTGCGGGCTACTTTTAAGGGTTCTTTTGCACCTCCCACAAGGGGTGGCGCTCGCTTCTTCTCGACTAGTTTCTATGGTGTGGTCAGAGATCCAGGCTCGCTGTTTTCGTTTTGTGTGGCCAAGCACCTCCTCAGCTACGTCCGTGCGCAATTTGTATCTGCGTCCATTCTTCATTGACGTGTGAAAGACGGTTCAAGGCTTCGAACCGGTTGCTTAGCTTTAACTCGAAGTAGGCTTTGATTCCCGGGCATCTTAGTTTCGACACATCGAAGTGCTTCCCTGCCTTCTGTCGCTTTTGCCTACTAAGGCGTGATGGACTTTGCAAGTGAGGAGATAGTGATCAGATCCATTTAAAGATCCTGTCCTCTGCTCCTCTGTATACCCGGGCATTTGTACAGGAGCTCCTCCATCTTCTGCTGACTAAGATGTGGTCGATCTGAGTTGTTGTTTCGCTGTCGTTCGAACGTCATGTAATGAGGTGGAGTCTCTTGTGCTCAAAGAAAGTGTTTTTGTGACGCATAGGTTGTTGTATCTGGCTAGCTGTAACAGCCTTTCTCCATTGATGCATCTGTCACCAACGGTGTGACGGGCAATGACTGCTGCTGTGTCGGGGTCTACTTTGCCAAGCCGGGCGTTCCAGTCTCCAGCGACAAAGAGCATGTCGCGGCCTTGGTGTCTTGTCGATGATTCTTTGTAGGTCATAATAAAGGCATCTTTGACCGTGTCACTGCTGTCCCTTATCGGAGCGTACACTGCGATTATGGTTATGTGGCTAATGTGGCCTCTCTCAGTCTGATCATGGCGATCCTTGGTGACACTGGCTCCCAAGAGGTGACGCTTGATACAGTAGGACCGTCTAGCGGAAACCCAAGTCCTTGTTGGCCGGAACCATCATTGAGACCCGAGTTGTAGAACTGAATGAATCAAACTCGGAAACGGTCAACTTTTTGGACACGACATCATTCAGTCTCGTTTTGACAGACAACAAACGTTGATTTTATGCTTCTGCAGCTTCCCTCGCAAGGAGCAGTTGCTTGTATTCCAGCTTGCAGCTGCGACCATTCCATGCGCCAATATTCAGATGTTTTCTTGATCGGGCGGCTTGTATACTTGTCGGTCAGGCACCACCCAGACCTGGTCCGCGTCGACTACCGCGAACGCCGTAGTAGTAGTATCTATGCATTTGATCTTCAATATCCATTAGTGTTTCATGGGAATTGACTTGACCAAGGGCTCCCCAGAGCCTTGGCGCCCCGTTCCGTTAGCCATTCTATTTCTTGGGCTAGGCTACCAATAGGATGTTACACCACTCACTCCACCGCTGTGAGGTGCAACTTAGGTCTCTCCTCCCTGCTCGCTAGGGACGGGGGCGTGAATCCTCGCTCCGACGCCCCAACCATAGCTTGGGAGCACTCGTGCTTATCAGGCCCTGACTCCCACCTAGGAGGTTGGGAGGTCGGAGGCACTCCAACTGGGGTTGGAGTGCCCTTTGGGAACGGTTTAACAAAGCGTTTTTTGGCAGTTATTTCAGATATTTGAAAATGGTAGATACGCCCTTCAGTTGTGGATCGCGATAGCTCAATACGAAATTACAAAATCATGCTTTGTTAAAAGATAAAAGCAGAACTTTGGAAATTTTTCTAGATATCCTCTTAGGGGTTTTCCAGATATCATGTTAGCTAACTCCCACTCCATTGAATTCTTCCGTTATCAGAAGCAAAAATTCAACTTTTCCGAGTGGTATGTAACAAGTTATGGAAATTAAAGTTTTTTGTTTAGTTCGGATGCTTTACAAATCTCTTCATGCCAATAGAGTTTCGTGTTATAGATAGTTAAAAAAAACTTTCACAGATTTTAGTATATTTTTTGATGGATCTTCGCTCATTTTGAACTGGTTTTACTCATTTTTGGCTATGTTTCTACGTTTGAACAAAATGAATATCTTGACAAACCAAGAAACCAAAGTACTCGCAAATAACAACAGTATCCGAGTTAAATTAAATTTGAATCGTATTTGTCTGTAAGTTTCTTTGCTCACAAAAGTAGACAAAGAATAGTTCAAGTTCAATTTCTATCTTACTTGTATTAAAAAAATAATAATAAATTAATGCTTCCAGGGGGCTTACAACCCATCAAGGTATGTGTTTCTTTAGTAACAAAGAAAATTGTGCCGCCAGCCAATGCTAGAAACTCAACTAGCATAATTGAAACTAGGGTACATGTTACGAGGATATAGTCAAATTTCTATTTTTGTACGAAAAGGAATTAATGTGAAAATCGGGTTTTTACATAGAGAAATTGTCCAGACCAGCCTCCCCCCTTCCCTATGCTTTTATTATTCTCTAAGGGACCTTTCGATGAATCGCACAGCATACTTTTTCTACAGTTAAATGAGAACATAACGCAATAAGTGAATGTACATGACGGATCTATTTTTAGATATCATCTATGGCGAATAGAACTGGAGATAATGCCTCTCAACCTCCCGAAGAAAGGTATCGTAACGAACTTGATCAGCTTGCGTCAATGGGCTTTCTAAATCGAGAAGCGAACCTCCAGGCCTTGATTATGTGCTATGGAGATGTCAATGCTGCAGTAGAAAGACTATTACAAAATAGGCCAATGTCGTAATGTGGTTTACTCTTCTATGTTACTTTACATTGTCAATGTTTTCCATTCTGTAAAATCTTGGTCCCTGGTCTTATGTTTGCCTTAGTTAAATAAATTTGTCCTAATTCAATTTACGGCTTTTTAATTAGTAAGTTCTAAATCAGTAATGATTTATCAACGCCCTACTTCTTAGAGGCTGCAACGCAACTCATTTTGAATGAATGACACGTGGTTGTGGGCTGTTTAGACTGTGGGTTAACCGAATTATGAATCCTTAACTGGCATAAAAAAAAGATATACATTGAATACGAATTTGAACAAACAGAAGATTACTCCAATGTACTCCCTTGTACGGTTCTGAAAGGTGAGAACTCAAAAGACGGAAGAGGATATGCTGGAAGTTGTCCCGATAAATTGCCTACGGATTGTTTTGGGTACCCGACTGACTAACCGTATCTCAGACAATAGCTGCAGCACGAAGACTGTGGTTCAATTCCGCTTTTTAGGGCTATAATGAGAGGAAGATTGAGATGACTAGGACTCGTTCTGCGGATGAAGAAGGGCAGATTGCCAAAGATAGTCCTAGTCGGCCAACCATGTTGGGCCGAACGAAAAGCAAGGCGTCCCGGAATGGGTTTGGAGGATGTCACAAGGAAAGATTTTTGGGAAAGTGGAACTTCTAGGGAGGGTGTAAAGAGGCAGGCTTTGAATATATGGGGGAGCGTGCGTAGTTGTGTTGGCCTCAGGTGGCTAGGTGTTACAGTGGTGTTGTTAGTAGTAGCTGTAGTAGCATTGGTGATCAGGATACTTGTTGTATTCGTATGAACAGACCGTAAATAGATGTATAATTTATTGACTGTAGGACTATTGTCGTGTTAATTTTTTTTTTTCAGTTAATGGGTGATTTAGCCCTCTTGGAAATTTATCAGTCTGTATATGATTGTTTTTCTAATTGTAGCATTCTTCAGCTTGTTCTTCTTCTTAAAGAATATTTTTATGAAAAAGAATTCAAAGACTTCTGATTTAAGCTTTGAAATGTAACATCTGAATCCTTCATCAATAACTTAAGCTCTAAGCCTTTAGACATCAATCTTAAGCTACTTATCAGCTAGTGTTGCTACCCATAGCTGCATAATTCTTATTTGCATCTGGACACAACCCCAGATTTTTGAGGATGGGAAGAACGTACTTTTGTGCGGTTTAGCATGTAAAAATTGTTGCTACTTTGAGTTTGAAGACACAAGAGTAGGTGATTACTTATTAGTCAATATGTTTCCAGAATAAAAAATAGTGGAAGGTTAACTGAAAAAAATTTGGAATAGGAACTTTCTAGACTTTTAGCACACGACGTAGACAAAGTTGTGCAAAGAAAAATGTATAAATTCCTGTGTAAATAGTTTCCTCTTCGATTCCTTGTCCATAGATGCTTCTGCAGATTATTTCAACCTTTAATCAAAGTCTCAGTGTTTAATGACGGCTGCACTGTATTGGTCTAACTTACCAACCTTTTCAAGAAGGTAATTAGAATGGGTTGTCTATAACGTAAATTGGATGAATTCCAGAAATTTGTTTCAGGTGCAAAAAGTGAGCTATACAATTAATCCTTACTTTCCCGGATGTGAGGTGAGTTTTCACCATCCGCGAACCATTTATACTAATAAATGCGTATCGTCGAGCTAAACCAAAACTGTTAACAGTAATCATTCGTGGATTCCAGTACTCATTCGATTTTCCCGTAAAAAAAACGTAAGTGAAAATAATTGTTGATTGATTTTGAACATAAGACTAAAATAATTGAAGTATAAAAATAAAACTTTAAAAACTCTTCATTTACCGAATAATCTTTGTGGTTTTCTGTTCATGGTTTTTTTGTTTTATTATATACTAAAATACAAACAATTTTCAAAATACTACTACTACATACTACAAAATACTACTATAGCTACAAAATTCTACTACTAAAACATTATACATTAGCAAAAAATACTTTTGTCAATCAAGTTTAGGCTCAAAGGCTTCATTTTACACGCAACAATCGATATGTTTTCGTCAATTGTTGGCACAGTGTTTTGGCAGGCAAAAACTATGCAGTTCCTACGGTTGATAGGAAAAATTAGGAGGGTCGAAAGACGCTTGTAAGCCAACATAAGGAAAAACTACACCAAATGTTTATTGAAACTTGTGGAAAATTAAAAATAAGAAATAGTACCGTGTATGCTCTACTAACCTGTGATAGCAGAGTGATTGATGCTCTGCTTGGCAGTACCTGGCTCAGAGTTCGATTCTCACTACCGTAAGGTTGGGTGACAGGTTTGCTGCCTCCCTCTGTAAAAAGAACCAGAAATTGAAATGTCGGTATTAACCTTCCAACTTCTAGGAGAATGTCTATCCTATCCTTTATGTTCTAATAACTTGACGTCAGCTGTCTTCGTTTATATTGGATTTTCCAGGGTTATGGACTGTAAGTAATCCTGACACTTTTCCAATCTGTTTCATAAGGCCTTTCCTCTCGACGTTACTGATTAGTAATTTGTTCTGGTAAGATATTGTTGCCCAACAATTGTGTTCTAGTGACCAACAAAGTTTTGTTGATCAACATTGTCAACAAACCAAAAAAAAATGAAATTGTTGTTTGTTTAAGGCTTTTAGTTATATTAAGCAGGAAATTTTTATTAGAATCAAGGTAGAATATTAAAAGGGGGTTTTATTTATTCCTACCGTTGTAGAAAAAAAAGGTGCGTTGTCATGAGGGCTGTTAAAACTATTGCTAGCTTGACTCTTTTACCTAAAGTAAGCTAAGAGAAGGTATTATTTTGAACATATACGCTTTTATCTTCCAAAGGACACTGAACAAGTTTTGTTGTATAAACTGAAACTTTCAGAGTAATAAAACAATCATCAATCGACTTCGAAAATGTTGCGATATTTTAAAATAATAGCAAAATTCGTGTTTGTCGCGAGAAATGTTGTTGATTCACGAGTGTTGACGGAACGAATCTGTGTTCTCGGAATTGTTTTTCAATATTGTTGGTCAAAATGTGCCAGTAAAGGACTACAGTCCTAACCCTTGTAAATTGTGGTGTTTATATTTCGCCTGAAACGTCGACGAAAAGCATCTTGTTTCCATAGTAATAACTCAATTATCTGGAAACTCACTAAAGACTCCCTAGTGTCAATCCCGGGATGAGTATCTAGAGCAGTGGCGGTTCTAGGCCTGGGCAGGGCCCCAGTTTTTTCTGACATCTGACTTTAAATTCCTTTTATTTTAATATTTTTACACTCCTATTAAGGTATTTAATTAAAAAAAAAATGCCACAGTTGTAATTTTTGTATTGCTTGGCCCCCCAGTTATTGAGGCCTAAAACCTTTACTGATATGGAGCTGTCAAGTGATTAATTTCTATTATCTGCAACTTTCAGAATCTGCAGAGAATCTTATGATCAAGTAGAGTGCGAGACACTGGAAGAGAATATAAATTGAAATCCAGGATTTAAAGAATAGTACTTTCTCGGAGTTTTTTTCTGTAAAGGAATGAGAGGAAAGCGAATATGTTGAAGCATTAATTGTACTACAAAATCACAGTGACAACGGTCATCGGCACTTGATGACGTGTGTTGCCTTCTTTAAGTCGTTAATAGGTTTTGCTAGTCGTGGACAAAAAGATAGAGGAATTTGGTGTTGGGGAACTTTTATCTGTCAAGCAATTGGATTAATTGCAGTGAAAGGGAAAATCCTAGTTCACAGTACACAGTCACTCGGGACAATGGATGTATGTTTTTTTGTCATCAAACAAGTGACATTTATAAAAGTCAGTTGGTAGTAATACAAGTAAGTGTCAGTTTATCGTAATAACATAAATACACCAGTGGACAAGCAAAAAAAATACCTAAGAGATTATAACTTAAATATTAGCTAAACGGTGTATAAGTTTAGTTTTTTAAAATTCACAGTGACTTATGCCTTTTTGTATCCAGTAGGAAAAAACTCTTAAAGGCGTACGTCACACTTTTCGGCAACCAGTTGGGAAGTGATAAAATCTCGTCTCCCGTCATTTATACAGTGGATGTATTTGCAGAGGCATAGTTACTTTGTAGGAGGTATTAGAGGAGATCCAACCGTGATTGAAGGGACGACAAAATGCTATGTACATCTTATTCTATAGCCACCTAATACATAATTATATTTGCTATATACTAGAATGAAGCTAAGTAAGGAAAATATGAGATGCCCTTTTTTGTTATGTGGGCCACGATATTCCTGTAGTTACTAGAATAACTTATAAAAAGTAATTGCCTCTCCCATCGACTTTCATCCTTTCAAATTTAGATTTTCATAAAAGTAACCAACGCAAGGTTAAAGCAAGCCCAGAACTGTATAAAAAATGGTCTCAAACCACGCACTTATTGTAACGGGTTTAACCTTAGGAGTTTCTATTCTAGTGTATTTAAACTCCAGAAAAAAAAACAGTTCTTCTGGTTTGAATACAATTTCCATGGGTACATGATCTTCATCTATATATAGAGAAAACGGTTGGAGAGGTATGCAGATAAATGACACATTGTACTGGTTTTAACACGTTTTATTTCAGCAGTTATGGCTTCTGGCCCTTGAAGATGCTCCGGTAAAGAAAAACGAAATAGACGTGACTTGCTCTATTCATGTTCTAAATCCTTGGTTTCTCTACAAAAACATGCATGTCAAGTATTAGGAAGATACGGCCAAGGCCGTACCCAGAGGGGGGGGGTTTGAACCCCCCCCCCCTGATATGTTTGTCTTACTCGTAAAAACGTAACAAAATCGATATAAACAAATTTTGTATGCGTTTTTTGAGTTTTTTCTTTTGTGTAACACCCCCTCCCCCCCCCCCCCCCCCGAAAATTTTCTTTTGAGTAAAACCCCTTCCGAAAAAGAATCCTGGGTACGGCCTTGGATACGGCAACTCATAGTTCCTCTCCTTGACTAGATGACCTATCACTGACCATCTTCTAATTTGTATTCTATATTTTAAACACAAATACACAGTTTCTGGTGTTTCTTTAGGGGGGGGGGGATCGATAGTAATGGGTTTTCTTTCTAAAGGTGGTCAAAGCTTCAGGACACTAACTGTGTACACCAGCCTAAAAATGAACTGCAATTTAAACAGTTTAAAAACTAAATTTAGAGCTTAATGAAACGTAAGGATCAAACAGGCCTAAGGGTCTAAGTTGTGGGGTTAGAGAAGACTGCAATTCTTGATTAAAGTCGGAGATACACTTGTTAACTTGGTACACTTGTTATACCTCGAGATATAACCAACTGGGCTGTACCCAGGTTTTTTTTGGGGGAGGGGGTACAAAAAATGCATAAAAATTTGTTTATAGGCAGTTTTTGTTACGTTTTTTACGAGCCGGACAGAAATTTCGGGGAGGGGATCAAACCACATACCCCCTCCTGGATACGGCCTTGATAACGAGACAGAAATAGGAACAGGAAATGAGAACAAACAAATTTTGACTCGGCTAACTTTACAAAATCCTTTGCCCAAGTGGCATGGGGTTGTCATCTATATATTCGTTACATCAAATCAACCTTGATTTTTACCTGATTCGCTGAACGTTCCCAATATAGTTGATGCCAATTCAGTACTAAGAGAGCGTGAGAATCCAAGCTGGGAATCTACAATTTAGGAGTCAAAATTACTGTGACTCGTACCTTCAAAATTAAAGGAGTTAGAGTCAAGGTCACCATCTATCAACCAAAACTAATTCTAGTGAAGCAGTGTTGCTAAACATATTTTTTATGAAGCAAATGGGGGATGGGGGGCTTTTCATAAAATTAAGCCTATTTAAAATTTATAGTTTTGATTAATCTTGCTGCGATTTAAAAAGACACTTGACCTCTCAAAAGTAACTTTTATAAGAATAAATGCAATTGATTTGAAAACTTTCTTAAAGACTGTTTTGGAGAGCACACGCACTAAACTGTCTTCCTTATTTGTTATTCTAACTTTACTTTTCTCTTCAAGCAGGAATTAAACATTAGGACACGTGAAGGACAATAGTGCAAAAGATCTTGCTGGACTTGGTTTCCTAGAACGCAACTTCTGGAAAAGTATGCTGGGCGCCACTTGGGGAAAAAGAGAGTTAAAGGTTGCCTCAGACATTCGCCATTGTTTGCTTTTGTCAAAGTAAACACTTTGTCAAATGTCAAAGCTGATATGCCCGTAATTTGACTGGCAGATGGGACTTGGTGGTTTAAAAATTAAAGTCTAATTGAGATTCATTGATGAACATAAAGTGAATTTAAAAAGACCTTTAATAAAAAATGTTTAAATAATTCTTGCTGGAAAGAAAAATATAAAACCAGTATTCTAGCATGAGCTTTTATGGAGTAAAAGATTATTAGTATTGTCTTTTTGTCTCGATGATAGATCAAATACAACAAGGGGGCCGGCAAAAAAATTTCCGGGGGGGGGGAAACGCCGAAATAGCATTTGTGGTTGGGTGACAAGGAATATATTTCAGGATATTTTTTTGTAGGACTAAGTTTATTTTTAAATACTTTTAGGAAAAACTCAATAAAAAGAGCAATTAAATTGCATGCAAAATGAAACAAAATACACTGAATTTAAACAACAAGGATTCCTGGCAAAGGGATCACTTTATTTAATCAGTAACGTATTTATTTATTATGTATTTAATCTTAAAAGAAAATCAGACTCAAACCAAAATTACAGAAAGGTTTATTGCTTCTGTAGATTATAACAGATGTAGACTTATCGTTATGCAATTTCCTAAGCCTTAGAATAGTTTACAGAAAGAGTAGAGATACTCAAAAATCATCCTGCTCGCATAGATACCACGTTTTTTGAATTTATACTGGCCATATAAATGGCCAGTATAAATTCAAAACGTGGTATCTATGCGTCTTGGGCCATGCAAATAGCCCAAAACTAAAAAATTGCCTGATTTTTGAAAAAAAAAAGGAAAACATCCCCAAAAAGGCAAGCGGTCTTGTTGAAAATCCCTTCATTAGGCACATCATATCAGAGAACCCTACCGTAGAGGTTTCAAGCTCCAATCTTTAAAATGTGGGGTTTCGCATTGTTTTTCAGAAGAAACATCGTCGACGCATGTTTATTTGTTTTGTTTTTTTTTCAGGGAGGATTGTATCAAACCGAAGGTCCAAGATAATTGGGAGGGAGCTCATTCAAACGTATATCTAAAGCTCTTTTTTAAGCGACAATACAGGATGGGCCAAGGGAAAGTCTAGTTTTTTTGCCATTTTAGGGCACCAAACTACGACTTTACCCCAAAGAGGACGAATTTACAATCAATTTAAAATTATAAGAAGCTAATTGATTTAAAAGTATCAATAAATATATTTTAGGCTTCCCAGTTGCAAAAGAAGGAGTGCCACACGGTGGCAGAACTGGATTCAACCAAGTTGATTCGCTTTATTTGTCATGAAATTAGACTACGTTTGGTGATCTGTAATTGCGTATCAGCTATAATGAGGGGGGTGAGAGCGAGTAATTGTTTAGGTGGGGATAGAGTACATTCCTAAAAAAGTACACTTTAATTGACAAACTGCTTACTCTTCATGTGGCTTCAGATAAATGTTGAAAGAGGGGGGGGGGGTAGAAATTAATTAAAATGTTCTCCTATACAGCTAAAATATTACGTTCACATATCGACCAGAACAGAGGTGGATAATGTAAGGCGGGCCATCATCAGCCCCGCCAGGAAATTTCTTTGGGGTAGAAAATGCCGTTAGGAACTTAGTTTTTCAGCATCCTTAAAAGGTGATATTTTTCTTTTTTCTATTTATATGAAGTACTTCAATGTATTTAAACAAATGTATGCAATGTATTTATCGAGAAGAAAATCCTATTGTAGAGGTTACGATGGCTTCAGTTATGTAGAAGATCAAAAGTCTCACAGAACTTCCATCCATACAAACAATAATACTCCTTTGCATCCAACCGAAATTCTTGAGTAGTAATATTAACAAGGGCTTTTGGCCAAAATTACTATTCTTCACCAGCATTTTAAGTATATTCACACTTTATCCAAATTGAATTTGGAAATTTAAACGTAAGGACCGTACTTACAACGTACAATTATTGATTTACACATTTTAAAAGCAATTAACCAGGGATTTAAGGAACGGGTACCTCAAATTATATCTTGGCGAGGGCTGGATATGATTTTGGAAAATAATCAGAAATTGAAAAAAAGAGATGTCCAACAGAAAGCAAGGAGCAGATTTGAAACCTATTTGAACAGATTATTCTTTATATGAAGGGGACTGTCTCCTCCTTAGCTCCTTACTCTTCACTGAGGAGTTTGGCTTTTGTCCAAATTTTCAAAGAAAATTTGCAGTTGGAAATAAAGAAGATTTTTCAAAGCACTTAAAAACTTTTGTTTAATGAGCTAGGTGTTGAGAAGGGGGCAGTCCATCTTACATACAGAGCAATTTCAATTTGTTTGAAGTTTTAAACTTGCTCCTTACTTTAGTTGAAAAACCGTTTCTATTTGTTTAAATTAGATTTCTTGAAACTGTAAAGAATTATGAATACAATACTTTTGGTAACGCTGAAAAAACTATCAATATTTCAATAAACTCTGTTTGGATTTTAATGGGTAATAAAATAGTTCGTGTAACGGATTGTAAGTAAGGAGAAATTATTACGTATATGAGGGGTGTTGCCCCCTCCTCAATACCTCACTCTTTACGCTAAAGTTTAAATTGTGTCTCAACTCTTTTAAAACGACTCCTGAAACATAAGGGTCGTTTAATTAGCACAATACGTAACTTTTTTTTTTAAAGTGCCGAAAAACTGGCGTGAAGAGCGAGGTGTTGGGGAGGGGGCAACCTCCTCATATACGTGATAATTTCTGTTCGTTTCAAGTTTTAATGTTGCTCCTTACTTTCAGTTGATTTTTTTTATTTGATGAAGCTTAGAGACCAACATTTTTCTAAAGGCAGGGGAAAAAGTATGTCAGTTAACGTAAAAGTATGTAAAAACAAAAAAAAATAAATAATGAAAAAAAAATACACAAAAACAATAGCCTATTTACAAAAAGTAAAATATAAACTCCCAGCTTTCAGTTCTGTTGAACAATACCGAAGCGTTGGACGGATATTTTTTAACAATATCGACAGTTTTGAACTTGATTATCAAACACCAAAATATTTAGTGCCTTTAGACTCAGTGTTTATAAAAAGTAACGCATTATCAAAGTAGTTTGTTCAAAGTAAAACTTTAAAACTAAGATTAAGAAAATCAAATAAAATTTTTTTATTTCAATATTTTTGATTTAATTTTGAATACCAAAAAACCAATGTATTTGACACCTTTGTGCTTCATAACTGTAAAAATTTAATCTTTTTCAAAGTGACAACTGGATAAATACTATTACTCCTGGAAAAAAATGACAATAAAACTCAAGAAATGTATCCGTTCAGGGGGAAAATACAGAAATTCCCAGCATTACGTTTAGGGGAAACATTTCTGATTATGGTGGCTTCATATATCAGCTCATGGGTACTCTTGCAATGCAAGCAAAAATTGACGGCATATTTTTACCGAAATTGCCCCTTACTAAGTTGTTTTCTATAATTATACGAACTTTCTTGTGTAGTAATAACTGCACTAATTATTAATAAACCAATACATATTTAGGATCACCATAAACGGCTGATTCTTTGATTTATGTTATCAATAGTTAGGCTCTTATAATTTCGTTATTGACAAGGATCGTTATTTACTTACAATTCATTACTATGAAGAATTTGATTTTTTTTTTTGCTCCAACCAAATCATATAGAAAAACTGTTTCTGGAAAACTAGAAAGGGGTCATTCAATCACAGATTAGAACATATATGTTCTTTATTAAGGGTCAAAATCTATTGGCAGGCAGCCAACAAGGGGGCAACAAATATTTTTTTCATGGTTTTCCCCTATTCTGCTCTCTTTCCTTCAGTTATCTTATGATTACTTTATAGTCCCAAATTTCCAGGGGGCATGGCCCCCTGCCCCCCTGTCGACGCCCATGAAATACAAGGCCGTATCTAGGGAGGAATTGGGCTACTGGGTTTAACCTCTCCCCCCTGAAATTTTTGTCTGACTCGTAAAAAAGAAAACGCATACAGACACATTTTTGATGCGTTTTGTAGTTTTTTTGGTACCCCCCCCCGCCTCCCCTGAAAAAGACTGCCCATCCCCTGAACGGAAATCCTGGATATATCCTTGATCACAAAGGTATTCGCACCTCTCTTATTGCCTGACATACCGTTACTGTATTTCATGGGCACCCATAAGCTGACTTGTAGGGGAGGAGGGCTTACCTGATCTACTCTGCTCTTCCAATGCTGTATAATAGAAATCTCAAAACAAAAATATGAAAATATAAGATAGCATCATTCAGAAAGAGGGGCTTGCCCCCCTGTCCCCTCCCATATGAGCGCCCATGCTGTATTTACGTAGCTATGGACGTAGTGCAAAATATTCTCAACGATGTTAAACATTTTGTTCCGAGATTTTATACATTACAAAAGTTATCTACTACACAAGTTTTAATGATAAAGTTGCCACCAGTCAATCATTCAATTCTAATATCAACTAGAAATACTTTTCTCTAAGCACTTGTTCTTTTCGTAATTTGTGGCAAGATAGAATGATTTCGAATAGATATAGATGTTACCACCAATCTGATAGAAATTGTTGATTTTGTTGTGGGAAATATTGGACCTTACTAAATTAATTGGCCAGATAATTTGTATTTGATTCTGCCAAATTTACTGTTTCTGTTCATTGTCTTTTATATCCTAACTTCCCTTAGTAATTTTTTTGTTTTCCAACTCTTCTCTTTTCCCGTATCGAAGACGCAACGGAGTTGTGGACTACCATTCTTTATTTTTTTTTGCTTACTGATTTATTTCGGGTATTAGTCCTGACTTAAATTCGTAATTTTTGCATGGTGCCCGTAAAATCTTCCCTTTCTCGTGTGCTAACTGTGCTGGCAATTCTTCAAGTTCTGTAGTGTAAATAGGGAAAAACAATGTGCACAAAATAAATTCCAAAAAGCACACCAAAAACCATTTTCCCGTTTTTTGTATTTTCGTTTCAATAGACCAAAAAGTACTGTGTCGAAGAAAAAGTACCGAAAATCATGTAAAGTAAGGCTTTAAGTTGGTGATATATTTAGCTCTAATTTTCGTTTTTTTCCGTTTTTCAGGTCTCCTGAAAAGATACAAAAATGGCGCTCGTCGCCCCTTTAATTATCACAGCCGAGCTGATATGCTTGGCCTGATAATATTGTAGAAAGCTAATCTTTGTCAAGCCCACTTCGATTTTTTTTAGAGCCATCCCTATAAGAGAACTATTCAAAAAACACATAAAAGCTACTCAGCTGGAAACAAATGGCATTTTTTTCACGGAAAGCTGCTTACTCCGTCGTTTTTATTTAAAGATTTGTCGTCTCAGCATTTTGGGTTTGTCCTATCCTAAATATCCTCGGGAGACTCACTGAAAGGACACGTTTTCAAGCCAGCTTGAGCAAATGTTCTGAAAATGGAAGCAAATTCTGAATCTTAAAACAGAAATTTTAAGTTTGCGTTGCATAAAAGAGAGAAAGTAACCCTGAAAATACAATAGTTTTATGACTCATCATTAAAAAAATAAGAGTAATCACTAAAACTTGGTCTCTTTAAAGAATGTGGCAGCCTATTAGTAAAAAGCTTAGAGGTTCTATTTTTGAACATAAAAATTATATATACAATTTAAGAAAATGTAGAAAACTGTACAAAAATGCATCAAATAAACATGAAAGGCAAAATATTCGAACAGAGGATCCGACAACAGAAAGTTGAAAGTTGACACCAGAAATATTTGTCTTGAACACCTTGGCCTTTTCGCCTGTTACAATAAAAGCAAGCAAGTTAATACAAGGACCACAAACTCTTGGAAACACACTGCCTCCCTCTCTTTCCTGCTACCTGGGCCCACTGTAACCCCCATAAAATTTTTGACACACCCATTTTGTGCAAAATACTTGGAGGGACCAATAAACATGGTTCAAGGGATGAGACAGCACCCACAGCCGGTTGTAAGGGTCTTAAATATAGCTGGGACAACAATATGAGGGTTTGAGGTCGTAAATACTACAAATTGCCAATTGTTTTCAACAGGACTTTGCAAAACAACATTGTAGCTTGTTTGGTGTTCGGTGTGCGATTGCCTTGGCCTTTTCAGGGTTTGTTTTCTAAAGTCAGCAGATTCAAGCATTTTTAGAAAAAATTACGGGTTTGAAACTTGCAGCCGTAAGTGTTTGCGTCAATAAGAATATAATCTACAAAATAATTCTGGGACATGCCCCCTCACCAAAAAGTAGACCCAAAAAGGGTTAAAAAGTTTTTTTCCTGATTGGATTAAAACTTGCATCCTTAAGGTCTTGAGCTAAAGATATTCCAATGCAAAAGAAAAATATAAAGAACATTTGTCCCCCTCCAAAATAAGCCTAACAAAAGGTCTTCAAGGGCCCTCTTTTTTTTAGCCACTTCTTATGGAAGGAGATCACAGAAACTTTGGAAGGGACCGATTTGACTAGAAACTTTTGATACAACCCCTGCATGTCCAATGATATTGCATCCAAATTTTAGGGTATTGAATTGAATTGAATTATTTATAACCCGTTGAAAAACAATGAACGGAGTATACAAAAAAACGAAGAAGAAAAGCAAAAACAAAAGCAAAAGAAAAAGACGGATAATGACAAATAAAACGAAATTAAAACTCATAGAAGAATCGCACAAGCATAGTAATAAACCAGAAAATGACAGCACAGGCAATGTAACAAGCACATAGACAAGCACGAACAAAACAAAGATAAAACTTATGGAACAAGCACACAGGCATAATAATAAACCAAACAATCATACAGTATATATAACAAACGCAAAAACAGTAAACGTGAAAGACCTATTGTTTTAAAATGGAACACCATGGGTGTTCATTTATTCCCCTATTGTAAGCTGCAATGCATCTGCCGATGGCAGAATTGGGGTCAATTAAACCGTATTTTTTATTGGCCCAAGAGGGGGGGGGGGGGGGTGGGGGGGGTGGGATCACTTACCAAGGGGGAGGGGAGGCCGAGAAGATATTTAGCATACCGGTAATAAATTCGTCGGAGTTGCTTTGATTCCGTTGCCGAGAAGGTACACCAAAAAGGTGCAATGTTTTAAAAAATTTGGAAGTGTATATGAGTTATATAATTTAGCTAGCAGCTGGCGATTAAAACGAAGCTTATTAGAAACTATGCCACAGTAGGCACTGGACGTCTGGCGCTGGAAATGGTAAATGAGAAGCTTTCTAGTTGCTTTAAAGGAATTACCTATTGGGAGGCCAAGATAATTCATTTCCAATTCAGGAGCAACCAATACTCCATTAAGATCAACATTAAATCCTTCGGGAACTGGGCCCCAGTTGAATAGTACGACTTCTGACTTTTCAGCGTTAAATTTAAGATTTATTTTTGAATACTCTCGACTCAAATGGAAAATTTTTCTCAAACGCCAGTACCGTTCGGCTGGGGTTAAAGACATCGTCCGCATAAGCAATAAGAGACACATCTATCCTTTTAGAATACAGGAAGAAACTGCTTGAGATTGTGCGCTCGAGAATACAGTTGTTAAACGCAATTGGGGATGTAAGGGCGCCTTGCCTTACTCCGCGACGAACAGGTATGGTTATCTTTGTAATTATTCCATCAGGCAGATTAACAATGACAGTTAAATGATTATACATATCATACAAAGCACGGATAATACAGGTACTGACCCCGCGTTTATACAATTCAGTGAGGATATGCGCGTGAATTATCGAATCAAAAGCACGACTGACATCATGGCTCCCCAGGACAAGCGGCTCTCCAGATTTATCAGCATCAATCAAAACTGACGACAGTGCCGTCAGTGCATGAGCGCACCCTATTCCTTTCTGGAACCCAAATTGGTGTGGGGGCATATAACATTTATCAACCAACTCAGGCATTATCAACTTCTCAAAAATTTTACAAAAAGTTGTAGCTACCATTATTGGCCGGTATGATGAGCACTCATTTAGGGTTTATTTTTTTTAGGGACAGGAGTAAGACGGCCAATTGAAAACGAGGCAGGAACTATTCCTTTTGTAAACACCATTTGGAAAAGTAGAGCAAGGTTAGAAAAAAAGAAAAGGGGTTCCATACAGGAGGTGTTTGGCACAAACGTGATCTGTATCTCTTGAAAAGGTTTCTTAATTTTACGAATTATATTATAAATATCCAAAACTGATACAATAAACATTGATTTGTCCCCTATCGAAAGTATCTTTTTGAGTGTAACTTTGGAGGGATTTTCTATTAGTGGGTCTGGTTCTGAAAAATCCCTGGAGAAATGTTGTTAGTCTGGGACGGATATTAAATGACTGGTTGGGCTTTTGTTTTTGTTTATGTGTTAAATTTTTCCTCAAAAGTCCTGGGTTATTAAAAATCTTTTCAGAAAAATTGGAACGAATAGTAGCTCTATGTTTCTCTAGCTCTTTTGAAAAACGGCGTTTGGTGGATAAACGGATCTGGTTTACGATACCAGTTCTGGGACGGTCGCAATCTATCCAGATACTTAGCCAGAATTCGGTCGTATTACAAGCCTCAACAAGTAAAGAATTCTGGGACCAGCCCTTCACTTGGGATCCAACTCGTACTTTAGTGCGAAGGACAAACTGCTTTTCTGCTTGTAGTAAAGCGTGTAAAATAACTGACGCATATAATATTTAATTGAATACGAGTTTCATTAATTGAAGACGAAACCAAATTTTGGAGAAGCTCAAATGGTATTTTTATTTTTAAGAGAATATCATCAATACAATGCTGGTACTGGGGTATATCAATCTTATTCCATTCTACCACAGTACGCCACTTAGAATCTTGGATTGCCCGTGCACGGTTAAATGGAGCCATAATGCTAAAAGACAACGGCAAATGGTCAGATACTACAAAATCATTAAGTACGCTTACACTTACTGCAAGACTGGCAATACTACCGGTATGCATGTAACTGAACCACCGTGTAACTGAATCACAAGCAACTGAACCCCCGTATAACACAACCCCCATGCAACTGAACCCTCGTGTAACTGAACCACTGGGCAACTAAACCCCATTTAAATAAACCTCGTGTAACTAAACCCCCGTCCAATTCAACCCCATTTAACTGAACCCCCATGTAACTACACCCCCGTGTAAATGAACCCCGTGCAACTGAACCACCGTACAACTGAACCACCTTGCAACTGAACCACCGTGCAACTGAACCACCGTGCAATTGACCCACCGTGCAACTGAACCACCTTGTAACTGAACCATCGTGCAACTGAACCACCGTGCTACTGAACATCGTATAACTGAACAACATTCCTTCAACTTGCCCTGAAAGTTTTAACTTCATACCCTCAGGTTTATAACCTTAGCTGTTCTCGGCACATTGCAGATACAACGTCTTTTAAAACTGGATGCACATAGTACCTCTTGATTTAGTTGAAGATGCTCCTAAATATTTTCCGAACAATGTGACTGCTGATACCTTCAGCCATTGTGAGTGTTCCTGGTATTTCCTTTTCACAACCAATAAGGGAATAAATGCTTTTTGATTGTGTTTGGCATTCTTCTTGACATTTCCCTAAGGTTTGACCTTAATGCTGCATGCTTTTTTTATTTAAACAGGCCATCTTTTCTTGATAAAAAAAACTTATATATTAACAATAGGCAACTTGTATAACCTACAGCCGTTGCACCAGAGGCTGAGGGTTGTTAACCATAGTTATTTTAGCTATGGCATAGTTATTTAACCTTTGAATTGCTTTAAATAAAATGACCATCTCAAAATTTAGATCGGATGTATTTTGGGAAAAAATAGGGTGGGGTGGAAACCCTCCGATCACTTTTAACTCTGAAAAAGTGCACTGGAAATTTTGGATTTCCAATCGAATGAGCCCCCCCCCCCAAGTTCATACAAAAATTTTTTCTACAAAAACCTTATGTGTTAGCAATGAGCAACTAGCTTAACTTACAGCCCTTGCCCCAGATGCTGCTGGTGGGTTTGTTACCCCAAAGACATGGTTATTTGATCTTCAGACTATTTTGAACAAAATGTTCATTTTTATTTGATCGGATGTATTTGGGGAGGAAATGTCGGTTAAGAGGGAAAGGCTGATTGTCCTCTGATTACCTGTGATTCTTCAAAACTGAACTTGAACTTTCAATGTCCAATCAAATGAGCCTCCTTCAAAGTTTTTACGACCATCCCTTGTATAAAAACATTATATTTTAACAATTGGTAACTGGTAATAACATACAGATTGCTGATACAGGTGTAACAGTAATTTTTTTCTGGAACGGCTTAGCGTATCAAGATGAAACTTCTGGGGCATCTACCTGCTACTACTGTTATTAATACTGCTGCTACTACTGTTGCTACTACTACTAGTTCAACACTATTATTACTACTACGACCTCTACTACTATCAAACTAGCACTATTAAGGCTACGCATATCAAGTTGAAAATTTGACAGAATGGGGTATTTGAGGGGGAACTTGAACTAAATCAAAAGACACTATGTGCATGCAGATTTTCAAAATGGTGTATCTCAAACAGGGATTTGTGTACTAAGTTTTTACTTTCAAAGAGTGCTTAAAGGAAAAGTCAATTCACCAAAAGGAAATATGTGCACGCTCAGGCCTGGATTTACCACTAGGTCGCTAGGCCCGGACATAGGGGTGCATAATGCCAGGGGGAGCAATAAATTATCACTGAGTAATTTTATCCTGACAAAAACTGGACTGATGTGATTCATTGTCGCCAGGTGCACTCTGCCGCCACGCTGTCTATTCACAGAAAAGTGACTTTAAAACAACACAGGAATTCCATAGTCACTTATAAACTGTCAGATGTCTCACAAGAATGGTAGCTGAGAGTTCGGTATTACCCCTCTCTTTCATCACTTTTCGCTCATCTCTGTTAATTGCTTCCATTAGCCCCGAGTTTTTGGGAATCACCCCGAAATTCTTGCAAAAACGCTTGGTTCTTAAACGTCAAAGCTTTAAATCCGGCCCTGTGAACGCTACTGCTAATGCTATTACTATTTTAATTACATTTACTGCTACTGCTACTACAACAACTACTACTACTACTAGTACGACTGCTACTTCTATTACAACCACTTGTAAGCTAAAAGTATTAAGATGAAAATTAGAGAACTACATGAACACATAGGTTATCAATAGGATATATCGGCAATGGGATAGCAAAAACTATTTGTATTAAGTTGAAGCTTCTAGAACTTGATGAGAGGAATCTTCAGCTGACCAAAAGGCAATATGTTAGTACTACAGCTGCTACTAGAAATAGTGCTATTGCTATTAATACGAGTGCTATTGCTCGTACTACTACTAATACTATTACTGGGACTACCATTACAGCTGTACCTAATGGTAATGAACGGTATGAAGGTGGAATTTTCAGGGAATATTGAGGTGGAAGGTGAACTGAATCACATCACGCCATCTGTATACAGGTTGTCAAAAGGGCGCATCGGCAATATCCTAGGGACACTTTTGGTGTATTGAAAAAAATGTTGAAGAAAATAAAGGTGCTATGTGCATACTGCTACTAATTCTACTACTGCTACTACGCAAGCTAAGGGTAGCTACTAATACTAGTAGCTACCCTTAGAAATATTCCTTGAAGCTGTCAAGGAATATTTCGGCGGATAGTGAACTGAATCAAATTGACTATGATTATGCACCCTCTCAAAAGGGTTACACAGAGATATCTCAAGAACGGCTTCCATTAATAAGTTAGACCTTTCAGGATAAGTTGTGGGTGGGGGACTTCGAACTAATAAAAAGTTCAAAGTTTGCAATAAAATCAAAATAAACACTTTATCGGGCCATGCTTTTGGCGATAGGCCCAATCCTGAAAGTTCCATTCAATTTAGAGGGTTTAGGGGATACACTGATGAGTAATACAATTTAGATACCGCAAATGAAGCGAGAAACAGATTTTTGAGCTTTTAATCAGCCTTAGTTCAAACTTATTTTTTAGGCCTTGACAAAGGTTCAGGATTTGATTTAAAATGAGGGTTGGTTAAAGGAGGCTAGTGTTAAATGGGGGTTTGTTAGAGCGGGGGTTCAGCGTGTAACTCTATTGCCCTTTTTTTGATTTTCCCCAAAACTCCATGTTTTCAGTGATCGTTTGTTTTAACTTCTGTTCGTTTCAGGTATCTTTTTTTCTAGTACATTCTGGCCATTTTGGATTTGAATTATTATAGGAATTTATTTATGTTAATCTTCGGTTTAATGTGGCTCTTTACTTTTCTTTGAAAAATTGTTTTTCGAAAGAATCTTTTTAATTAATTTAAAGAAAGCGCAACCAAAAAGCGACTTTTTGTAATATAAATTCTCAAAGTTCCGATATTTTCAGTAAAGATTTTTATTACTCAACGTTCAGGAAAGGCCTGATTCATCTAAGAAAAAAAAAAAAAATCAAACCAAAAAGTTTCCAAACACAAAGAGAAAGTAGGTTTTGCGTCGGCTCCATCGAAGCAGGTAATTAACCTTTTTCAAACCCAATGATAACCACTACGAGCGTAGGAAATACCACAAAATTAAAACAACAAAATAAGAAAAGCGGTAAAAAAAAAAACTACAGCATGTAGACAGCGAGAGCCACCGTTTACCCCCCCCCCCCCCCCCCCCACCCACCGCGAAAAACATCCCTTGAGGAAAAACACCCCACGAAAAATAACACCTCACGGAAGATACCTCCCCCCCAAAATACTTACCCGTGGAAAATCCCCCCCCCCAAAAAAAAATACCCCTTGCGGTTGGTTAGTCTCCAATCCCTTTCAGCTTATAAAAAAAGACTAGAAATGCTTGAGGATTATCAAACAATTTCTTCCTCCATCCTCCTGTCGTCTCTCCCTTAGAGCTAATTCTATATTTATTTGAAGGCTCAATAAAAGCTGAGATGTTTCGGCATCAAAATGCACCCTTTTAGGTATGTCCTCTCTTCCTAGCTACAAAACTTTCAGATAACCCCATTACAGAAGTTTCAGCTCCTTTTTAAGTTTTTTGATTTGTCTATTGCTTACAGATAGTATTTGTCATTGTGAAACATACAGAAATTTTTTGCGTGGGGGTTTTCTGGAAGACTTTTCACGAGAAGAAAGTATTTGCACGGAGGAGGGGGCAACATTTACACATAAATCCCTCTTTTCCACTTCAGGTTCAGTTGCACGGTGGCTCAGCTGCACAGTGGTTCAGTTACATGGTGGTGCAGTTGCACGGTGGTTAAGTTGCCACGGTGGTTCAGTTGCACGGTGGCTCAGTTACATTGTGGTTCAGTTACACCTAGGTTTAGTTAAATGAGGTTAAGTTGCACGGGGGTTCATTTGCACGAGGGTTCAGTTAAAGGGGTTCAGTTGCATGAGGGTTCAGTAGCAGGAGGGTTCAGTTGCACGGTGGTTCAGTTGCACGGTGGTTCAATTGAACGGTGGTTCAGTTTCACGGTGGTTCAGTTTCACGGTGGTTCAGTTACACGGTGGTTCAGTTACAATGGTTCAGTTGCTTGGGGTTCAGTTACACGGTGGTTCAGTTACAATGGAATCAAATTTTAGATGGTCATTTTGTTCTGAAACATTCCAAAATCTAAAAAATACGACTGGGGGGATGAGGTTGAAATTTTCGGCTACTTTTGGGGAGAGAATGAGGCAAGGTACATTTCAAATTTTATGTTTGGGGGAGCTGAAAGGGGATAATCAATTTCGTATCTTATCCACCAAAGGGTTTGGCACTATAAGCTCCATAGGGACTCCTATGCAGAGTCAAGTAGCAAGGTAAATCAAAAGAAACTAAAATAACAAATACGTGTTGCCAGGTTGCGAAAATTCTATTAGGCTATACAAAATTTTAGAGAAGAAGAGAGTAAATTATCACTTGAGAAGAAATCAACAACAGGAGATTAGTATAAGACCTCTAGGGATAAGTATAGATAATTCACTGTTTTCTTTTTTTTAAAAAATCGAAAGTTCCAATAACTAAGCCTCTGGGTATGACATGACACCCCACATCCCCTGAGGAAAGGACAGTAAGCTATGTTAGTTTCACATTGTTAGGATTTGATTTGAAGGGGGGGGGCGCGTGTTTGATATTGGGTCTCCAAAAGTATAAGAGTGTTAAGGTGAAACTTTTAGGAAATGTTGATGGGAATAATGAACTATTTCGAAACATACTATTTACATGCAGGTTACCAAAAATGCGTATCAGTAGTATATCAGGAACGGCTCAAGTTATTAATCTGAAACTTTCTAGGCTACTACTTTTACTACTAATGATACTATTAGCCTACTGCTGCTACTATTATTGGTACTACTATTGAACAAAATCAAAAGATTTTAAGTGTATACGGGTTGTCAAAATTGTATAGATGCAATATATTCGGAACGGAATTGGGTATTAAGTTGACTTTAAAAGCAAAGTTGCTGGAGATCTAAAACTGAATCAAAAGGCACTCTGTGCATGCTGGTTGTCAAAAAGGCTTATCAGCAACATCTCAGGAATGGCCAAGGGCATTAAAAGGTAACTCATAGGGATACCAGACCTACTACTACTATTACTACTACTTCCACTACCCTATTACCACTGCTATTAAACTAAATCAACTAATTTTGAATGCATCCTGGTTATCAAAATTGTGTAGATGCAATATGTGAGGAACAGAATGTGGTATTAAGTTGAAACGTTGATAGAGAGTTTGAGGGAGGTGTAAAACTAAGTTGAAAGGCATTATGTGCATCCAGATTGTCAAAAGGGGCGTCTGTGAAACACCCCGAAAACAGCAAGGTGCATTACCTTAGAAATTTGAGGACGTATTGTTGGGGATGCGAACTAAATCAAAATTTATTATGTGTATCTCAGGAAGGACTAAGGGTATTTAATTGGAACTAAGGGTATTGACTAGGGTATTTTAAAAGGGATGTTGAACTAAATTAAAAGAAACTGTGTGCTTCCAGGTTTCAAAAGGCGTTTCTGCAATATCTCTGGTCGGGCTAAGACTATTAAGCTGAAACTTTCAGGATGTTAAGGGGGATGTTGAGCAATATCTCAAGAAACGGAATCAGGGATGCTGCTACTACTACTACTATTTTTACGGCTTCTGCTACTACTGCTGCTACTGCTGCTATTACTGCTACTACTAGTTTTAGTACTACTACTTCTACTATTACTACTACTACCACTACTTACGACCGTGAATGCGGCCACCGACAACGGTGACTATTTGCGACTGTGACCGTGACTGCTTGCGAATGCGAGTACTTGTGATTGCGACTGAGACTACTTGCAACTACGACTACTTGCGAGTGTAACTGTGAATAATTGTGACTGATTGTAGCTGTGACTACTTGTGATTGTGACTTCTTGGCAATTGCGACTGCGAATACTTGCGACTGCGACTTCAACTACTTATGATTGCGACTGTAAGTGCTTGCGTTTGCTACTGCTACTACAACTTTTACTAATACTATTACTACTACAATTCAGGTTGTCAAAATGACATGATGCAATTTCTTAGGACAATTTTTAGGGAAAGTTGAAAGCATTTAAAACTGAAAAAAAAAATCATGTTTATCGGACCGTTAAAAGAGCGTCTTTGGAATATCCCCGAAAAACTTTTTTCCAGGAAAAAAGGGTATTATGTTACAAATTTCATGGCATTCAGTTGGGGTTGCTGAACTAAAGAAAAAAACATTATGTGCATGCAGTTATGTCGAAAGGGCGTATCTGCGAGATCTCAAGAGGAGATAAGGTTATTAATTTGAAAGTTTCATGATATAATGAGGAAGATGCTTCACTAAATTAAATGACACTCTGTGCATCTAAGGTTGTTTTAAGGGTGTATTCATAAGAATATATAGTTTTACTTGTTATTTGTTTGTTAGAGAAACTTTTCCAATAAATTTTAATCTTGGTACAAATAGTATTGTTTAATTTAGTTTTATACCTCCTCAAGTTGGCCTGAAAAATAAAACTTAATATCATTTCCGTAAAACTCTATCTACGTTCTTTGGCACCCTGAATACACCTACACTCTTTTGATTTATTTGAATTGTAAGAGTAAAATTAGTAATAGTAGTACCCCTAAAATTTTCGAATTAGTACCCCCCCCCTAGTCGCCATAAACACTAGTCGCCACAGTGCCTTTTGATTTAGTTTCAAAGAATTTTAGTTTTGGTCAGTTAAACATCCTCTCATTAAGTCCTGGAAGTTTAAACTTAATAGAATTAGCCATTGCTATGACATTGCTAATATGTCCTTTTTAAATGTTCATATAGTCCTTGAAATTTTTCATCTCAATACTCTTTGCCTTATGAGTAGTTGCAATAGAAGCAGTAGTTGAAGCAGCAGTAGTAGTAGTAGTACCTGTAATAGTAAATGTAGCAGTGACAGTATTATTAGTGGACAGATTGCCTTTTGGTCAGATGATCTTGCCTTTTAAGCATTCTCTGAAATTTAAAACTCAATCCCCAAATCAATTCTTGAGATACGTTCTTTTGACAATGTGCATGCACATAGCGTTTTTTGATTTAGTTGAAATTTCCTCTCAATATTGTAAATAGAGGAGTGAGGTAGTAGTAGTAGTTGTGGTTGCAGTAGTAGTGCTGTTAGTTGCAGTAGTAGCGGTAGCATGCAAATATTGCCTTTTTGATCATCTCGCTTATCATTTCCTGAATTTTCCAAATTAATATACTCAGTCACTCCTTACTTACACCGTTTGGACAATCCGTATACACATAATTTTTTTAGATCTAGTTCACTACTCCCTTCAATATTCTCTGAAAGGATCATCTGAATGTCCTTCGCCTTTTTGGAAAGAAAAGTGCAAACATAAATACCTTTCTAAATAACATATAAGTAGTGGAAGCCTAATAATTACAGGGCGAACACTATATTTGGAAGGCAATTAGAGTAGACCCAGAACAACAGCCCTATACTCCAGAGCTAGATCTGAAAATGGCCTATGCCGATAATGGAAGATTAAGTCAAGAGATAATATGACAGAAATTCTATTTTTAATAGAGTTTCCTTTTAGATTCAAGTGTAGAAGTGAAATATACATCTGTAATAATGTAACAGTTCAACTTTAATTACTGAACAATAACCACTTGATATTATGGAGAATCTTGACCATGCTGTTAACCAATTATACAATATAAGTTTATTTTATAATTAAATAATCAATTAAGATATAAGTAAACATAGCATATAGTAAATACCTAAAGTAGCCTAGGTAACTTTTTCTTTGCTCATATTAATTTTCTGGGCCTAGGCTAGCCTAGCTAGGCTCAATGCAACTAGCTCTCTTACTTGAAGGGGGGAGAGAGTGGAAATTGTAGAAGAGAAGAGAAAATATAGAATTAGATAGCGTCCCCCTTCTACAGAAGAAAACGAATTTAGTATAAAAACAATACCCCTTCTAGAAACCCTCTACAGCAACCACAGAAAACAGGATATTTTTTGCTATTAATATTCAAATCCAGTTAAGCTTTTAAATAATTCACCCCCCCTTTCAAGAAATTGAAAAGTAGGCGTAGAAATCAACTTATCAAATAATAAGCAATAGCAATCATTCCTTTATACACAGATATCTCAAGCTTTAAAAAATCTAAAATAAATCGAACACTATAGGGAAAATGCTAGACAATAATTAGGCTGTAGTCATAAGTTATAAATGTTCCTATTTTTACGATTTAGAAAATTTTTTTTAAATACATACATAGAGCTGGAAGCATTTAAAGGCAAAAAAAGAGTTAAGATGTATTTAAAGCTTAAAAAAACTATCCATGAATAAATGTTTTTATTAAGCATCGTATGCTCCTGTTAGCGTTGCCCACCTTTTACATAACTTCCAGGGCCTAAAATACCATATAAAAATGCCTCTATCATGTATTAATTTTGCAGAAAATAGAAATCTTTTTCAGACAACTTAGAATTATGTAAATGGATCACCTCCCGTAAGCTTTATTGACAGCAACCGTTTTCAAAGTGTCAGTGTTCACCAGACACTCCTTTGAGAGGGATACAGGAGTAGCAACCTTATTCACACGTGTTTTTGTTAATTTACATTTTGACAGATTCCAGCCAAATAGATTTGAAGTGTAAGTTAAATGCCAGACGTAATGGTGTTATAAATATGTTTTAAAATGAAGGGTTGGGAGGGGTTAGGAGTGTTTTTTAAATGATAAATATATAATAATTATCCTGTTGATTATAAATATAGGGTAAGATCCCTCCCCCCTCTCCACCACAAACTGTAAGCAAAAGGAGTTATATATCATTTTCATGTCGATATATTCAAATAAATACCGTATTTTTGCCTCTGCATGTGCTTATTGAGACAGAATGGTGGAATTTTTAGAGAGGGGGGACATAATACTTGTTGAAATTATGATTTTTAAGAATTGATTATTCGGAAACTAAAATATAATCTATATTTAAGGGGTCTATGGCAAAGAAGCCAAAGCTAACACTAGAGCTTATAACATTTTGAAAGCTATATGATGGGTCTGTAGCCTACCTAGCTATCTAAATTTAACAACTTTTCCCGCTTAATTCTGAGTTTTAGCCTTCTCTGTTTTTCATTAGCCCTGGTTTTTTAAAAACACGGTTTCTATAATATCTACAGGATCTTATGCTATATTATGGCTTTTTGGTGCCATTCTGTTCTATAGGCTTTTCTGATGGAAACACGGTACTTATGCATTATTTATAACACACGAAAGAAGTCAAGTTAGTTAATGCTAATGAAATAAAATAAAATAGGATGAGAATATAGTAGGTTAGGAACAAATTTGGGCTATAGGGGACGAGTTTGGTTTTCACTACAGTTTGACCAGTACAATTGAATAGGGCTAGTAGGATCCTGGGTTTCCAAAACAGATAAAGAGTATTAAGATGATATTTTCAGGGGGGAGGGGTTGTTGGACAAAGCCAGAACACACTATGTACATTAAGACTGTCAATATTTGTGTAACATCAATACATAAGGGGTATTTAATTGAAACTTTTAGGATATATTGGGTGGCTTGGGGGAGGGACAATGCATGTACTTCTAACAGAGTTCAGAATGATAACACTATGAATGAAATTTTTTATGTTCATAGAAACATACGACTAGTTCTACTCTGAGGGGGGGAGGGGGATGTACAGTGTATGTGCTTATAACAGACTTCAGAATGATAACATTATGAATGAAGATTTTTTTGTTCATAGAAATATACGACTAGTTCTACTTTGGTGAAACTTGAAGATACCAACAAAACTGAAATGAATCCAAGAGTACCCACTGTTGCAGTAGAAATGCCAAGGGGGTACTGTTTTTGCCCTTGAATGGGATGAGTATATTAGTAAAATAATGAATACCTTTGAGAATAAGAGGAAGTCATTGACATAAGACATTAATGACATTGATATAATGAATATCATTGAGAATAAGAGGATTGAGATCACTAATACCACCAAAGAAATTAAAGACATTGATATAATGAATACCATTGAGAATAAGAGAAAGGAGATCACTAATATCACTATGGAAAAAGCTAAAGTATTCTGTTCATGTTTGTGAATTTTATAAATATTAATAAAAAATGTATATATATATATATATATATATATATATATATATATATATATGTATATATATATATATATATATATATATATATATATATATATATATATATATATATATATATATATATATATATATATATATATATATATATATATATATATATATATATATATATATATATATATATATATATATATATATATATATATATAATTTTTTTTATATAGAAAACGTTAATAGAGAGTAATGGAAATCATGATTTAATCTGTATTTCAGGAAGAAAATACTTCAACATTTTGGTTAGAATATGGTGTACCTTCTTACATAAACACGAGTTTGTATCTCCCTCTTCGTTACATTGAGCTTTACACATATATTAAGGATAATCTTGAGCAAGTATACAATATGACTACAGCTATACATAGACTACAAGAGCTTCTAAATGAAACTATGAAATATATTAGCAGTGGCGGATTAATGACAGGTTATCAAAAGAAAATTATTTTATAGCTTTTTTATTTCAACAAAAGAATAATAGTAACATTTTTATCTCACTATTTTTTTACATACTGATTTAAATCCCTATCATTAATATATTTCACAGTTTCATTTAAAAAACTCTTGTAGTCTATGTTTATCTGTAGTCACATTATATGCTCGCTCAAGATTACCCTTAATATAAATGTAAAATTCAATGTAATGAAGAAGGAAAAGACAGTCTCGTGTGTGTGTGTTGTGTGTGTAAGAAGGTACATCATATTCTAACCAAAATGTTGAAGTATTTTCTTCCTGAAATATAGATTAAATCATAATTTCCATTAACTCTCTAAAAATGTTTTTCTATATAATTAAAAAAACAATTTTTATGTACATATATACATTATTTATTAATATTTATAAAATTCACAAACATGAACAGAATACTTTAGCTTTTTCCAAAGTGGGTACTAGCAATCTCCTTCCTCTTATTTTCAATGGTATTCATTATATCAAAGTTTTTAATTTCTTTTGTGGTATTAGTGATCTCAATCCTCTTATTCTCAATGGTATTCATTATCTCAGTAATATACTCATCCCATTCAAAGGCTAAACAATCCCCCTTTGGCATTTGTACTGCAGCAGTGGGTACTCTTCGATTCATTTTAGTGTTGTTTGTATCTTCAAGTTCCACCAGAGTAGAACTAGTCGTATGTTTCTATGAACAAAAAAAAGCTTCGTTCAAAATGTTATCATTCTGAAGTCTGTTGTAAGTACATATACTGTCCCTCCCCCTCCCCCCATCAGAGTAGAACTAGTCGTATGTTTCTATGAACAAAAAAATTTCATTCATAGTCATATCAAGCTGAACTCTGTTATAAGTACATGCATTGTCCCCCCCCCAGCGACCCAATATATCCTGAAAGTTTCAATTAAATGCCCCTAATGTATTGATGTTACAGAATATTGACATCCATAATGTACATAGTGTGTTCTGGTTTGTGTCCAACATCCTCCCGGAAAGTATAATCTTAATACTCTTCATCTGTTTAGGAAACCCAGGATCATACTAGCCCTATGCAATTGTGCTGGTCAAACTGCAGTGAAAACCCAAACTTGTCCCCTATAGCCTAAATTTGTTTCTAAACCACTATATTTCATCCTCATTTATTTTATTTCATTAGCGTTAACTAAACTTGACTTTTATCGTGTTTTATATATAATTTATAAGTACTGTGTTTCCACCAGAAAAGCCAATAGAACAGAATGGCACATATAAGCCATAATATAACATAACATCCTGCGGATATTATAAAAATTGTGTTTTTAAAAACCTATTTGCTGGAATCTGTCAAAAATGTAAATTATCAAAAACACGTGTGCATAAGGCTGCTATTCCAGTATCCCTCTCAAAAAGGTGTCTGGTAGACACTGATACTCGAAAAAGGGCTCCCGTCAATAAGGCTTACGGGAGGTGATCGATTTACATAATTCAGAAAAGTTGTCTGAAAGAGATCCTATTTTCAGCAAAATAAATGCATGATAGAGTTATTTTTATATGATATTTTAAGACCTGGAAATTAAGAAAACGGCGGGGGACACCAGCAGGAGCATGCTATGTGTAATAAAAAAAGTTATTCATCGCTAGTTTTTTAAGCATTATATACACCTTAACTCTTTTTTGCTTTTAAATGCTTTGCATCTCTAGGCATGTATTTAATTTTTTTTTAATGGTAAAAATAAGAACATTTATATCCTATGACTACGGACAGATTATTGTCTAGCATTTTCCCTATAGTGTTCGATTTATTTTACATTTTTTAAAGCTTGAGGTATCTGTGTATAAAGGCACAATTGCTGTTGCTTATTATTTGTATAGGGTTTAGCCATTTCTAGAGAATAGTTTCTATAAGTCCGGCGATTGTCGGTAGTAACAGTGAAAAGAAATTATCACCCGCTTGAACAAGACGTTTTCTTTTAGAATTTGCTTTCTTTTTGCAAGGTAGAGCACGTACAATTGATCGATATTGTTTGTCTGTTGCCTAACTCTATCTTACAGTTGAACATTACCTTCCGTTAAATTTAAACAAAGTTCCGACAAGAGATTAATAAATTTCTTGTCAACGCCATGCTTCAGTACTGCTTTCCTTAGGCGTGGTTTTGAATTGGCTAGCACGGAAAATAAATACAGGTGTTTACGTTACGTAGCTTCTTCAACGTCATGACTGTGACTAATGATCCTTTTTACTATTCACCGGTAGATATACAGCAGTTCCATTATCGGAAATATCAGTGACTACATGCAACTGTTCGCGCGTGTTTTGATTCAGGTCCAATAATACGTAACCATAAGGTTTATTAGTAGCTTGACTGTATGCGGAAAGTAAAAATTTGGGTTCATAGGGTCAATTTGTTTGTTTAGAGTTATGAAGGAATTTGAATCTCGAACAACTCTATAGATGATATAGTAAGTACAATTCTAAGCAAGTTTTTTCATACATTTACTCTGATCAAAAAGATTATGGAGCACAACAGTTACAAAATTTTTTTCGTGATGGGACCGGACCCTGAATAATTGACCATCTTCAGTATATTCAGCTAAATCATCGATAATCAACCACAAATTTTGACGCAATACTAGTAAACACACGTCAAATCCTTGTATGAATTTTTATACTTGGATCAATCTTCTTTATTTTGTCATAAGATTCTAACCAAACACTAGAGCATTAATAGATATTCTTATGATTCTCTAAAAACATTTTATCATGATTTTGAATTATTTTCGTTAAAAGTGTTGTTTTGCCAGACATAGACGGTCTACAGATAAAAGATCTGAATGGTGTTTTAAATTGATACATACTGCTCCAATGTCAAAATGCTACTAACCTAACTTAATCTCAATCTGTTGAATAAATACCAAAAGGAAATAGATTACAAGGTTCCTTTAATTCACAAATGCACTACACAAAATTTTAAAAAACTTCAATATATATTTACAATAATTATTTTAAAACACTTAAGGATGCCACTTGGAGGCCCGAACGCTCCTCCGGAGGACGTGGCAGCCGGGCGGAAGGTGCCGCAGCGGCCCCTTTGGCGGTCGGCAACGAGGACTGGACAGGGCCCGCGGTAAGAGTGACCATAAATAAGCACTTTACGCATTATAAATAAACACTTTACGCAATGAATATAAAAATTAAAAATTTGAAAATTACCGCTTTGCGTAACGAAGAAAAATTATGAATATATATATATATATATATATATATATATATATATATATATATATATATATATATATATATATATATATATATATATATATATATATATATATATATATATATTTATATATATATATATATATATATATATATATATATATATATATATATATATATATATATATATATATATATAGATATATATATATATATATATATATATATATAATATATATATATATATATATATATATATATATATATATATATATAAATAAAATAAATATACAACACTGAAAAAATGACTAAATGAAAAATGCAGTGCTGAGCTGGTGACGGAAAAACCGGCCCTCCTCCCCCTAAATACGGCTCCCCTTCCCCTCCCTCAATTATAGAGCTTTCTCCAGACCGAGTTGCTTCCTGTAAGTTACACATTCAACTCGATCTGAAGTAAAGTAGTTGCCATGTGGTAGTACTTTCACGCCACCCTCGAGTACATAGACTTTGCCCGATATGGTGGACATGGCATTTTCCTCAGCCCAAACTGTATTGTTTTTATATTTTAAAGAGCGAATGGCCATGGTACTCATTCTTGGAACTAAATTATTCTCTATACAGTTCCTACAAACACTCATATTACAATTTTATTTTACATGGTGCGAGGGCATCCCCTTGCAGACTTTTTTGGTAGTCTCATTGTGTGTTTCCACTCAGTACGACTTCGGACCAGAAAAATACACCATGGGATACCAAGTCGCTCCCCGATTCTGTTTTTATTTTCAATAATTGATTTTGGATCCGGCGTTTCCGGCTCCAGATAGAGGGACTGGTCCCAGTTTGTATAATCCTTCCGAGAACAAATGTACTCTCCGTTTTCCAAATCATTTAACAGATTATCTGCTTTCATTTTCAACAGGAGTAAATCGGTGTGTCCATAATACACCTGAACTTGTCCCATCGCCGGTCATTAGCGCTTACACACATTGTAATAAAACTCCAACATGAGTTTCTTTGAAATTTCTAAAATGGCACTGCCAGCGGCAATGTTTTAATTTAACACTGCGTTTCTCTTTTTTATATGTAAAAGGACCATACTCGAGTCTATGATCGTGAATAATGTGAAGTTTGGACCCGCAATTATTCGGGCACATTCTTTTGGGTCGGTTTTACAACGGCAGAACGACTCCTGTCACGCACACTCTCACACATTTTACCAAAGGCCAGATTTAAAATAAGTTTAAAGATTTCTTGTTCGACCTTTGTTTCCGCTTGAGACCGTTATTTGACAAAAGTGTCAACAAACGTCTTTATATAAGGTTTCTGGTCAAACTGGAGGGCTCTATGAATCTTTGTGACATTGAAGCCGTTGGCTAGGATCCACCGCAAAAGAACAAGGTGTGTACAACAATATTCTGCTTTGGCTCTAGGTCGGCAATAAGCTTTTGTTTTGAAGGTGTCCAATGCATACCTTTATTCTCCACCAAAGATACTTGTAGGGACTCAAAGAGTCCCTAGGCACCGGTCTATTTAGGCAGGGGAAAAAAAGTCTTTTACCAAGTTATGAAGTTCCAGAGGCATTTTACCGTCAATTTCGAAAACTTGTCCCTGTGGTCAATTTTCCTCAACAATGTGAATGTTGATTAATCTGGAGCGGAAGGATTGTCAAGCCATTGGTAATTGCCACACGGCAAATAAAAGTGAGACATTACTGACGGATAAAAGTAATTGATATCCAAGAAAACGGCGTCCGACTTTTACCGGTGCGTTGTCCAGTCGGGTCGGTTTTCAAGGATTCGATCCCCATGGAAAACAAACACTCCCCGCATGGATCTATCTACAAACAGGTTCTGACCCACGTCGGCGATCAGACCTATTTCAGCTTTTACTGATTTTAAGAATTTAATCCATCACCAGATGAGGAGTGGAAAAAACAATAACCGAAATCCAACCCAAATTCCTTATGAATTTTGTCCATGTTTTCACAGACAACATTCAAAAACGCCCACACATCACTTGCCAGGTATATTTTGCAATAATCCCACCCCTTTTTACACCCTCTCTTTGTCCAAAAGCTCTTGGCAGATTATAGTCGGCAGTGGTGTATTGACAATCGCGAAGTGAATCATAAAACTCTGCAGTGGATGGTAATTTTTCCTCACCTAGCTTCAAGGCGGATCTGTAGTACCCGTACGGGTATATGCCCTTGTATGTTAATAGATCATAAAGTTACTCATCTTAAAAGTGCTGTTTAAGGAGGGGGAACTAGTAAAATCGTCACGTTTCTGTACTTGAATCAGCTGAAATAAAAATTTGGGGAAAAAACTAAAAGTATCAAGGAAACGGATTTTTTCAAGTTCGCTTTACTATTATCCATTGCTTGCCATTTAAATTCTAAGACTAGGAACTTTTTTATATGATTTCTGTATGATGGTATATGAAAAAGAATCATCTATCTATGCACCATCTACAACTTCACCTTTCTGCAATCGTGCCAACGCTGGTAATATGAATTTCAAATCATAGTTGGAATTGTGCATGTAAACCGGTAAAAAGTATTGCTGTCCAACATTTAAATTACACGATTTATGCGCAACCCCCCAAAAGCTACTTCCCCTTGATGAAATTTTCCTGCCATAAATGATCATAGTCCCGGGATTTCACACCTCCCTTATTAATTTTCTTTTTACAAACCCAACAAATGTCTAGATTTTTAATAGCCATCTCGTTTTCTGGTGATAGATTCATTAGATAGTATGTATGGCACAACCGTGAAAATGCCTTATTTGCTGTTTCAATAAGAGCAACCATAGCTGTGCCAACACAATCTTCGCCACCCAACGTCTGAATAAAATCTACTCATTGCATGGTATTACTTGAAATTCGCCACGCATGCGTAAAAGAAATTGCAATTGCTTAATGTTTTTTTTCACACGATTCAAATTTGACGGATTAGACGCATCCGTGAGCGCAGCTTCAATGTCCAATGAAACCTTAATGCTCTGCAACAGCGTGCTCTTAAAGCTTTTGAACCGCAAGGTGGCATTGTTCCCTGAAACCATTTCAACAAACTGGTACCCATGACGTTTGCAGTGTCTCAAATGATTATTTAAATTTAATTCTGTTCAGAATCTTGAAAGACACATTGGACAGTAATAGCAAGTCTTCTCTTGATTAAAATTTTAACCCTCACTTAAATCCCTGCTAATATGGGCGATAAAAATGTCTAAAAAATGTCCAATTGATTCGGGATCTTTGGCAGGCTTGTAAAAGTGTTTCACTGATTCAATAGACGGTGCCCTTAAGGAATATATTACCCCCTTTTGATTGCTAATACCTCTTCTTAATATTCTTCATCAAATTGTAAAACTGTAATCCCAATTTTCAAATGTTCTTTTGCCCTTTCAAAAATATCAATCACCTTAAGTGTAACTGGACAGTGCGCCTTTTAAACAGCTAAAATCTACTTTCGAATATTCCACATCCTCCCCACCGACATTAACTGCCAAATCGTCCAAGTCCGTCTTAGTAACGTCCCTTTGCAGGAGTTTATTTCCCGCCGCAAGGACGGAATATTTAAAACACTCCAAGCCCGTATCGAGAGAGAATAGTTGTACGTCCCTAGTACCTTTTAAATTAGCATCATATTTTGCACTCCCACTCCCCATCCCGTTTCTCAACACAAATTCCTTTTTAAATTTAGTTATGTTAACCTCTAATTTTTTCTATAAACCAAACTACTAACCCATTTCTGTTTTCATTATACTCCTCCATCCTATTAAAAATTTCACCAACCCAATCTAAAAACACACCTCAAAATTATGCAAGTCCGGATGTAGTGTCTGCATCTTTGTCTGCATATGACACGGATGCAACTCACCCGTACTTGCATTAAAAAAATAGTTTTAAGCTTGATGGCTGCTTTTATAGAGTCCGCCCTCCCGCCTCCCACATATGGTTTTAAAGAAAGTGCCCGAATCATGCTGACATCCTAGTATGCGATGTCTATAGGATTCGTGTGAATACTACCACTTGATAGGGAATTGAACGGATCACCAAACTCAGCTCTATACACATGAATATTGCGCGAAGCGGTATAAGATAAGTACAATTTTGGCAATACAGGGGTTAGCCAGTACCACTTTGCTCCCCTAAATCATTGTGAGGTGTGGGATTTAACTCGACCTCGCTAGGCGGCACTTGATCTACCCATTCATATTTATATCAAGGCCGAGATCCCGCACAAAAACTATCTAAATTAAACTCAGTGGGAACTACACTATCTGGAATCTCCTCCACACTTAAAACCCCATCGTGTTCACTAGTCTCCGGGATATGTTCTATGTTCATAAATGTCTCTATATCCTCGTAGAGGTTGTAGGTCACTGGTGTAGGTGTTGTGTGAACACAGAAAAACATTAAGAGCATATTCGCTCACTGGAATGTATTGCCCTATGAAAAAGAGAGAATGAGTATAAAAGCCACTAGAATGCATCATTGTAATATGGGTACCATGAGTCCTTGAACTCATTGAAACCCTACTACTCGTTAGAATGCATCGTTGTAATATGAAAGGGTACCGTGCCCCCTTGGAACTGTAGACCCCTACTACTAACCAAGTATGTAAAGGACCCCTTTGGGCCCACACTACTGCTAATAAATGTTACAAGGCTCTAAAAGACCCATTTTGAATGTATTTAAAAATAGTCATCGGAAACTTACTGAAGGGGTGTTTGCAACATGTATATTCACAGTCCTTGTTGGTACTTAATGTACCTTGTCTGCGGGTGTAGCTTCTAGAAGGTCACTCAATAGATGGTCCATTAACTGGTCGAAAGCGTTCTGAAAAAGAAAATTTTAGGTATAAATGAAGCTAACAGGGGGACACAGATGACTCCCCCAAAAACTAGCGAGTAGGCGCTTGAAAAGCTGACAAACAGCCTTATTTTAGTTATTTCTGATAGGAAGAGTCTTTTAAAACTAGGGGGATGGACCTTTAATATTTTAGTGAATAGAAACTATCGAAAAGGTTGAAAAACTCTCTGACAAGTAAAAATTAGCTTTTATTAGGTAGGAAAAATAGCAAAAACTGACATTATTAGGCTAAGACATTAGCTTCAATAAAATGCATTACTTTTCTAGATATCGCTTGGTGCGATGATGGTCTTCAAAATTAAGGGAAGGAGGACATGTAACCTGAAAAGACAAAAATTAGCGAAAAAACAGACAGAAAAAACCTTTTAATGTCTCTGACAGGTAAAAAATTAGTTTTATTAACCTAAAAAAGTTAAAAAACATCCTTATTTTAGTTATTTCTGAGGGGATTAGGTCTTTTAAAACAAGGAGGGGGGGGGGTATGTAACCTGGGAGAGGCAAAAGTAGGCTAAAAAAGTGAAAAGACAAAAAAGTATCCATTATTTCAGATAATTCTGACACTTTCAACTGGTTATATGAGACTGATGTTGTTTGGCCTTACCCGCGGTATTTATAGCGTTCCCAAAAACGCACAGGGATCTTCGAAGGAGCACTTGGAAAGCCCTCTAAGGTCTTTAATAGAAACGCAACGTGGGGGAGTCTTGCTTGCTGGGAGGCACGTTTGGATGTAATTTCGTATAAGCGTCTAGAAAAACATCGTGGGGAAATATTGCTAGCTGGGAGGCATGTTTGGGAAGTGATTTCGTATAAGCGTTTCGAAAAGCATCCTGGGGGAGTCTTGCTAGTTGGGGAGACATGTTTGGACACGATTTTGTACAAGCGTCTAGACATGTGTAGGGGAATTTTGCCTAGAAAGTGGGCGGAAAATATGTCAGCTACAAATACGTGCAATGGGTTCCATTGATTACCTCTTTTCTATTATCCTGACCAGATTACAAGTAATTGAAACACCTGGGGATCTTGCCTGGACATGCCAAATATTACCTGGACATGCCAAATTTTGCCAGGGCATGCCAAATTTTGCCAGGACGGGAATCTTGCTTTGGACATACCAAATCATGCCAGGGCATGCCAAATCTTGCCAGGGCGGGAATCTTGCCTCGGCGGGAATTTTTTCAGGGCATGCGCTCAGAATCTCGTCAGCTAGAAACACGTGCGAGGGGCTAGGAGCTCCCTGGTTATTACTACTTTTCTATTATCCCGACCATTCTCCAAGTAATTGAAAACACCTAGGACTCTTGTCAGGGTTGGGAATCTTGCCAGGGGTGGGAATTTTGCATAGAAACAAAAATTGCGGCACCTGGTCACAAAAGAGGGACGCGCTGTTAAATCTTCTTCTTGCACCGTTAAACAATTGGAAGAAAGGAGTAGTCCGTATGGGTCTGCATGAAAGCAGACTGGCGATACTACTCTCTAACAGACGAACATTCAAAGATGAAATGCCTTTAAGTTAATGTTAAGAAAACAATATATCTTGGATATATTTTTAAACATAAAGGAGGATGGAATTTGTATATGAAGGAAACATTAAATCGGGGGAGAATCGTAAGGTTTATTATTTTCCGAAATAATGTAATGGGGACAAAGAATTTGTCGTTGCTTAAAAGGGTTTTTCGGTCGAAAATAATGCCAGTTCTATATTACGGAGCAGAGATTTGGGGACTTGAGATAGTTATTTCCACCAGAAAGTATTTAATTGGATTGCTTTAAAAGATTGTCCGGGCTACATAGTGACTCATTCCTAATATTTAAACAGCAATCTAGGTCTATAGCCACCAAAAAAGTCAAGTTTTGGTTACGAGTGATTCAGTTACCGAGTGAAAGGTTGCTTGGGAAAGAAGGTCATGACCATTTAAAGTAAAAAATATTTTATATATTTGTTTGAATGATGGTAGAGGACCAATTGATATGCATTTACACTTGAAAAAGCAATATTGATTGTACTACAAGTACAATCAGTGTACTAGAGTGATTCAGTTACCGAGTGAAAGATTGCTTGAGAAAGAAGGTTTGAGAAAGAAGGTTAACCATTTAAAGTAAAAAAAATGTAGATATTTGTTTGAATGATGGTAGAGGACCAATTGATATGCATATACACTTGAAAAAAAATATTGATTGTACTAGAAAATTAAATGATCCAAAAACAGAGTGAGCAGGTAAAGCATTCGGAAACGTTAAAATTTTATAAGGATGTTAACGTAGTTTATGAATAGGAGATCTACCTTAAGCGGAATTTACCAAATAAATATTTCACTTATTGGAGTTAGCTCAGAGCTAACTGACTTCCAATTTTTCTTTTATTCATACCTTTTTTTTCAACAATTAAAAAAAAATAATTCAGCAATGAAACAAACATCGCCACTACTAAAAAGCCGAATGACCTGTATTGTAGCGGTTTCTTGGATTCCGTCAAAATTGAGAATCTTTTCACAAAAACTGTTTCATAGTTAAAAAAAAAACTTCCCACTTTTTTTTATTACTCCTTTTCTCTTTAGCTGTGTTGGGAAACGTGATAATTTCATTACAAACTTTTTGGGTCAAATGACTAGGCACTTTGTTCTACATTGAAGAAAATCCTATTCTTTCAAAAAAAAAAAAAATAAATAAAAATGAAAGATTGCATGGTTTACTAGCTATTTTTTTCAGGAAAAGGGCATCAATTTAAAACATGGGATCTATTTTCTTTTTTTATTTTTACCTTTTCGCAAGTGTTCTTTTTGCCTTTCTAAGGAAAAGCACTAATGAAAGATATTCCGATACAAATCAAAGCTTACAGTATCAATCAATCTCACAGGCTCTTTTTTGCTGTAATTCTTAATAAAAACGGGAGAAACTTTTTTTTTTTTTTCATCCCCTACAGAATTTTCAAGGGGAACGTCAATTTAGGAACAATCTCCATAAATCAACTAGGGCTCTGAGAGACAATATTTTTATTTTACTATTTCAAAAACTCAAGCGAGCTCGGGGAAACAAGAAGAAAAAAATAGAGTTGATGAGTATTCCAGGAATAGGGGGTATATATATATATATATATATATATATATATATATATATATATATATATATATATATATATATATATATATATATATATATATATATATATATATATATATATATATATATATATATATATATCTATATATTTATTCTTTCTAAAGACTACAATATATAAATATATGAAAAACACAAAATGCCTTTTGGGACTAATAAATGCAATAATAAAAATATTTTCAGTAACAGTTTTCCAAAGACAGAGCGCTGGTCTTAGGGTAGTTTCAAAATGTAAATAAAAATTCTACCACTACTACTACTAACAGTTCACTGCAGTACTAAGCCACATGAAGGCCAACAAAGCTACACACGCTCTTCCTCCTCCATCCAAATCTATTCAAAACCTCCATCTTTACACCTTCCCAAGAAGTTCCCATTTCGCTTAAATCTTTCTTTAAGACATCTTCCCACCCCATTCGGTGGCGACATGCTTTTCGTTTGGCCGTAGAAGGCTGGTCGACATGGGCGATCTCTGGCAAGGTTATAAGAACATATATCTTTCTTATGACTCTATCACGGATTAGCACATTGAAAATGTTCTGCCCGTCTCTCTTTGACTCTTTCCTTCTCACTAACTGTGGCCCCGTTCCTGTCTTTAACAGGGACAATTCCAGATCGACTACTCCCTCTCAATTTATTAACATGCAAGTACAATGTTTTACTTTTATTTTGTATAGCTACATTAGATTAGATTAATTTATTACAAAAACGACCTAGTTAAACATGATCCATAGGTAACCGCCCATGGAAGACACAAATGCACTGGCACTGGGCTGTTACCACAAACTAATTCAACATACGTAAAAAATAACTTAAATTTCTAAATAACACATACTGATGAACATTCACAGAAAACACAGAAGAAAAAGAAAAAAAAAAGGAGAAGACAATAACAAAAGAAAATAAATAATAACATAAATCTTCAATCTCTGAATCCTGGCTCCTCGACCCCCCTAATAAAAAATTCTTTACTTTCTTTTTAAACAAATGCTGATGTTCAGCCGCCTTAACACTATTGGGAGGGAATTCCATACCCCCTGGCCCAGATGTTTCATTTGAAATCCAGTACGACTTCCACTCCTATACTCTGTTACCAGATTATTCACATTCCTTGTATAATAATCATGCAAATCACTATTTTGTCGAAAAAATCTAAAAACACCAATGGACACACTTCATGAAAACACTGGTAAGTAAAAACCGCAGCCTGGTAGTCACGAACGTGTCCCACGTCCATCACCTTTAATTTCCTTAAACAAGCTACTGGATTATTAGTTTCTTTAACGTACCCCCCTATCAAAGGGACTGCCTTATTCTGTAATACCTGTACACGCCTAAAATTACCAAAAAAAATGTGCTAGCCCATAACATACATTCGTACGATATATAGGGGCTAATAATCGTATGATAAAGAAGCAACATCACCCGACCTGGTACGAAGTGCTTCAGTCGACGTATAATTCCAAGACCTCTTGCAACTTTTGATGCCACAAGATCACTGTGACGTTTCCAAGAACATATTGCAGTCTAGGTAAAAACCTAGATACCTCATTCCTTTAACCTGTTCTAGAGAATTGCCAGAAAATAATATTCGCCCACGGAGATCAAAGGGCTTACTAATTCTACTAAAAACCATAAAAGTTGTCTTTTTTTACATTAACCACCAACATACTTAAGGAAGTAAACACACTTAAATAATTTAATAACATATTTACATTATTAATTAACTCATCCACAGAAACATCATCCACATTAATTAACTACATCTTCCAGATCTTCGGCAATTTTATCCATTTCCTCCACTTCGCACCTTCTTAGTTCATATCTTAATACTTTCTCTACTTTTTTGTTACATTCCTAAAACCAAAGTATGTACTAAATTTCTTTTCCTTGAGAATTATCAAGGACTAGTAAAACCCCTTTGAAGATATAGTTACTGCTGACACTTTTGACATTAGTTCAAATGAAGACCGGATACCGGATGGTTCTCGAAGGAATGGCAGATCGACTTGGCTCATCCAGTTGTACCTGGTCACTAGACAACATGAAAAAGCGGACAGCTTCACTTATCTTGGTAGTATCATTTGTAAGGACTGTGGGTGCAATTAGGAATTTAAAAGTAAAATTACCAAGGCTCATGGTGTTTTTTCACAGTTGAAAAATGTTCGGAAGAACAGGAAGATGTATCTACAAACCAAAATCAGAATATTCGAAGCTACAATGATGGCAGTGATTCTGAAGCATGGGTGTTCCAATGAACAGAGGAGAATTTTTTAGAGGTTCTCTAGAGAAATTCCTTACAGATTATTTGGATACCCGATGGTGTGCGCGATACTATTTTCTAGGTTTACAATCAGAGGCAACGCTATAACGTTGCCTATAGTAAAGAGCCATAAGTCTTCAATGTTTAACTATTATTTTTCCCCAGAGGCACATTGCATGGAAAGGGAGGTCATATAAACTTTTGAGGGTGATCATTCGATTGGAAATTGGAAGTTCTAGTACCCTTTTTAAGAGTCAAAAGTGATCGGAGGGTAGCTAGCCCCCTCCCTACCCTTTTTTCCTCATATGTGCATTCAATCAAAATTTGAGACAACCATTTGTTCAAAATGTTCCAAAGCTTAAGTAACTATGCCCTCGGGTTGGAAAAAACAACCCACAGCCCGGGTGCAAGGGATGTAAGTTGTTCAAGCTGCCGATTGTTGACACATAAGGTTTTTATGGAAGAGATGGTCATGTAAACTTGGAGGAATCTCATTTGATTGGGAATCGAAAGTTCTAGTTTTCTTTTTAAGGTTCCAAAGTGATCGGAGGGCAACAAGTCTCCCATCCTTTTTCCCTAAAAGGATCCAATCGAAATTTTGAAATACCCTTTTTGTTTAAAAAATTCCAAAGGCAATATGACTGTGTCCTGGGGTTTATAATCCCTCTGACAAGCCCCAAGGATATGGGATGTAAGTTGAGCTAGTTTCTCATTGTTAACATACAAGGTTTTTTGAAAGGGGTTCGATTGGAAATCAAAAGTTACAACGTCCTTTTTAAGATTCAAAAGTGACTGTATGATAACTAGCCTCCCCCAGGCCTTTTTTTTCCGAAACGCATCTCATGCAAATTTGTGATGGCCATTTTGTTCAAAATAGTCCAAAGGCTAAAAATTATACCTTCAAGGTTGATAAAAACCCCACGGCCCCTGGAGCAAGGGCTTTGAGCTATGCAAGTTGCCCATTGTTAACATATAAGGTTTTTATGGAAGAGGTGGCCGTATAATTTTTGGAGCAGACTCATTCGATCGGAAATCGAAGGTTTTGTTCAATTTTAGGAATCAAAAGTGATTTAAGGGAAACTAACCGCCCCACGCCCTTTTTCCAAATGCATCCAATTTAATTTATGAGATAACGATTTTTTTTTTCAAAATAATCCAAAGGTCGAATAACTATACCTACGGGGTTGACAATCCCCCTAGCCCCTGGTGCAAGGGCTATAAGTTATACAAATTGCCCATTGTTAACGTATAAGGTCTTTTTGTTTAGAAAGGAAGGCATATTTGATCCTGGATCTTCAAAAAAGCTTAGAGTACTACAGTAATATTTTAAAGAAATGTTTAAAGAGGGATGGATGCTAAACACAATCAAAACACATTTTGTCCTTACTGGTTGTAAAAAGGGATTATCAGCATTATCTAATTAGCGCTGAGGGTATAAGGTTGAAACTTTAAATGCATGTTGAGGGGATGTTGAAGAGAGATTAAAGGGCAACCAGCCCCCCTCTCCTCCTTACCCTTTTTATGTGCCCCTCTCTTGACAAACGGTGGAAATTTTGTAACTATCGTTTTGTTAAAACTAGTGAAAAAATGTAATAGCTGTGCCTCCAGGTATACCTCACCCCCCCCCCCCCAGCCCTGCGGCAAGGATTACAAATTATGCAACTTAAAAAATGTTTACTTGCAGGATTTGTCAATAGTAAACGTGGAAAGTTTTGGTTCTGGGTGTATCTGAAAAGGCCAAGGTTAGTAAGGTGTAACTATGGAGAATTCTGATGGGCATTTAAAACCAAATCAAAATGCACTATGTAAATCCAGTTTATCAGAAAGCGGATCTGCAATATCTTAAGAAAGGCTGATGTTACGGGGATGTATTAAAGTAGTTGGACGGCTGCCAGCTCCCCTCCCATGCCCTCTTTAGCTGCCCTCTGTCCAAAAAACATTCAACTGAAATAGCCATATTGTACTAAATAATCTAAAGGTCAAATAATTATGCTTATGGTAATGACATGGCCCTCTATAGCTTTCGAGAGGAATGTGCATTCAATTCAAATACACCATGGGGACGCAGGGTATCAAAAGAGCTTATCAGCTTTATCTAAGGAATGCCTAAGGGTACTGAGTTGAAATTTACAGGGTATGTTGAGGGTGATGTTAAAAAGTGACAGGAGGACTACAAGCCCCCACCCCTTGCCTTTTTAAACACCCCTCCCCCTCAATAGTGATCACAATTTTGGAAAAGTTATTTACTCAAAATGGGTAAAAGGTCTAGTAACTATGCTAAAGGGGATGCAATGCCCACCAAAGCCCCCAGGGCAAGATTATTAAATTATACAATTTACCCCTTTTAATTGCAGGACCTGCCTTGGGAAAAGGAGGAATGTTTAATTCTGTTTGATTTTGAGCAAGTTTAACTAAATCAAAAGATAACTGTGGGTATCCAGTTTTTTTTCCCAAAAGGTGTATTTGCAAAATGTTGAGAAGGGCTGAAGGTATTAAGCTTGAACTTTTTGGCTTGTTGAGGGGGTGTTGATAAATGGTGAGAGAGCAACTAGCCTCTTTTCATGCCCTTTTTAGCTGCAATGGTTCAAAACACATCTAAAAACTTTGGAATAGACCTCTTGTTCAAAATAGTTGGAAAGTCATATAATTACGCTTCCATAAATGACAAAAACTCCACTGGCCCAGGGGCAAGTCTCGTACGTTACATAGCCTAAGTTGCCCTTTGTTTATATATATATATATATATATATATATATATATATATATATATATATATATATATATATATATATATATATATATATATATATATATATATATATATATATATATATATATATATATATATATATATATATATATATATATATATATATATATATATATATATATTTATATATATATATATAGAGAGAGAGAGAGAGAGAGAAAATTCATTTTTATTAAATATTAAATAAGAAAAAAAACAAGTTTTTTTAACTGAAAGTAAGGAGCGATATTAAAACTTAAAACGAACAGAAATTATTCCGTATATGAAAGGGGCTGTCCCCTCCTCAACGCCTCGCTCTTTACGCCAAAGTTTGACTCTTTCTCACAACTTTATTTTTTAAAACAATAAAAAACTTTAGCGTAAAGAGCGAGGCGTTGAGGAGGGGACAGCCCCTTTCATATACGGAATAATTTCTGTTCGTTTTAAGTTTTAATGTCGCTCCTTGCTTTCAGTTAAAAAAAACTTGTTTTTTTTTTTATTTAATTTCTGATCGTTTTTTAGTTAATGCAGCTTTTATTTTGGCTTACCGTCACTGAATAAGTAAAACAAAAATTTGCATATTAATTTTACTTTTCTTGTGCTAAATGGCTTTCCAATAAACCAAAACCAATACTATACAGAAATGCCAATACAGAAATTATTCTGTATATGAAAGGGGCTGTCCCCTCCTCAACGCCTTGCTCTTTACGCTAAATTTTTTATTGTTTAAAAAATAGAGTTGTGAGGAAGTCGAACTTTAACGTAAAGAGCGAGGCGTTGAGGAGGGGACAGCCCCTTTCATATACGGAATAGTTTCTGTTCGTTTTAAGTTTTAACGTCGTTCCTTACTTTCAGTTAAAAAACTTGTTTTTTTTTATTTAATTTTTTGAGCGTTTTTGAATTAATACAGGTTTTGATTTTGGCTCACCGTACATGAATAATTACAACAAAATTTTTCATATTAATTTTAGTTTTATTAGGTTAAATGGCTTTCTCGAAACTTGTTTAATTTTATTACGAACGTTTTTATTAGCAATAAATATACGTAACTTACGAATTAACTTACGCAACGAACTTCTATATTCATATATTCTTAATACGTATATTAGGGATTTCACCCGCTAGTCAATACCTTGCTCTTTAAGCTAAATTTCGAATTTTGTTCTTTAAAAATGACCCTTAATCACAAAGGTAGTTAATTAGAATAAATAGCTCTTATGAAAGTACTAAAACATCTTTGGCTTAAAGAGGGAGGTATTGACTAGGGGGTGAACTCAATCATAATATTTTCTGTTCGTTTTAAGTTGTGATGTTGCTCCTTACTTTCAGTTGAAAAACTTATTTTTTTTTTATTTGATTTCTGGTCTTTTTTTAAGGAATGCTGGGAAATCTAACGCCCCCCTTCATAGCAATGTCCCTTCCCCCATGAAAGTTCCTTCATGGAAAGATCCTCCCACATAACCCCCAACCCACCCCCTCCCCCACTACCAGAAAAAAATCCCCCTGAAAACGTCTTTATACTTCCCAATAGCCAATACCACATGTTAACATTGGGTAAAGTTTATAACTTTCAGCCCTCCCCCCCGAGGACTTCGGGGAATTAAGTCATCCTTTAATACATAGTTATCATATTTTCGACCATGATGAACAAAATGGCTATCTCAAAATTTTGATCGGATGACTTTGGGAAAAAATGTACGTTGGAGGGGGCCTAGTTGCCGTCCATTTTTTTGTTCACTTAAAAAGGGCACTAGAACTTTTAATTTTCAGTTCCAATGAGCCCACCCACGATATTCTAGGAGCACTGGGTCGATACGATCACCCCTGGAAAAAAAATAAAATAAAAACAAATAAACACGCATCCGTGATCTTTCTTCTGGCAAAAAATGGAAAATTCCACATTTTTGTAGATAAGAGCTTGAAACCTCTATAGTAGGGTTCTCTGGTACGATGAATATGATGGTGTGATTTTCATTAAGGTTCTATAGCTTTTAGGGGGTCTTTCCCCCTTTTTTGAAAATCAGCCAAATTTTCTCAGGCGCGTAACTTTTGATGGGTAGCACTAAACTTGATGAAAGTTATATATTTGAAATCAGCATCGAAATTTGATTCTTTTGATGTATCTATTGGTATCAAAAACCCGTTTTCTAGAGTTTCGGTCACCATTGAGCCGGGTCGCTCCTTACTTACAGTTCGTTACCACGAACTGTTTGATAAATATTCACAAAAAAAAAACATATCAAACAGACCTAACACGTGAAAATATATACAGATTTGTTTGTGGCAGGACTCACTATTTTACTCACTCATATATATATTGAAAAAAAAACTTACTCACATATATATTGAAAAAAAAAATGCAATCATATAAATAAATAAGAAATAAACCTCATGGGAACCGCGAACCAATACTTACACAAGACAGAAGACAGAATACAGCCCCCCCCTCACCCATCCCTATACATTAAGAAATTCTTTAACCTATTTTTAAAAGAGGACACACTCTCAGCCATCCTAGTGCTTTCCGGAAGAGTATTCCATACCGAAACACCCGCATGCCTAAATACAAAACCAGACCTAGCAGTGTGTCGTCGCTCATGCACTAGGTCCGCAGAATTCCTTGTATCATAAGACTGGTACGCAGAATTCGATGATAAAACACACAAGAATAATTAGGTGCTAATTTATTTAAACACTGATACACAAAAATACTGGTCTGATATTCCCTCACCTACCCAACATTTAAAATATTAAAATGGTGATAACAATCCATTGTACTTTCACAATTTTCAAAATCATCGAGCAGGCGCAGTGCTTTATTCTGCACAATTTGTATCCGTTTAAAATTTACAACAAAATTACTAGCCCACACAGAACAACCGTATACAATGTAAGGATGAATAAGTGAATTATATAAAATTTTCAAAACTGAAACAGGAAAAACATGTTTAATATCTACGAATCAGCCCTAAGCCCTGCTCAACTTTCACCGATACAATTTCACTATGTTTTTTTTTTCAATTTAAATTTACAATCAATCTGAAAAAAACAAGATACCTTGTATCAAATATCTGCTTAATCTCCGTACCATTAAAATTAACTAGACCGAAAACATTACCAATAACTCCAGTACGACTAAAAATCCTGTAATTAATTTTACTCGCATTCACTGCTAAGCAACTAAGACTAGTAAAAATATGCAGGTCAAGTAGCACTTTATTTGCTTTTGAAACAAGCTCACTCAAAGCCTTTCCAGCAATCGTTATAGCTGTGTCTTCCGCAAAGGATGTTATGGCGGCATCAGGAATGTAGTTGTAATGTGTCAACATAAATTAAATGTAAAAGCGGACCTAACACAGAACCTTGCGGTACTCCACATAGTACAAGGCGAGGTGAACTGACAATATCCCCCACTACTACACGCATTGATCTATCATACAAATACGAACGAAACCAATCAATCCATTTTACTTTTATCCCTAAATGTGACACTATCTAACAACAACTCAAAATCAACAGTATCAAAAGCTTTCTTAAAATCAATAAAAAATAGTTAAAGGAGTAGAGCCGCTCTAGAATACATTGTTTAAAACATCAAGAAGGTGGTGCACTGCATGACTAGTAGAATGAGATTTTCGGAATCCAAATTGCGTGTCACATAAAAATCCAAAGAGAATTAAGGTAGGAATATAGTTTCTTACGAAACAACGTTTTCAAATATTCTTGAGAACAGTGGCAGAATCGATATGGGTCTCCAGTTTTGACATTTCATTTTTGTCACCACCTTTATTAAAAGTTATAATTTTTGCTTGTTTTAAGCATCTAGGAACTGACCTTTTTCCATAGATAGGTTCACCAAGTATAGAAGACAAGGCAAAAGGTAAGCAGCGACAGCCTTAAATGCCTTAAGGCTAAGACCGTCAATTCCTGCTGAATTCGATTTTATTGTTTCCAATGTGTCCTCGAGATCAGACTGAGTGCACTTCACGAATTTCATGGAACGACCTACCCCACAGTCATCAATAAACAGCTCATTTTTATACCCATGGTCAGCAACATCATTTTTTAAACATCAATTCCAACATTTGAAAAATACTTACAAAACTCATCTCTAACACCTTTCTTACCTTTAACTTGTTTTTCAATCAATGTTTTTCAGTAAATCAATCAATTTTTTCAAAACGCGTTTTTTAACTTTTGCTACTATGGGCTGTGGTTCGCTCTTTACTAGGTTGCAGCTACCGCAGCAACCATGATCGTGATACCATTCATCTAATACCGGACTTGAAGCTAAACAGAAGTACGCTTTGATTGCGAAGGCTGATTGCCAAAAGGCAGTCAGATTTTCTCTTTGCATTTGCTTGGTTAACTTAGCGTTAACCAATGATTCGAGGGCGGAGCAAAGCTAGGATGTGACGTCAACTGCCTAAAGAAAGTACAAATTTTTTTCGGACGTTCCGACTATGACTGATATTATACAATAATACCTTATGAAAATGCCAATCAGGGTTGCCACCGGTGACACTTTTGTGTCACTTTTTTTACAGTGGCACTTTTTTGGGAAACGTGAGACTATTGTGACACTTTTTAGTAAAAGTAGTATTTTTTTTCAAAAGTAGTACTTTTTTTTTTCCAAAATGAATAAAAAAAAAAAAAAAAACAGAAGGAAAACTGTTAATGTAGAAGAATCAATACATTTTTCCTTTCATGTTTCCATCTCTCTGTTTTTTTCAGATTCAGAGACACTATTGCTTTGTTTATGCCCCTTCATATTAATCATAAATTTTATGCTTCATCACCATCACATTGATCATAAATTACAGCAATTTTGGAAAGCTGCTGATCAATCACCACCAAAAAAAGGATTGGACACACTTCCTCTTTTTGCTATTTCCTGGTCACAAAAATTTGAGTGTAATAAGTGATAATTTCCTTAAGTTTTGTCTCCCATGTACCTCACACGAAGAATATTTTTCAGTTTTTTCCAAATAAATTATTTGAAAGAGTTAGTGTGTCTGATCGACTATTAGTTGTATCAAACAGTTCTTGGTAACGAACTTTAAGTAAGGAGCGACTCGGCTCAATAGTAACCGAAACTCTAAAAAAACGGATTGTGATACCAGCAGATACATCAAAAGAATCGGATTTTTATACTGATTTCAAATATATATTTTTCATCAAGTTTAGTTTTACCCATCAAAAGTTACGAGCCTAAAAAATTTGTCTTATTTTCAAAAAAGGGGGAAGCATCCCCTAATAGTTATAGAATCTTAATGAAAATCAAACCATCAGATTCAGCGTATCAGAAAACCCAACTGAGGAGGTTTCAAGCTCCTTTCTGCAAAAATGTGGAATTTGGGATTTTTGCCAGAAGAAAGATCACGAATGCGTGTTTATTTGTTGCTTTTTTTCCAGAGGTGGTCGTATTGATCCAGTGGTCCTAGAATATCCGCGAGAGGGCTTGTTCGAACGAAAATTAAAAGTTCTAGTGCCCTTTTTAAGTGAACAAAAAAATTGGAGGGCAACTAGGGCCCCTCTCAGGCTCATTTTTCCCCAAAGTCACCCTATCATAATTTTGAGGTAGCCATTTTGTTCAAAATAGTCGAAAATCTAATAAATATGTCTTTTGAGGATGACTTAATCCCCCACAGTCCCCGGGGGAAGGGCTACAAGTTATGAACTTTGCCCATTGTTTACATATTACACATAGTATTGGCTATTGGGAAGTATACAGACGTTTTCAGGAGGGATTTTTTTTCCTGGAAGGGGGTCGGAAGAGCGGGTTACGTGGGAATATCTTTCCGTGGAGGATGTTTTCATGGGGGAAGAGACATTTCCCAGAATTATTTAAAAAAAACGATCAGAATTTAAATAAAAAAAAGTTTTTTTCAACTGAAAGTAAGGAGCAACATTAAAACTTAAAAACGAACAGAAATTATTACGTATTTGAGGGGGTTCGTCCCCTTATCAATACCTCGCTCTTTACTCTAAAGTTTTTTTTTTTAGTACTTTCAAAAGAGCTATCTATTTTAGTTAAACGGCCTTTGTGATTCAGGAGTCATTCTTAAAGAATTGGAACAAAATTCGATTTTTAGCGTAAAGAGCGAGGCATTGACTAGGGGGTGAACCCCCTCATATACGTAATAATTTCGGTTTGTTTTAAGTTTTAATGTTGCTCCCTTACTTTCAGTTGAAAGAACTTTTTGTTTTTTTTTTAATTTATCATTGGGTCATCATTAGTTGCGATCTATGTTCGCGCCATTGTGTTCAGTATTTTCAGAGAAAAGTTCCAAGTACCCAAACGTACTGTAATAATCCAGAAAGTCCATTGTGTGGAACAACTGGATGAACAACTTTCAATGTAGACGAGTATTGCTTACCCTTTTTTTTGTCCGTTTTCTCAAAAGAAAGAAAGCTTGGATGGCTTTTTCTCTTTCTTTCCTTTTTCGCGCATTGAGCAAAGACTACTCAGAACAAGCCAGAGAAATAAGTACTCTGTGGGGCGAATTCCCATTTTATACAGTAAAGGGCTGGGCACACGTAGCTGATTTTGGGAACTGATTTCAGCATCAGTGGACAACTGATAGCGGTACGAAAAATTTGTTGAAAGAAAAATGTATTACGCGAGATTTTCAAAACAAAAAATCATGGACACAAGTAAGCAACTGCAGTTTTAGTAGTTTGCATGATTGATCTCAGCTCAGTAGCGGGGTCTTTCACCACAGAAATCTCTGGCTGACTATTTATTTGTATCCCTATTTTTTTTATGATGACCATGAGGAAAAATCGGCGCCGAAAGCTAGAAAATTTTTCAAGCTCAAATCGACGCCGATTTCATTTAATGTCGGCGGTGATTTGGAAATCAGTTCCCGAAATCAGCTACGTGTGCCCGGCCCTTAAGCACCATTTGCGCTTTAGCGGGTTTTAAGGGGAGAGCTGGAAAGTTGACAAGACAAGACTGGAAGTGCTGCGCAAAGAAGAGAATCAGCACTGCCTAAGTAAAATCAATATTACTTTTTTGTAGTTTATGGATGGCATTAGAGCGGACTTTTGATGTTTAAAGTTAAAAGATGCGAAAAACTGCGCGGAGGTGATCCCATGCGGATTGGCCAATATTTTCAATTTGAAAAGGTTGTTGGTACCAGCGCGAGCGATGCGAAGCATCGCGAGCGGCAAATATTTGGAAAATGACACTTTTTATGCAAAATTGACACTATTTTGCAACTCAAATTGGGACCAAAAAAACCTACTTAGTGGCAACCCTGATACCAATAACAATATAATTCTTTCAAGACGGTAATAAAACCTAGTGATAGCCACTAGAGCCTGTGCAGTCAATGCACAGGGGATAAGATAAGATAAGATTTATTGCTGAAAAACGGCTATCACAAGCCCAAAAGGGCCGAATTCGCACTTTAGCGTCAAATAAAGCGGAAAAAGAACAACAAAAACAAACAATAAAAAAACAACAGGAAATTATGAAAGGGTCAAATGTCAAATACATAAAAATGTTAAAAACAAAAACAAAAGAAAACTCATAAAATTAGGAGGCCAATGCCAAGTCAGCGAAAATGCCAAAAAAAACTCGTAAAATTAACAAGGGGATAAAGTAAAATTAAAAACGTAAAATTAAGTTAGTTGGTGACTAACAAACATAAATATGAAACCTCCAAATTTGCAAGATGAGCATTAAAATTAATAAATATGAGGTAAAGAGTGAGTGAGGGGGGGGGAGGCAGCGGAAGATTCACTGGTTGAAAATGTCAACTATGTAAGGGATAATAGTTCTTCTATATCTTTCAGTGCAAACTCTTATTGGGGCAAGAAGGGGGATTTTTGTTGACCCATAACGCGGGAGGCGGGGTCGAAGGGGTGAATATTGACCAGGGAAAAGGCGAGTTGTTCGCGGGTTATGAAGGGCATTGTTAGCAAAACGCAAGGTAATTTTTGCTCTCCTTTCCTTAAGGGTGACAAGATTAGCTCTCCTAAGAAGGGAAATATAAGATACTTTACCCTCATTGAAGATAATTCTTAGGCACCTTTTTTGGACTGCCTCTATTCTGTCCGACAATTCAATGGAGATGCCAGAATGCCAAACAGGACAGGCGTACTCAAGGGTTGGGCGTACAAATGAGAGGAAAATGCTCAAACAATGCGATTTGGGGCATTTAAATTTTTTAAGGAGTTTAAGGAGGGAAAATGCGGCATTTGCACGTTTTAAGATGTCATTAATATGACAATCCTATTTTAAGTCGCTTGAGATGGTAACGCCCAGTAATTTCAGAGTCGTAACAGACATTTCAGGGGGGATAGGACAGAAGAAATAAGGGGGAGCTTTAAGGAAATTAATAGTAAGAATAGTTCACTTTAAAGGGTTGACTTTCGTATCGTTAGTAAGAGCTTCGGCTGATATCGATTCCAAGATGTCCATTGGGTTGCTTTTTGAATTTTTGGAACATGTCTCTAAGACAGTTAGTTCATCAACGAATTTCCATCTATCCGGAAAATAAACACCAAGGTTGTTTATCATTGTAAGAAATAAAATTGGACCTAAGAGGGTTCCTTGGGGCACAGCATTATAAATTGGGAGGGGATCAGAACATACATTCAGTTATTTCACGACTTGCGTTCTGTTAGAGAGGAAAGACACAATTATTCTAATTAAATAAGGGTCAACTTGAAAGTCATTAGATAGCTTTTCTAATAGTATTTTGTGGTTGATTAAATCAAAAGCTTTTTGTGTCCATACGGTGAACAAGATAGTGGGTAGTAGATGTAGAGCGTAGGTTTCCGAATTGTCTTTGGTTAACATTTGGGATTATCTTTACTTTCAACCACTCAGCTAAAAGGCTTTCATATAACTTCGAAAAAACTGGAGTAAGAGTAATGGGACGCACACCATCAAAATCTTGATTGTTACCTTTCTTTTTTACGGGAGTAATAAAACCTAATTTCGAACAATTTGGAAACTTACCAGTAGAGGTAATTTCATTAAAAAGTAAGGACAAAGGCCCTGAGAGATTGTCGGCAAAGGCAGGCTTTAATTAGTACAATCGGGACGTCTAGTGGACATGTACTACACTTTTTAATGTTCTTAATTTTTGCCTCCACATCCGAGGGCGAAATAACGGGAAATTGAGAGAGTACAAATCATAAGGAGTGTCAAAAGAAAGGGGAGGGAGGTTTTGAACTATGGAAGAAAAGAAACCTGTTAGTAACAAAACTTAAGTCTAGCAGCGGTTTCAAATTATCAGTAATGTAAGCTACGTAACGTAAAAATATGAAATGGTCTATGATTGGTCAGCTAGAAAAGTTCACCAATCAGAACCCAGTTTCCATTTCTGTAGACATCAAAAACCATTACGACATGCCTTCTTTAGCCAGTGTAAAGCTACATTAATTCTGTATTTGTTAATGAAGTCATTCTATAGCAATTTGGTATATGAGAACACAATTTGACATGAATGTCCGTAGACTATATAATTGATCCGTCGAATCTGACTAACAACCTTCAGACCCAATAAAACAATAGCTTGATGCTCAGGCGGGAATTCAAAACCCTTTGATAGACCTATCAATAGCTTTGATTCAAGCTAGTAAAAACGTTTTTTGGTTTACAACATTTAAGTTGAACTACACATAGAATAACCGTGTTTTTAATTATCCAGTGCGGCAGTGCGGAAAGATGGCACTGACAATGCCATCTTTCTTTGTTTAGAAGCTTTTGTTTCAAGAACCAAATCAGAGCCAATTTGGAAGATCCTTTGATTGACTCACACCAGACAATGTTTACACCTTTGAGAGAGGTCCAATGAACTATTTATTTTAAATGTCTTTAGGAATCTTGATTCTGGAGACAAAATCAATCGGCCTTTCGGAAAAATAAGTAGCGCATGTCTTATACAGTAATAACGAACAAATTGGAGTAGTTTTTACCTTGAACACATATGGATAGGGAATTATTTATAGGAAAGGCTGAAAAACTCAGGTATGAATTATGGAAGTAATTTTCAAGAGGCTATAATTGGCTACTACACGTGTCAACACATTTGTTTGAACACTATAGAGTGACTTTCCTTTCTTTTTGTTTTGTTTTAACTGGTTTCGACTTATTTAGAACAGTAATATACAGCTGATTTAAATTTATTATTATAAACTTGCAAATAACTCATTCCTATATAATAATGGTGCTGTATTTGGTAATACTAATGGTAATTCTTCAGTACTTGGGTCTCTTTTCATCTAATATTGTGGCAATAGTTTGGTAATTTCGGTTCTTCAGAAGTTTACAGGTATTTAAAAATGGAGTTCCGAATTACTGATTTCGCTGCTAACGAAAATATATAAGGTAATGTGGGTAAAAGGATATTATCCGGTAAAGTCTACAGGTACTGGTGGGGAACTAATTTTGGTACTCAAGTAAACCAATAAAGTAATCCGTATATTCATCCGAAAATTCGGATGAATCTTTTTTAATTACTATCCCTCCAAGAGGGAAAAATTTAGTCCAAAGAATTAACACAAAAAAAAAAAACAACAACAATGGACTGTGGGCCTGAGGCCTTCTTTAGATCAGTGTAAGAGCTTCTTCAGATCAGTGTGAATCAGCCATATAACCTAAGTTCCGTTCTTTCAGAGAAATTGATTAACAAAAATATATTCCGAATTTTTTTTTTACGACGAAAAGTAAGGAGCCATAGTAAACGTTAAAACGAGCAGAAATAATATCCTATGATAATTCAAATCTTAAGAGGCCGGAAATACTGTCAATGAATAAATGAAACTCAAAGTGAACAGCAACTAAAATAATAACATCAAACATAAAGATAATAGATACTGATATAGATGATTAAATAAACCATAAAAGGAAAAACAACATTAAATTGAATACTCAGATCCTGTTTAAAATGAAGAAAAATTATTATAAGCTGGGCTGCTCCCCTCCCCCTAACCGTATACCTTCTAAAGCGTATTTTACCATCATCAGCGTTTTATTCACAGTTATATATATATATATTTCGAACTGTGTGCTTTAATTTTATAAAGCATCGACGAAAAAAAATCACTTTCAAACAGTTCGTGGTAACGAACTGTAGGTAAGGAGTGACCCGGCTCAGTAGTAACCAAAACTTTAAAAACTGGAATTTTGATACCAATAGATACATCAATAGAATGATATTTTTATGCTGATTTCAAATATATACATTTTATTAAGTTCAGTATTACCCATCGAAAGTTACGCGCCTGAGAAAATTTGCCACATTTTTGAAAAAAGGGGGAAACGACCTCTAAAGTCATAGAACTTTAATGAAAATCACACCATCAGATTCAGCATATCAGAGAACCTTACTATAGAAGTTTCAAGCTCCTATCTGCAAAAATTTGGAATTTTTTTTGCCAGAAAAAAGATCACGGATGCGTGTTTATTTTTTTTTTTTTTTTTCATTTCCCCAGGGGGATCGTATCGATATCAGCAGTATTAGAATATTTTGAGATGGCACACCTGAACGGAAATTAAAAGTTCTAGTGCCCTTTTTAAGTGACCAAAAAATTGGAGGGCAACTTGGCCCCTCACACGCTCATTTTTTTCCTGAAGTCACGCAATCAAAATTTTTAGATAGCCATATTGTTCAGCATAGTCGAAAATATAATAAATATGTCTTTGAGGATGACTTAATCTCCCACAGTTCCGGGGGAAGAGCTGCAAGTTATGAACTTTGCCCATTTTTTACATATGTTATTGGTTAATGGAAAATGTACAGACGTTTCAGGAGGGATTTTTTTCTGAGGGGGGGGGGGGGTTATGGGGAAGGATATTTTAATGGAGGATGTTACCTTGGGGGAAGGGACATTTCTATGAAGGGGGCGCCGAATTTCCCAGCATTATTTAAAAAACGATCAGAAATTAAATAAAAAAAAAAAAGTTTTTTCAACTGAAAGTAAGTAGCAACATTAAAACAAACATAAATTATTATTACGTATATGAGCGGGTTCACTCCCTAGTCAATACCTCGCCCTTTACGCTAAAGTTCTTTTTTCAGTACTTTCGAAAGAGCTATCTATCTTATTAACCGGCCTTTGTGATTCAGGGGTTTATGATTCGAAAAAAAAATCGAACTTTAGCGGAAAGAGCGAGGTATTGACTAGAGATAAACTCCCTAATATACGTAATAAAAATACACAAATATATAATTTCTTTACGTAAGTTAATTCGTAAGTTACATCAGAATAAAATTTCGAAAAAGCCATTTAGCCAAAACAAGTAAAATTAATATGCAAATTTCATTCTAATTGTTCATATGCGGTGAGCCAAAATTAAAGCTGCATTAAAATTCAAAAACGTTCAGAAGTTAAATAAAAAAAAAAAAACAAGTTTTTTTAACTGAAAGTAAGGAGCGACATTAAAAACTTAAAACGAACAGAAATTATTCCGTATATGAAAGGGGCTGTCCCCTCCTCAACGCCTCACTCTTTACGCTAAAGTTTGACTGTCACACAACTTTATTTTTTAAAACAATAAAAAACTTTAGCGTAAAGAACGAGGCGTTGAGGAGGGGACAACCCCTTTCATATACGGAATAATTTCTGTTCGTTTTAAGTTTAATGTCGCTCCTTACTTTCAGTTAAAAAAAACTTGTTTTTTTTATTTAATTAATAACTAGGATGACTGGAAAAAACTAATGTAAACAAGCTGAATGAATAATATAAATAATACTAATTCCTGGAAATATTTGCACTTTAGCATTTATTTAACATTAATTTTATATTTTTCAATATTTTAATTATGAAAAAAGGTGTGTAGAATATGTTTAGTTTTCAGTAAAGCAGAAATGTGAGGTCTTTTGATTAAGTTCGATATCCACTTCAACATTCTTTGTAAGTTCAAACTTAATACCCCAGCCGTTCGTCAGATATTTCATATACGCTCTTTTTAAAACCTGGATCTAGATAGTTTCTTTTGATTTATTTCAACATCTCCCTCAACATTCCCTGATAGTTTTAGTTAAAGACCATTAGCCATTCCTGAAGTATTGCAGATGTACCCTTTAACAACTGGAATACACATAATGTCTTTCGATTAAGTTCAACACCCTCTCAACCTTCTCTAAATTTGTCAATTTCCCCTTCCTGAGATACTGCAGCTATAGCTTTTTGAAAACTGGAAAACACAAAGTGTATTTTTCAACTCCCCCTAAACATTCTCTGAAAAATTTAACTTAATGACTTTAACTGTTCTTCAGAAATAGAAAATATGCCGTTTCGACAAACTGGATACAAATACATGCTTTTCATATAGTTTAACACCCCCCTTAGCATTCCCTGAAAGCTTCAACTTAATATCCAAAGCTGTTCCTTAGATCAATAAGCATGCGCCCAGATACGCCCTCATGACAACTTGGATGCATCTAGTGTCTTTTTTTAGTGTAAAATCCCCCTCAACATTCAGAGAAAATTTCACCTTAATACCCTTAGTTGTTACTAAGATATTGCAGATACCGCTTTTTGAACACCTTGATGCACACGGAGTCTTTTTTAGTTAGATCAGTATCCCCTCAATATTCCCTGAAATTTCCTACTTAGCAACCAAAGCCATTCCTAATATAAACCAGATAAGCTCTTTTGGCAACCTGGATACACTTAAATCTTTTGATTTATTTCAAAATTAGTAGCAGTAGAAGTAGTAGTAGTAGTAGTATTAGCAGTAGTAGTAGTAGTAGTAGTAGTAGTAGTAGTAGTAGTAGTAGTAGTAATAGTAGTAGTAGCAGCAGTAGTAGTAATAGTAGTAGTAATAGTAGTAGTAGTAACAGCAGTAGAAGCAGTAGTAGTAGTGGTGGTGGTAGCAGTAGAAGAAGTAGTAGTAGTAGTAGTAGTAATAGTAGTAGTAGCAGTAGTATTATTTGCTGTTATAGTCACAAGTTGTCACAATTATAGACGCAAGTAGTCGCAGACGTTGTCGTAAGTAGTCACAGTCCCAAGTAGTCGTAGTCACAAGTAGTTGCAGTCGCAGTCGCAAGCTGTTACAGCTACAAGTAGTCACAGTCACAAGTAGTCTCACTCACAAGTAGTCGCAGTCAAAAGTAGTCATGGTCGCAGTCACAAGTAGTTGTAGTTGCAAGTGGTTGCAGTCGCAAGTAGTCACGGTAGGAAGTAGTCACAGTCGCAAGTGGCTACAGTCACAAGTAATCGCTGTGGTTGCAAAGTTTTTCTTTTTTTTTTTGTTTTTTTTTGTTTGTTCAGATAGTTTTTCACCGGTTTTCGCTCTCTAGTAGTTTTCTTTTTTTGTCACAAGTAATCGTGGTCTGCAGTATGCAAGTAGTTGCGGTCACAGTCACAAGTATTTACAGCTGCAGTCCCAAGTCACAAGTAGTTACAGTCACAATCGCAAGTAGTTGCAGTGACATGTTGTCACAATTGCACCTGAAGGTAGTCGTAGTCACAGTCATAAGTAGGTGCAGTCACAATCGCAATTAGTCACATCCACAAGTAGCAGCAGTTGTAATTAGTCATAGTTGCAATTGGTTGCAGTCGCAGTTGCAGTCGCGGTAGTAGTAGTAGTAGTAGCAGCAGTAGTAGTAGTAGTAGTAGTAGCCTTGGAAGCTTCAAATTAATACCCTTAGTTTTTTTCTAAAAAAGTGCAGCTTCACTCTTTTGAAAACATGGATGCACATTTTGTTTTTTTATTTTAGTTCAACATTCCCCCCAGCATTCCCTGAAGTTTACTTTAATACCTTTGGCTTTCTCGCACCCACTCAGGATCAACATTCTCTTTTTTCCAATAATAAATCCTTTTTGTAAATAATGGGCAAGTTGGATAGTTCACAACCTTTTTCAGGGGCCTGGGGGGTCAAGTCATCCCCCGAAGGCCAAGTTTGCGGATATTTTGACCATTTGGAACAAAATGGCTATCGTAAAATTTTGATCAAAGTTGAGGGGAGGGAGGTTGAACTACCCGCTCAACATTCCCTGGAATATTGAACTTCATACCCTCAGCCGCTGCTGGAATATTACTGATACTTTCTTTTGAGAACCAACATCCATATAGTGTGTTCAGATTTTGTTCAACATCCTCCTCAGTATTCCTGAAATTATCATCTGAATACCTTAAGCCTTTTTCAGACTTGGGATCGAAAATGTTAGTTGAATTGAAGTTATCAATCATACTGCTTATTTTTTCTTCAGTACTTGGGAGTTTAAAAAGTAAAGTTTCTTACGTACCTGCAGTGCAGTGTATAATTGAGTTTTTGTTTCTCGTCTTTGTAATTTGTTCGATTATGTGTAATGTGTTGTAGTTTGTTTTTTGAGTGTGTTTTTTTTTTCTTTTTTAGTGATACTCCGTCTTTTGTACCTTTTTTTGACGGGTAATAAATAAATAAATAGATAAATATGACCACCTTCCCGAAAAACAAACCCTATGTGCGAACAATGGGCAATTGACATAACTTTCAACCATTTTCTCAGAGATGTTGCGGGGCAATCTCATCCCCAGAGCCACAGCTATTTAACCTTTTAATAGCTATTTAAGCTATTTAGTCTAATTAAGAAATTAAAAATGTTAAATGCTTTCTTCAGTTCTTAATATTGCAGCGGGAACGCATCCTCGATTCAAGAAGCAATGAGAGAAAATTCGAGAATTTCAAGTAACATTTGTTGCTAAGGCCTTAGTTCTGAAATAAAAAAAAAGTAGGTTATTGTCTGGAACATTAAAAAAATCTCATAAAAAAATTGTAAGAGCTCCAGATTCAAGTTGAAGTATTTATGTAATTAGGCAGAAATCTCCTAGTTTCTATATGTTCTTAAATTTAATCTTCAAGGAATGTTTTTTTTTCTCTTAGGAAAAGTGATTTTCTTAAATTATATTGACACTGGAGACAATATTTTTTGGCCAACAAATTGTTGCTAAAATATTAGCCTGTCATATTTCACGGCATATATCCTTTATAAAATGTAAATTTAATGGTGGCCGGCGTTTACCCCTCAGCCCCCCGGGGGGAATACCCTCACGAAAAATCCACACAGAAAATGCCATCCCCTGCAGAAAATACCCTCCCAGAAGATACCGTCCTGGAAAATACCACCCCCACCCACGGGAAATTCCCCCCCCGGAAAATAACCTCCTCCCTTGGAGTATATATAAAAATAGAAAATGACGGAGTCTGATAGAAAAAAAATCCAAGAAGATTTAATTTTTTTTTTAATTTCTATGAAAAAAGACTATTTTAATTGAAAACGAAAAGAAATTGATTTATAAAACTTTTTCCATACGACAAGCTTGTCACAGATAATTAAAGACCTCCATTAGGCCAAAAATGAGTAGAAATAAATTCAAATAATTTTCCGAGCTTAAAACGACACAAATCACCATCAATAAACAAATTCAGCCCAAAACAAACAGAACTTACAGTAAATGACCGAGTCAAAACGAGCAAAAATTAACAAGAGTAGGGCTGATAACTCCTACGCCTTCTAAAGACCAGAACATAATTTGCACTTTACTGAAATTAAATAAAAAAAGACAAGTTTTTTTTAACTGAAAGTAAGGAGCGACATTAAAACTTAAAACGAACAGAAATTATTCCGTATTTGAAAGGGGCTGCCCCCCCCCCTCACCGCCTTGCTCTTTACGCTAAAGTTTGACTCTGTCTCACAACTTTGGTTTTTAAAACAATAAAAAACTTTAGTGTAAAGAGCGAGATGTTGAGGAGGGGACAGCCCCTTTCAAGTACGGAATAATTTCTGTTTTTCAACTGAAAGTAAGGAGCAACATTAAAACTTAAAACGAACAGAAATTATTACGTTTATGAGGGGGTTCGCCCCGTAGTCAATACCTCGCTCTTTACGCTAAAGTTCGAATTTTGTTCGAATCACAAACCCCTGAATCACAAAGGCCGTTTAGTTAGAATAGATAGCTCTTTTTATTAGTACTAAAAAGTTTCCCTTCCAGAGTGGGCCTAGTTGCCCGCTAATTTTTAATCACTTAAAAGGGCACTAGAACTTCTAATTTCCATTGGAATGGGCGCTCACGATATTCTAGGACCACTGGATCAATACGATCATCCCTTAAAAAAAAACAAAAAACAAATAAAAACAAACAAATAAACATGCATCCGTGATCTTTCTTCTGGCAAAAAATACAAAATTCCACATTTTTAGAGATAGGAGCTTGAAACCTCTACAGTAGGGTTTTCTGATACGCTGAATCTGATGGCGTGATTTTAATTAATATTCTATCACTTTTAGAGGTTGTTTTCCCCTTTTTTCGAAAATAAGGCAAATTTTTTTCAGGCTCGTAACTTTTGATGGGTAAGAATAAACTTGATGAAACTTATATATTTGAAATCAGCATAAAAAACCCGATTCTTTTGATGCATCTACTGGTATCATTTTTTTTTTTTTAAGAGTTTCAATTACTATTGAGCCGGATCGCTCCTTACTTACAGTTCGTTACCACCAACTGTTTGAAAACAGATGTATTAGGGCTTAAAATTTTAGTAGTTGAGGCACAAAAAAAAAACCCCTCAGAACAGAACAAGGTCTCATTTTTAGGGTAAATATTAGGATAGCACCTCCATTTAGATTTTTAAGATGTATTGTTTTTCAAAACTTTATTTTGCAGACTTTAGCTCGAAAAGCCTAAAGCAGATAACTGATAGTACTTGCAAATTGGCACCAATGGTTAACAATGGGACATATATCAAATAGCAATAAAGCAATCAGCAAAAAGAACAACATTGAGTAAATATACATCAGACAAATACCTTGTTAGAAGGTATTTTTCAAAGTCTATGAGGGCCGAACCCCCTGCTCAATTTACGTCACTGGTTTTGTTGTCTGTGAGCTGTTTTATTTTTCAGTTACGGGAAGCTAGTAAAGTATTAAAATCAAAGAAGTCTTAAAATGAGAAGAGGGTTTGGCCAGCATGTGGAACTCATAGCAAAATTTTCCTGACAAAAGGAAAGCTGAGTGACTTAAAAATCAGTCAGGGAACATCATTTCTTTTAAGGAAAGTGTTGTTGCTCATTTTTAAATGACTCAACCCAATAACAAAGTCCACATAGTATTTCGGCGATGGGACACTGAGTTGAAGAGTGATTAACAGGAATTTAATAAAGACGAATATGCTAGAAGTTATATTTGGAACTAAACAAGAAAATATGACCGTCACAGCTTGGCAGCATGCAATTAGACGTCTGGGAGATGTTTACTGACAAATCAAACTCTAGGTCCTGGGGATTTTATCCGTAAACAGTTCTCTGTCGACTCTTTCAAAAGAAAGTTCAACAGTCACCTAAAACTTATCTAAAAGACTAGCGGCAAATCAGATATTTAATTATACCTGGCGCCGCAAATTTAGGAATAAAAAAAGAAAAAAAAAGTTGTTGTACTATCTTGGCGACAGTAAAGTATACTCAAACGTCCGGTCTTTCGGGGGGGGGGGGGTCAGAAGGTGTTCCTGGAGGTTTGGAGATGTGGCTCAGAAGATGGAAACGTACGATTTTAGGTCGGAGAAGAAACTTCTAGGGAGGGGATGAACTCAGTAAAGTTTCAGAGTGTGGAATTTTCATCATGGATGAAACATAGATACTGGAATTTTTCTTTTAGCTCTGGTAGGTAGACCCCAGCGCCGCGCCGGCGGATCGACCGAACGCCGCCGACGAGAGGCCTGGTCGAACGGCCACCGAAGTGTCGTAACGCCTCCGGCGCCAAATGCGCCGGAGTTTGCCAAATTTGGCGCATTTGGGGATTTTTCGCCAAATGCGCGCCGCCGCCGATAGAGGCGGCGGCGTTCGGTCGACTTTAAATTAATTTTGCGGCAATTCTTTATTACGTCAACCGCAAAGTCGGAACTTTTTCTTCTCGTGTGGTTTAGTATTTCGATTTTTCCTGATTAGAAATCAAGCAGGGCTTGCACTATCCCAAACTTTCGGGTATTTCCCCCCGAAAATCTATGCGTCACCACGAAAAAAAAATTTAGTTCCCCGAAAATCACGCAATCACGGTGCCACCCCTAGCGATTTATCACCAGTGACTCCCTACCAAATATTACTTTGCATACCATAATTCTTCACTACTCTCTTGTTCATTAATTTTTGTCTCTTTTGTTACTTTGCATAAAAACCAGACAGATGCAATATGCAATTGCAAATATTGCAATATACACAGTTCTTCATATGCTGACAAAAAACAGTATCGTCTTTATGAAATGAGTTTAAATCATTTTGAATGTAGTTTCCCCAATCGCTATTTCTAACATCGTTCGTAGTCAAGAATTTCATTTTCAAGTTGAATAGAATTATAGAACGAATTCACTACTATACAGCTTCAGCCTTCAGTTGGAATTTGAAATTGATAGCCGACAGATTGTTTCTACAGCTGAATTGTAAGTTTGCAGATTTTTTTTTTTGCTATTTTTAGATAAGATTTTCTTAATGTTTAATACTCAATTGTTGAACGCCTGAATGTTTAATACTCAATTGTTCGGAAGCTACCCCAAAAATATGACTGATAAATAAATTGTAAAATATTGCCTATAGGGGGGGTAGGGGGCTATCATTTTTAAGTGATAATACCTTATTTTTTTTATTGAAAGCAGGGATGCCAAAAGGATAATTATTTTTTTCATTTAAAGTGGAGACAGAAGAAAATGATATCAAATTCCCTGGGAAACCACTGAAATATTTTGATAGACCCAGGGCCCCCATTAAGACTTGTTCATTTTCTTGGATATTTTGCGATTTTCTCATAGGCTACTGGCCTAATTTGGCTTTTATGTGTGCTCCCTTTTAGTTAGATTCTTTGGATCTTATTGAATGCCATGGCGAATCTATGACTCAGTTTTCCAATAATTTGAAGTATATCTGAATAATTTTCGACATTTTTGTTGTTGTCTTTGTACCCCTTTACTCATACCCTCAATTTTTTTCGAGGAACACTAAGCTGTTTAACGTTATTTGCGTGTTTGTTTGAACCATATAGTGACCTAGTTAATTATTAAGTAACTTATTTTTCTAATGAAAGCTGAGACGGTATCCTATCAAGGTGGTATCCAGAGGGGGGGGGGGGGGGCGGTAGTGATCTATCATATTTAAATTAATATTACCTCGATTTATTTTTGAAAGCAGGGGTGCCAATAAGCTAATTATTTTTTTTTATTTAAAGCAGAGACGGTGTCCCATCAAGATAGTATCCATAAGGGGGGGGGGGCATAGGGAGTTATTATATTTAAGTGATAGTACCTTGATTTTTTTTTTATTGAAAGCAGGGATGCCAAAAAAAGTTGAAAAGTTGACAAAAATTAGCAAGATTTTCGTGAGTTATACTTGATACAGCACTTGCATGGTTTTATCGCCCAAAGGAAAAGGGACATATGCGTCCAACCCGTTTTTTTTTATTGATGAAGCGGGTTTAATTTGAAAATATTCATTCATAAGTACCAGGCAGATTCACACTAAAACGAATTGGTGTGACGAAAGCGATATCGACATCCCCACCTAACGTTGCGCTCGAGTGACAATGGCGCCCTTGGTCCAGTGACCAAGTTACATTAAAAGGCCAGGTCATATTAAAAGCTCTCAATTTGGGAGGTTCATGGAGGAGTATTTGACAGTCTTATGACCTCAGGGTACTAGATGTTGCAACGTTGTTACGTATCTACAGTGGTTTAAAAAATTCGATCACCGCACAAAATGATTACCAAAAATATGCACAAATATAACAAATGTAACATTTGGAATATTATAACACTTTTTTCAAAGCTTTGAAGAAAAGCAAAAAAAAGGCTAAATACCCCTAACTACGCTTGAAAGCTATTTAAAAAAAAAACTCTTTGGAGATTTCCATGGAAATGACCATAGCAGAAGCTTTGAGCCTGGTTGGGAATCTAAGAGAAGTCTTTGAGTATTTTGACCACAGGTGACTTATTGTTGCGACTTTCTTAAATTTGGTAATTTTTGTGAGCATTTGGAAATCAAAGCTTAAACTCAATAACTGATACTAAGTGTCCAAACATTTTACTTGGATTAAAAGTGACCGACGAACTAGGATGAAAATTTCAACATCTTCCTGGAGCTACTTCAGTCTGCATATTATTTAATTTAATTACATTTAGAACGGATGAGCTTTTCATTTTTTACCAGAAAATAGCTGGCATTTAATTTTTTTTCATACCGAATAAACCATTAAGTGTTTTTTTGTTTCATTGTAATTGAAGTGTTCTCATGTGAAGTGTTCATCATGTATTTTTCAATTTGATAAATTTTATTCCTTTTAGATGCAGTTTATAATTTGACTGATATTAGGAATTTATCAATTTATAATTTGGAATGAATCCCCAAAGGAAAAAAAAAAATATCGAATAATATCCAAAAGAGCAGCAGTTTAGCCTTAGCCTACATGACACATATTCTATAAAGAAGCCAAAAAAACTTTATTTGCATTTTTTTTTAAATTGTAATTAAAAACCAGTTTTTAATACAAGAGGTCTTTTTAAGAATCCAAAAGAGCAAAAAAAAAACAATCAATATCAAAGTCGACCATTTCAACTGTTTTAAAGGGGACAAAACAGATTTAGACAAAGGGCATTATGAAAAAACTAAGCTTCTAAGTTCAAAGTTATACTCAAAGTTTATACCCAGATAACTGACGAATTTTGTGATACGGTATTTGAAGTTGTATATGCAGTAATGCTCGATGAAAAAACTACTAATTTTGACAATTATTTATGTTAAGAATACATAACTAATAGATAATTCAACTACTCGTATTATGCAAGGGTTCTGAAACGCCACACACACATATATATATATATATATAATATATATATATATATATATATATATATATATATATATATATATATATATATATATATATATATATATATATAATATATATATAATATATATATATATATATATATATATATATATATATATATATATATATATATATATATATATATATATACATATATATATATATATATATGTAAGACGGCGGTGACGGTGGCGCAACGCGGCGTGCTGTTTTTGGCCCCGCCGCCGCCGGTCTTCCCTCATCGGCGCGGCGCCGGGGTCTGCTGGTAGGGCTATTGGTGAGTAGTTTTCATGATTTTGTAAATTTTTCCTTGGGATAAGCGGTAATCGTCTTATTACTATATTTGTGGACTCTACATATATCAACAAGCAAATTTAATCTTCAAGTAATGCTGTGCGTAGTGAAAATTTTGGGAAACTGGAACTTTGAACGGCAAGGGTTAATTTGAAGGTTAAAAGCTACTCGAATAAAGAACCCGTGCTACAAGACATAAAAGAAGGCAATTATTTTTAAAAGGGAAAACATTTATCATTTACGGCATATCTTAAATATAACTCAAGGAAATTTTACATACCATGCAGACCCTACCTATCAAATTTAGTCGTGGATGATGCTGCTAAGTATTGCTTAGGTGCTGCTGTTTTCTCTTACTTCGTACAACTTTTGTACGTTTTTTCTCCGTTTGACCTCACCATTAGAAAGTGTTCTTGTGCCATTTGCCATCCCTGACGCTCAAACCTCTTAGTGATACATGATGGGAGATTAGAATCTATGTATTGCTGCCACTTCATCATCAGTTAGGTGGTACATATAACACTCTCAGGGATAGTGTTGAAAAACATGGAGTTGGTTGGAGATTCTGGAAATGTTTCAAGAATTGAAGCCGAGGGACTTGTCAGAAAGATTGGAAATTTCAGTTTGTCGTATCTCAGCCGTCCTAGCCGAATGGTTATTGCAAAAGACTGGACATACCGAGAACATGGCTCTGAGTTCTGGTGTCGCTGGTTATTTGGTTTGTAACAGGGGTCAATGGCGTGACTCTGCAAGCTCAGCCAGAGTCGACCCAGCTCTAATTGGGTACCTGGAGAAATTTAGGAGAAAACATGAGAGCTTGATTGGCACAACCACGCATTGCACTCCTGGCCAAAGACAGTGAATCAGGAGATCGGTACCTGCGCAACGTAGACCATTGATCAGCATGAGACAAAGTTCAAGTAAGTTTTAAGCATCCTTTTTGTGTGGTATTATATTTTTGTACGAAGTTGGTTTGACCAGCAAGTTACTCCAGACTGAGGCTCGTGTCTTATCTGCTGCAAAAAGAAAATCAGAACAAAATAGGGAATTTCTCAATAAATCCAGGAGCAATGATGGTTTTCCAGAAAATGTTGGCAGATCCAAAGAAAATCGCAGAAGATTGTGACATTTGAACAAGATTCAACGTTGAAATTTTAAAGGAAAGCAAGAAATAATTTTTTTATTAGAGTGAAGATGACCCAAGACTAGATAGAAAACAGCAATTAAGGATCGGTTTCTATTTTGCAATCCTGGATACTGCCATCACCTGAGTTGAAGAGCGATTGAATTAGCTTCATAAACTAATTTCAAAAACTCAGGTATTAGTACCATATTGATACAATAGAAGAGAAACCAACATAGTTTGTCAGAGAATAATTTGTAAATATTGCAAAGATGTTGACCAATTATCAGTCGAAGGATATTAATGCAACGGAATTTGCGGGAATGCAGTAGAGTTGGGATTTCAAGATATTTCAAGATGGAATACCAGGCATTTCATCCAAACAGACGTCCTTAATTTTCTTTACAATCTGACTTGGAAGAAAATTTACCTAATTTGTATGTTGCTTTGTAATTTCTTCCGGAGCTGCCAGTATTAGCAGCATCGGGTTAAAGAGGCCTTTCAAAATTGAAGCTCATTAAAGCATACTCCTGGTAATATATAGCCCGAGAGAGATTGGTTTGATTTATCTTAATATCCATTAAGCAGAAGCTGAGACAAAACATCGATCTTAAAAGCTTGTTTGCAACATTTGCCAAACTGCACTCCCTTGCTGAAGGTATATGAAACGGAGATCAGCACCTTCAGCAGGAACCGAAAATTTGGATGTTGTACTCTTTACCTTCACCTTTAGTTTTTGTTGCGATGCCATTGAAGGAAAAACAACGGTAAAATGGACATAAACATTAATTTTTCTGAGTAGCCTAATGTAATGAAGGGAAGAGACATAAGGGAATTTAAAAAATAGCTATTGGGTAGTCAAAGAAGTGGAATGTAGGTTGCAAGACCTGGAAATCTAGATATGGAGTAAGATATATACACATATTTCTTTTAGATTTCCCTTGAGATTTTTTTTGTACCAGACATTCTGCAAATGAATTTGTTTTAAGTTTTAGAATTTAAATTCGATTAAATTTTGAATCTCCTATTTTGTCGGATTGATTCAATTTTTAGGCAGTTAAGGTCTTACTGTCATCCTCATTTTATCCGAGGTTTGGTCATGGTAACGAAGCTGAAAAGGAATTGTGAACCCCAAGAACTCTTGCTTTGAAGGAATTATGAAAAGAACTGATATCAGTTTCGTTTTTGAAATTCTTGAAAAACAAGCAAAAACAAAAAAAAAAAAAAAAAAATCAAAAATAGAATAAACGCCAGTCAGTTTTTAGCGGCGTGCCACGGTCGAGCATAATTACGTCCACTGCCGCCGAATTTTATTTCGGCGCGGCTTCGGGGGACAACTGTCAAGTTAGATTAAGGTGCATACACTCACATAGCGATCGTTTGATAAGACAAAAATTTGTCTTGTTTATGCGTCAATGTTATCCCCTTCTTAAAATCTATAATGAATCCAATTTTAGAGTAAGTAGGACAATGAATGAAGAAATAGAAAATATAATTGACTAGAAACAGAATACATAATTTTTTGCAAGTACATCCGTTTAAAACTATGACCACGTGTTATCTCTTCATCCGGCGAGAAGACTTTTTTATTCTAAAAATCTTAACAGAACGATAGAAAGTGTTTCAAATGATCAGTAAAACAATCGGAAAACACAGAAATTGTGCGAAGTTTAATTCAACCCCAAGAGTAAACTAAAGTGACTTTGTTCATAATTTTGATAAACTTTGACACACGAGGGTATAAAATAGATTAAAGCTCAACATTCATTTTTATGTTAATAGTTAAACATTGCAAAACGGAAATTAAGCTAGGCCACGCCCAAAAATAGAGTAAAGTGTAATTTGTTTTATGTTTCTTTACACAGAGGAATATAACCTGCGTTTACATTTCTCTATAGAAAATATAAACGATAAAAAGAGTTGCTCTACAAATAAAGCTCAATATAATCGACCATAGGCCTTGCATGGTCTTTTGCTGTGCTACCATGATTGGGTGATTAATTCATCGAACTTGTAAGTTCTAGGTTAAGTGGCTAGGCTTCTGTTATAAAGGTAAATTGCGTAGATCATTAGTGATACTGCATCCTCTGTTACCCAAAGTTGCCCTGGTAACCTTCATGAAACTTTATCAAAAAAGACATCTGATTACGGGAAAGATTATAGCTCATTAATTCAGAACGCCACGGAAAATAGCTCATTTCTACTTATTAAAAAGGCTATTTGAAAATTCGAGAACTTATTTCAGTAACGAAAAACAAAAAAGCTTCACATTCGATGCTTCAAGGGTGACTTCTTAGATGTTCCACCGTTTTACCAAATCAAGTTGGCTAAACTTCTTAATTAAAATTATATTTCTAGGTAGCTCCAACCTTATTAAAAGTCAGATATTTTAAATAACACAATTAGAAAGTACTTGACAGTACGCTCTCCCAAACCCTCAATATTTCAGTCTAGTTTATTATGGGATGCAGTTCACAATTTAACATTAGCGTTTATGCCATGCCACTTTTTATAGGCGACATATACTGCTCAAGGATTTGGATCGCTTCATTCACAAATGCTACATTACAGTTTCAACATCCATCATACTGCTTGTTTTAATCTGCTAAGTTGATCCCCAAGTAAATTGGACACTCTTTTCAGTTTTCCCAATAAGGATTTATCTACTGTAGGTCCCGACGGTTGTCATGTCCTTGCTGGAAATCCTTTTAACAACAATACATTATTTTATTATTGTTTTCCCGAAGGGAATCCACATGGATTCTTGGATTAGCCTAGGACTGCGTCCAATAAAATTTGAGTAACTGCTTCATAAAGAAAAGAAAGATGTTAGAATATTTCCTCAAACAGGAATTGGTTAGTAAAATATGATTGTTTAAGAAAAATAACGCATGTGCTAGTTTGAAATTTTTCATAAATCTATAAATACCTGCTTGGAATTATTTCCAACGATCTCTGTATATTTTGCTAAAAATACAAAATCATGGTTGTTCATCAAAGGTCAACATCGGTATTAAAATGCTTTTGAATTGGTATGACAGTTTTGTAAAACTTCTGAACGGAGGCAACTTTTCTATGTTTATGGGTCGAAGTAGCAAGCAAAAAAATCTGAATGTGCCTGGCTGTTTGAAAGCTCATTTTTTGACATACTTGTTAATCGGTTTAACATTTTTAAAAATGTTACAACATTCGGTATCAAACAGTTCGTGGTAACAAACTGTAAGTAAGGAGCGACCCGGCTCAATGGTAACCGAAACTCTAAAAAACGGAATTTTGATACCAATAGACATATCAAAAGAATCAGATTTTAATTCTGATTTCAAATATATAAGTTTCATCAAGTTTAATCTTACCTATCAAAAGTTAAGCGACTGAGAAAACTTGGCTGATTTTCGAAAAAAGGGGGAAAGACCCCCTAAAAATTATAGAACCTTAATGAAAACCACACCATCATATTCAGCGTATCAGAGAACCCTACTGTAGAGGTTTCAAGCTCCTATCTACAAAAAGTGGAATTTTCCATTTTTGCGTGTTTATTTTGCGTGTTTATTTATTATTTTTTTTTTCCCCAGGGGTAATCGTATCGACCCAGTGGTCCTAGAATATCGTGGGAGGGCTCATTGAATGGAAATTAAAAGTTCTAGTGCCCATTTTAAGTGAACAAAAAAATGGAGGGCAACTAGGCCCCCTCCCACGCTCATTTTTCTCCCAAGTCACCCGATCAAAATTTTGAGATAGCCATTTTGTTCAGCATGGTCGAAAATATTATAACTATGTCTTTTAGGATGACTTAATCCCTCGAAGCCCGCAGGGGAGGGCTGAAAGTTATGAACTTCACCCAATGTTAACATATAGTATTGGTTATTGGGACCCGGCTCAATGGTAACCGAAACTCTAGAAAACGGTATTTTGATACAAATAGATACATCAAAAGAATCGGATTTTAATGCTGATTTCAAATATATAAGTTTCAACAAGTTTAATTCTACCCATCAAAAGCTATAGAACCTTAATGAAAATCACACCATCATATTCCGCGTATCAGAGAATCCTACTGTAGAGGTTTCAAGCTCCTATCTACAAAAATGTGGAATTTGCATTTTTTGCCAGAAGAAAGATCACGGTGCGTTGTTTATTTTATTTTTTTCCCCAGGGTGATCGTATCTACCCATTGGTCCTAGAATATCGTGGGAGAGCTCATTGGAATGGAAATTAAAAGTTCTAGTGCCCTTTTTGAGTGACCAAAAAACATGGAGGGCAACTAGGCCCCCCCACGCTCATTTTCCCAAAGTCACCTGACCCAAATTTTGAGATAGCCATTTTGTTCAGCATGTTCGAAAATATTATACGTATGTCTTTTAGGACGACTTAATCCCCCGAAGTTCCCGGGAGGAGGGGCTGAAAGTTATGAACTTTACCCAATGTTAAGATATAGTATTGGTTATTGGGAAGTATACAGTACAGACGTTTTCAGGGGAGATTTTTCATGGTAGTGGGGGGGGGGGGTCGGGGGTTATATGGGAGGATCTTTCCATGAAGGAAGTTTTCATGGGGGAAGGGACACTGCTATGAAGGGGACGCCGGACTTCCCAGCATTATTTAAAAAAAGATCAGAAATTAAATATAAAACAAGTTTTTCAACTGCAACAGCAGCAACATCAAAACTTTAAACGAACAGAAAATATTACATATATGATTGGGTTCACCCCCTAATCAATACCTCACTCTTTAAGCCAGAGTTTTTTTGGTACTTTCATAAGAGCTATTTATTCTAATTAACGGCCTTTGTGATTAAGCGGTCATTTTTAAAGAATTGGAACAAAATTCGAACTTTCGCTTAAAGAGCAAGGTATTGACTAGGGGGCGAACCCCCTAATATACGTATTAAAAATATATGAAATATAGAAGTTCGTTACGTAAGTTAATTCGTAAGTTGCGTATATTTATTACTAATAAAAACGTTCATAAATAAAATGAAAATTTTGTTTTAATTATTCATGTACTGTGAGCCAAGATCAAAACCTGCATTTATTCAAAAACGTTCAAAAATTAAATAAAAAACAAGTTTTTTTAACTGAAAGTAAGGAGCGACATTAAAACTTAAAACGAACAGAAATTATTCCGTATATGAAAGGGGCTTTCCCCTCCTCAACGCCTTGCTCTTTACGCTAAAGTTTGACTCTGTCTCACAACTTTATTTTTTAAAACAATAAAAAACTTTAGCTTAAAGAGCAAGGCGTTTGAGGAGGGGACAGCCCCTTTCATATACGGAATAATTCTGTTCGTGTTAAGTTTTAATGTCGCTCCTTACTTTCAGTTAAAAAAAACTTGTTTTTTTTTATTTAATTGTATGATAGACCCAATACCGCTCAAGCTGTTCATTCATTAACGCATTACAGAAGCGGTTTTTTTCGTTAGTTGCTCTCAGGTTAGCGCGAGACAAGACAAAGAGAAGTGACAGCATAGATAAAAAATATATAATTTGGGTTATTTGTTTCTAAAGTATTATTTCTTTATCTTACTTTGGTATATTTCATTAGGGTTGAGCGTCAGCGAAACATATTAGAAGAATACTAGAAAGTGGGTATACTATACAAGTACCCAAATTTTTTTGTTGTAATTAATGACGCTCAACTCACGGTTCACGTGGTTATTCTTTTTGATTGATGAGCTCATTCAGTAGTACGTTTCTCGATTCAAAAAATCAAGACGACAATTTAAAACCTAGGTTGTCAATGAAAATTAGATACCAAAATCGGGTTGTCAGTGAAAAGTCAAAAAGCTACTGCCACTTTCGTGATCCGATTCTAAGTAGGGAAAGACATCTTGCTTGAAAACTAACTTTTCTTTCCTAAGAAAACTTCACTTGCATTTTAAGTATCTAAACCCTATCGGTTAACCATTAAATATTTACCCTGAGCCAGCGTGGGAAGTTAGCACCTTTCAATCCTTGAGTAAGTAGCAATTGAGTCAAACTTTCTAGTGTTGAATTGTGGACTGCGCGGTACGTCCCACTTACTTGCATATTGTAAACCAGTGGAAATTATTTAGTTTTCCCCGGGAAAGCTAGTTGGTTGCTCATTTGAGTTTTGTTCATCTCGTAGGAATAAAGATGGAAAAAGCAAGATGTTATTTTTTATTGAAAATAAAAGCGGAACGCCTATAAAGGTCAGATATTTATTCTTGAGTAGCGTTCTCTAACAAGTTTCAACGCACAATAATTGTTTGCTAGATTTTTTTTAGACACTCTCCTTTGAGCTTTACTTCAATATTTTGTAATCTCCGTCATCTATTAGCTAGACGTATAAGCACTATCAAACAGTTCGTGGTACCAAACTGTAAGTAAGGAGTGACCCGGCTCAATAGTAATCAAAACTCTAAAAAACAGAATTTTGATAAAAATAGAGAATTTGACAAGCGACAATGATAATCATACAGTTCATGGTAACAAACTGTATAGTAAGAGCGGCTCGTCTCAATAGTAACCGAAACTCTAAAAAATGAAATGTTGATACCAATAGATACATCAAAAGAATCGTGTTTTTATGCTGATAATAAATATGTAAGTTTCATCAAGTTTAGTTTTACCCATCAAAAGTTAGGAGCCTGAGAAAATTTGCCTTATTTTTGAAAAAGGGGTGACACCCCCTAAGTCGTAGAATCTTAATGAAATCACACCATCAGATTCACCGCATCATAGAACCCTACTGTAGAGGTTTCAAGCTCCTATCTGCAAAAAATGTGGAATTTTGTATTTTTTTGCCAGAAGAAAAATCACGGATTCGTGTTTATTTGTATTTTTGTGTTTTTTTTTCCAGGGGTGATCGTATCGACCCAGTGGTCCTAGAATGTTGCAAGAGAGCTCATTCGAACGGAAATTGAAAGTTCTAGTGCCCTTTTAAAGTGACCAAAAAACTTGGAGAGCAACTGGCCCTCTCCCACGCTCATTGTTTTCCCAAAGATACCGGATCAAAATTTTGAGATAGCCATTTTGTTCAGCATAGTCAAAAAAATTTAATAATTACATCTAAATTTTTATGTCTAAAAATTTAATAAGGGCTGCAGGTTATGAACTTTGCCCATTGTTTACATATAGTATTGGTTATTGGGATGTATACAGACGTTTTCTGGGGTATTTTTTTTAGGGGGGGCAGGGGAATGGTTACGTGAAGGATCTTTCCATGGAGGAATTTTTCATGGGGGAAGAGAATTTTCATGAAGGGGGCGGTAGTCTTTAAAATTTCCCAGTAGTCTTTAAAAAACAATCAGAAACTAAATAAAAAAAAATTAACTGAAAGTAAGGAACAACATTAAAACTTAAAAATTTACAGAATTTGTTACGCATATGAGGGGGGTTCGTCCGTCCTCCTCTATATATCGCTCTTTACGCTAAAGTATTTATAATAATTTCAAAAGAGCCATCTATTCTAATTAACTGGCCTTTGTGATTCAGGGGTCTTTCTTAAAGAATTGGAACAAAATTCGAACTTATGCGTCAAGAGCGAGGTATCCATGAGGGGGTAAACCCCCTCATATACGTTATAAAAGTATACAAATATAGAAGTTCGTTACGTAAGTTAATTCGTAAGTTACGTATATTTATTACTAATGAAAACGTTTGTAAATAAAATTAAAAGTTCTAGTGCCCTTTTTAAGTAACCAAAAAATTGGAGGGTAACTAGGCCCCCTCCCCCGCCCTTTTTTCTCAAAATCGTCCGTTGAAAATTTTGAGAAAGCCATTTAAGCAAAAAAAAAAAAATTATATTCAAATTTCGTTTTAATTGTTCATGTACGGTGGGCCAAAATCGAAACCTCCATTAATTCAAAAAAAACGTTCAGAAATTATATAAAAAAAAACAAGTTTTTTTTTAACTGAAAGTAAGGAGCGACATTAAAACTAAAAACGAACAGAAATTATTCCGTATATGGAAGAGGTTGCCCCCTCCTTAACACCCCGCTCTTTACGCTAAAGTCTTTTTTTACTTCAAAAAGTATAGTTGTGACAAAGAGAGTCAAACTTTAGCGTAAAGAGCCGGACGTTGACGAGGGGATAACCCCTTTCATATACGGAATAATTTCCGTTCGTTTTTTTTAAGTTTTAATGTCACTCCTTACTTTCAGTTAAAAAAAACTTTTTTTTTATTCAATATAATTGAGCATTGAATACATGACACATGAACACATTGACTATATAAACGAGAAATCCTGAACTCCAACTTTGTAGGAAATTGGAAAGGCCACTCAGTATTTGATTCTGCCTCCGAGGGCCTTCTTCACCAGGGAGAATAGAATACTAAACACACACCAAAGTAAAACAAACCAATTATCATTTAATAAGACAAAGATAAGAATATGACAATGTCATGTAAAACAAAAAGAATATCGTAATATATTTTTAGAATAATTTAAATGTAAAAAAATAAATAAAAATGTTTAGAATACAAATGCTAAAACTAAACAGTGTTTCTCGGGCTGTCTTACGATGACTTCTGTAACAATTAATAAGAAACATGCCCAAAATTTAGGTTTTACTTTTTTTTTCTGTTTGAAATGGGCAGGTTAGTGTTTATATTATCATTTGCGAGCTTGAACATGCAAGGAAAGTAATTTAAATTGCATTTGTATGTATTAAAAAAAACAACTAAAATACCACGTTTGATGTAAGCCAAAGACCATTTGGAAACATGTACCAAGTTGAATTCAGTTGTTAGACTTTACAGGATAGACAAGACCTAAGGGAAAACGTTGACCGAATAAACGAGGGAAATTTTCAGGGAGTGAAAACCAGTCAAATTTTCAAATAATGCTGAGACCTGAGCTCAGCCTTCCTAAGGGAAAAAATAAGAAAGGTGTGAAAGAGAATACTACTATTACTACTAATATCTACTCAATGCACCATAAAGCCGCCTGAATCCAACAATGCTACTCACGCTCCTCCTCAGCCCTAATCTATTCAAAACTTTTCCGCCCTCCCATGAAATTATAATATTTCTTAAATCATGACCTCTTCCCACCCCATTGGGGACGGTCTCCTTTTTGTTTGGACCCAGGTGACTGCCCAATAAGAACAATCTGTCAAAATTCACTTGCAAAACATAACCCAGCTTTCCAACTTTCCTTTCGTTACAGCCCTAGAAAGTGGGATAGAACCAAGTTTTTCTCCCAGTTTATTGGTTGACATAAAGTCAGTCAAATGGGCACCAAAAAAAAATTTATAGATAAATCTTGCGAACCGTTTACCGAAGGAGGCCAGAGACGGGGCGCACGCACAATTTACTTAAGGGTTTTTGAAACGGAGGATAAGCACTGTTGGCAAGTGGTGCGGGCAAAGGCTGCTAGGGTTAAGAATTTTCAATTAGGAGACGAGGAAAATAGGAGACGTCACTCCTTACTAAGTCATTGTCATCAACAAGATGAGAAACGCTTAAATACCAACTTTCTGAAAATCAAACAATATTTGGGAAATACTCAAAACGAACTCCTTTAGTTCGTTTTGATTTAGCCTTGTTATTTGGTTATCTTAACAAAACAATTTCGAAGACGGAGCAATGGCCCTGCTTACCAAAGGGACTGGGAGACGGAAAAATCCTATTGTCTACCAAAAAGAGTCAGAGACTCAGCGAATGAACAATTGACTAAAGGAGACTGGAGATGGAGCGTATAGAATGATGACAAAACGGGTCAGAGGCAGAGGATACGCCCTTTTGAAAAAAAGGTCTGGAAATGGATCGTACAAATTGATTACCGAAGGAGGTCAGAGACGAATCTTGTTCACCGTTTACCAAAGGGACGAGGGGGGGGGGATAGGTCAGAGACGGAGTGCACGCACAGCTTACTTAAAGGCTTGCGAGACAGAACATGAGCACTGTTGGTTAACGGTGTCGGAAACTTAACGTTTGTATCGCTTACCAGAGAGGGTTGAAGACGGAAAGTACGTTGTGCTGATCAAAGAGGATCAGCGATGGAGCGTATGCAATGTTTATTAGGGGAAGGGGACAGAGGTAGGCTTTATGTTCTGTTCACTAAAGGGGATCAGACACAGAGCATATGCACTGTTTACCTGAGGGGTCTGAGACGAACCGCATGCATTGTCAGCAAAAGGAGGGCTCCAGAGGGAGTATACGCCTTGTTGACCAAAATGGTTGGAGAAAAAATATTGAAAAGTCAAAAAAGGTACAGTATTTATATATACCCTTATTCACGCCACCCAATACTTCAGGGTATATGATATATGCCACCAAACTTACCTCATCCCACTTTGAGCCTGTAAGTTGTTGTTGTACCTTATTCCGAAGGAGTTAAGACTTCTTCAAGGCAAATTTCCTCATGAAAATCACTCTGAACAGAGTGTGCAGTGCCAAAAGATGCTGTTTCTCAGGTAAAAAACATGGCTCTTAGCTTGCCCTGCTTAAGATAAAGATATCGATTAGTGGGCCTTCACTTCTGTTTTATCGAATAGATGGAGGGGGGGAATACTCTGTGTGAAAGTGCGTCAAATGTGGCGAATTAATACACTCGTGGAAATCAGGTATCGATGCTGCATTCAATTTTTCAGTGAAATGCTGGGGCAAGATATGGGTAGGGTTGCCACTGAATGCAATAAAAAAATCACCATTTTCTCATAGAATAAATCACCAAAAGGCAAATTGGCTGTGAAACATTTTAGTGTGACGAAATAGGCCATTTCTGTTAAGTAATTTTCATACCTATGCATTTTAATATTATACCAATACATATTTATACCTTTTTTTAGGTGAATTTACGCTTGCTACTGGTATTAAAATATTTTAGGTGGATTTATACATGCTACTAATCTCTACTAGTCTTCAGAACAAAGAGAAGCATTTTTCATACGAAAAGATTTAAAATGCACATTCACACGGACTTTGTTTACATAACAACTTACAGTTTCTATTTTATGTGTTCATCTCCAGATATTGCAGATTCTTAAACTTTAAAGACAAAGAGGAAATTAATTTTGTAAAAAATACTTGCCTACAGTGGATTTAAGACTATTTTGCACCAAATTACCAAAAATGGATAGAATTCACAAATGTTTTGCCTTTGGCATCAATTACAGTCCAAATTTTTAGCCTGTATTTCCTCTTACCATAAACTATTAGGTGACAAGTGTAAGGCTTGGTGTATTAGGTGACAAGTGTAAGCTTGGTGTTCCTTCTGATTTCATCATCAACATACGGAAGCGTTTTACACTCGGTGTTGCACAAATCCTCTTCAAAATTTAGAGTTGCAGAAAATCTACTGCACCAAAAGCAATAGAGGGAATCTTACCAGAAATGGCAATTGTTGGACTAAAACATTCGGGCTGATTCTGAGAAGAGGATCACAAGCATTGATTCGTGATTTGATTTGCAAAGATAGGTTTAATAGAAAGTGACCAATTTGAATAACACATTGTCCAACATTGGGTAAAGTTTTGCGCAAAACATTGGGTAAAGTTCACAACTTTCAGCCCTCTCCCCGGGGACTTCGGTAGATTAAGTTATCCTGAAAGACATAGTTATATCATATTTTCGACAATGATGAACAAAATTGTGATCTCAAAATTTTGATTTTTTTTTCGGATGACTTTGGGAAAAAAATGAGCGTGGGAGGGGGCCTAGTTGCCCTCTATATTTTTCGATCACTTAAAAAAGGGAACTAGAACTTTTAATTTCCGTTCCAATGAGCCCTTCCACGATATTTCTAGTACCACTGGGTCGAAAACGATCATCCCTGGGGAAAAAAAAAAACGAAAAAACAAATAAACACGCATCCTTGATCTTTCTTCTGGCAAAAAATGAAAAAATTTCACATTTTTGTAGATAGGTGCTTGAAACCTCTACAGTAGGGTTCTCTGATACGCTGAATATGATGGTGTGATTTTCATTAAGGTTCTATATTTCTTAGTGGGTTTTTCCCCCTTTTTTCTAAAATCAGCCAAATTTTCTCAGGTGCGTAACTTTTGATGGGTAAAACTAAACTTGATGAAACTTATATATTTGAAATCAGCATTAAAAATTTGATTCTTTTGATGTATCTATTAGTATCAAAATTCCGTTTTTTAGAGTTTCGGTTACCATTGAGCCGGGTCGCTCCTTACTTATAGTTCGTTACTACGAACTGTTTGATAATAGCCAACAATTATCACAAGAAATTTTGTTGTTCTTCTGTCTGTTGATTCATCAATGATGATTGAGATCTTGGTCACTTTCCATATGCAACTATCTCGTATTCACGTGCTTTTCAAAGAAAACATTTTTGTTATTGCAGTTATATTTGCCCTTGGTGAATGGTAGGTTTGTCTTTTTCTTTTTTTTTTTCTGACTGCTTCATTTACTTCTTAACTATCACTGCAAACTGGTGTCCTCATCCTTGTGTCTTGTTTTGCAAGTCAGTGGCAGTTTCTTCCCTGGAGGAGCCTCAAAGGATCCATCTGACTCTTCAAAAGAGTTAGTATCATTATCACTATTAATGGTGAAATCACTTTTTTTCCAGAATTTTCTTGGGTATCTGATTTAACTAAATCACAGCCTAGGTTTTTTGACTGTCCTCTTGTGACAGAATAGATGGAGATATAATGTTTGAGCTAGAACTCTTAACAACAGAAGCATCCTGCATCGAAAATGTCTGAACACTCGCATTTACAGATTTTTCTTCAATATAATGAACTACCTCTGTCACTTCTTCAGCAGCCTGACTTGCAGAATTTTCACCAAGCTGTCCATGCAAAATTGTGCTTTTAATAGCAACAATAAACGGGACTGTGATAGAATACTTCACTAGTTTTTTGAATATTTTTCTCTTAACCTGACCAATTCTTTGTTTAGCAACAGAGCATTTTTATAATTTAGCTAATTATGCTTCCCAGTTATAATTTAACTTCCCATTCACTCTACGTTCAAAAAGTATTACATATTTGCGGTTTGGAATACAAGTATTCTATTTTCAGTCTGAAGTCTGTGCCTTCTAAATGCATCGAGGATTGTAATACCAACTTCTTTTAAACAGACTCATCTGTATTTCTAGACAAATAATACAGTAATGACCTTGAAATGGGAGCTAGAAAACATCTTTCCGGTGCATAATTTAGGGTCTGAGTTAATTCCTGAAAGTTTGACTCTCCTAGTGCAACTATTTTCCAAGATAGTGAAAAGTCCCTCAGCTGAAATTACACCTCAGCCAAAGTAAAGCCCGCCTTGGTTTATTATAGCAGTTGATGACTAGAAATATGTATATAACCCACCTACTTAGACGTTAGTATGTGAATATAGGATAAAATAGAAAATAATATAAAATATTTTCTGCATATGCAACAAACCTAAATCCAGCCGCGTGTCGTAGATCCTGCGACTGCTCGCTCTGTTATATTTTCCTAAAAAGAAATTCTTTATTTATATAGTAGCACGATTTATGGTTATCTCCCTGATAGGCTATTTTGATATGCATATAATTCGCTATCCACTGAAATAGTCTTTGAATAGCATTTTCATCAAAATTTTCCGAACTGTATTCACAAACCTGGAAGTAGACGCATCAAAATCCACCAAACCTTATTATAAATCACCAAATTAGGTAAAATCACCAAAAAATCACCAGATCACCAAAATAACACCAAACGAAAAAAAAATCACCAAATTTGGTAATAAATCCCCAACGGTGGTAACCCTGGATATGGGTGGCAGTAGAGCCACGCCCAATTGGTATTTTTCGGATCTTTGAAGTAATTAATTAAAAAAAAAAAAACTTTCCGAAAAATAAGTTTTTCAAAGAAAAGTAAAGGCCATTTTAAAATTAAGCTCGGCAGATACAAATAACTTTTTAAAAATTCAAACTCAAAACGACCAGAAATTACTATTAAAGAATAAATGGAACCCAAAACGAACAGAAATTAAATAAACAATCATAGCAAAAACATACAACAAGTAATAATATAAATGAATAAATAAATCTTAAAGCGAGTAATGCTTAGATTGAATATTAAATTAAGCTTAAAACGAAAAAAAACTATTTTTCTATTGAAGTATAAATGAAACTTAAAACGAACAGAAATTAAATAAGCAATCAATGCAAAACAAAACATACAATAGATATTAATGTAAATTAGTAAATAAATCTTAAACGAGTGAAACTTAAATTGAATATGCAAATCAAGCTTCAACGACGAACAAAAATCAACACATATAAGAGTTTGGGTATGACCTCCTTCTCTCACTGTAAAAGTCTAAAACCTACTGCGTCATGACGCTTTACTGAAAACTATAGGCGTCTTGAACAATCTTGGAAAGTATAAACAACATCAAATTGAATATTTGATGTATAATGATATTAGTTGTTGAAAGATCCATCAGTTCAAGAATTTATTTCACTGTAATTGTATTTTTATTTTTCAATGCTGTAAGTTAAATCTGGAGTAAACTTATTTTCCATAACACTCCCCCACAACCCTCAGGGCAAGGGTTTTAAGTTATGGCCTGGGGGCATATAAGGTTTTTATAGAAGGCATTGTCGTAGAAAACTTCAAAAAGGATCATTCGATTTAAAATTCAAAGATATAGTGCCCTTTTTAATAGTTGAAAGTAATTGGAGGGCAACTAGCCCCCCCCCCCCCCACGCCAATCATTCCCCCAAAGACATCCAATCAAAATTTTGAGATAGTTATTTGTTCATCGTAGTTGATTTCCAGATAGAAAATATATTTTTGAGGAGAACAATCCCCCATAACCCTCAGAGCAAGGGTTTTAAGTTATGCCCTGGGGGCATATAAGGTTTTTATAGAAGGCGTTGTCGTAGAAACTTCAAAAAAAGGCTCATTCGACTAGAAATCCAAAGGGCTAGTGTCCTTTTTAATAGTCGAAAGTGATAGGAGGGCAACTATCCCCCCAGGCCATCATTCCCCCAAACACATCCAATCAAAATTTTGAGATAGCCATTTTATTTTTAAGTTCTGAAAATTAGGTCTTTGAGGATGACAACTGCCCACAGCCCTCAGGGCGAGGGTTGTAAGTTATGCTCTGGGGGCATATAAGGTTTTGTATAGACAACGTTGTCGTAGAAACTTCAGAAAGGGCTCATTCGATTGGAAATTTAAATGGCTAATTCCCTTTTTAATAGTCAAAAGTGATTTTAAGGTGACTGACACCCCTTTCACGCCCACCATTTCCCCAAACACATCCAATCAAAATTTTGATATAGCCATTTTGTTCAACGTAGGTGAAAGTTCTGGAAATTATATGTTTGAGCAGGACACTCCCCCCCAGTCTTCAGGGGAAGGGTTTTATAAGTTATGCCCTGGGGGTATATGTGGTTCTTATGGAAGGAATGCTCGTATAAACTTTCAGAGAGGACTCATTTGATTTGAAATTGAAAGTTCTAGTTCAGTTTCTAAGTGCCAAAAAGATATTGGAGGGTAAGCAGCTCCCCCCAAACCCTTTTTCCCATATGCATCCAATAAAAATTTTAAGATAGCTATTTTGTTAAAAATAGTTCAAAGATCATATGACAAAAATTACGGTGTCGAGACAACCCACCAGGGCCCAGGGGCAGGCGTTGTAAGTTATGCCCTGGGGGCATATATGGGTCTTATGGAAGGGATGCTCGTATTAATTTCAAAGAGGGATAATTTGATTGGGAATTGAAAGTTCTAGTTCAGTTTTTTAAGAGTGAAAAGAGATTGGAGGCACCTAGCACCCCCCCCTCAACGCCCTTTTTTCCTCAAACCCATCCAATAAGATCTTTGAGATAGCTTTTTTTTAAATACTTCAAAGACCATATAAAGAAAATTCAGGGGTCAAAACAGCCAGCCAGGGCCCGAGGGACAGGTGTTGTAAGTTATGCTTTGGGGGAATATATTGTTACTTATTGAAGGGATGCTCGTAAAAAAAAAGTTCAGAGATTGCTCATTTGATTTGGAAATTTAAAGTTCTAGTTCAGTTTTTTAGAGTAAAAAAAGAGATCGGAGGGCAACTAGCCGCCCCTCACGCCCCCTTTTTCCCCAAATGCATCTAATAAAAAATTTGAGATAACCATTAAGTTAAAAATTGCTCAGAAGTCAGATAACAGAAACTCAGGTGTCGTCACAAACCCCCAAGGGCCCGAGGGTTGTAACCCCCAAGGGCGTTGCTAAGTTTATGCTCTGCTGGGCATATTTTGTTCGTATGAAAGGGATTCTCGTATAAACTTCAGAGAGGGCTCATTCGGTTGGATATTGAAAGTTCGAGCTAACTTTTTAATTGTCAAAAGAGATCCGAGGGCAGCTAGCCCCTCCCCCACGACTTCTTTTTCAAAACACATCTGATGAAAATTTTGAGATAGACATTTTGTTAAAAATAGTTCAAAGGTCGGATAAGAAAAAATCAAGGTGTCAATAGAACCCCCCAGGGTACAAGGAAGGCGTTCTAAGTTATGCCCTAAGGGCATGTATGGTTCCTATGAAAGGGATGCTCGTATAAACTTCATAGAGGGCTCATTTGATTGGAAATTTGAAAGTTCTAGTTCACTTTTTAATAGTCAAGAGAGTTAAACTACCCCCCACGCTCTTTTTTCCCCAAACCTGTTCGCTATAAAATTTTGAGATAGCCAGTGTTTTTGGAAATCGTTCAAAAAGTTAGATAACAAAAACGCCCCCCCAGAGCCCGGGGAATAGACGTTGTAAATTTTGTCCTGGGGGCGTATAGGGGAGACTGGGGTACCTCCGCACACGGGGCACCTCCAGACATCGAACCTGTGGCTTTGCTATCTAGCGGAAAAATTGGAAAAAAATCACAAAGATGTGCCATTTTACTGTTCATCTTGGAGGCAAGATGGCACTTCCATCAAATAGCATAGCAGTGAGTCAGTCGGTAATACTGACTTTTAAAGATACAGCTGCCAATTGTTTCGCGTGATGATAAAAGTGAAATAGAGAGGTAAGTTTTATAGATACATTTAATGTAATGTTCTAGGAACAAGCAAAACGAAACCCAAATATGCTTCCTCTACATAAGATTGACGTAACTCTAGGTGTTCTTTGGTTATGACTCTTTTCTTCTGAAAGGCTCCTTAGGGGCAACCTCCGGACAATTTTTTTGGGGCAGGTTTGGACACTGTCCGAGGTGCCCCGATGATTTGAGCAGCCATTGGTGTTTTTTTTTCTTCATTTTTAAAAGGAAAGGAAGGATTGATGATATAATTAGATGTATGAAAGAAGCTGAAAAAATTGCGGTTCCCGAAGAGCGTATTCGTATTAAAACGCGAAAATCAATATGGGCTGCCGATCCTGAATTAAAGAATTATAAAAATAAGGCAAAAACTTTTTGGTTGCGAATTTGGGTTGATTGTGGTTAGACCTGCGTCGGGGTCTGTTGCGGATATAAAGCAGAAAAACAAAGAATGAATATAAAAAGTACCTTAAATCCATTCGTTATAAGGGTATGGAACTTCCAACATCTAAGAATGATTGGTCTAAATTGATTAATTCTGAGAAGCTGGATAAAAGTGATCTTCATAAAAGTGATTCGATTTCTAGTTCAGCTTGGTATGATTATTATTCGTCAATTTTTTCCAAAATTAACTTTTTCGTGCAGTCACATTATTCTCGGTTACTTTCTAAAATTCTTCCGCCTTCGCTTCATCAGGGCCATATTATTCCAGTATCAGTAGCTGCTGTTGAAAGTGCAATTAAGCAACTGAAATCTTCATCCGTTGATATTGATGGTATTAGTGCAAATAATATAAATCCAAAGTGTGTTGTTCTTTTATTTTCATTGCAGTTGTTGTTCCAATGTGTTTAACATCTTCGCTGGTTCCGGATAGCTTTCTTGTGGAACTGTCACCTCAATATTAAAACGAGGAAAACTCCCTTCTCATTGTTCATCCTTATCGCCTATAACCACTGCGTGTAACTTGAGTAAAATCCTCGAATATATTTTTACTTCCTCATTTAAATGAAAATATAAATTTCGGATCGAATCAATTTGGGTTTCAATCTGGTATTGGTTGTCAACATGCACACCGTGTTCTTTCTTCCGCCCTTAAGAATAGCTGGCTGAGGGGTCGCCACTTTATATGTGCACTTTGGACCTTTCTAAAGCTTTTGACAGTGTAGTCCATAGTCAAGCTTTTTTCTCTCTCCTTTTTTTAATAATGGTGTAAATCTTTCAGTTATTTTCTTTCTTCGTTTTTGGTATGAGAATTCTTTCCTCCGAATTAATAAATCTGGACCTCCGTTTGTCCGTGTACGTCGGGGTGTGAAACAGGAGGGGTTTTTTTATCACCTAGTATATTCAAAATGTGTATTTCTGGTATATTAGATGAAATTAGATCAAAAATATTTCATTGGACTTTCAGATGTTCTTATCTTGCTTATGCGGATGATCTTCTACTTTTATGTAAAACTAAGCAAGGTCTCTCTTTTATGGTCTCAAAAGTTTCACGTTTATTTTCTAAAATTGGTCTTTCTCTCTTAATGTTGAGAAATGCGAGTTTCTAGTTTTTAATGGTCCGACTTCCTCTAATGTTCCCTTAGTTTGTCGCGGTTTTTCTATAACACCCTCTGTTTCCGCGCCTTTCGGTGGTTGGGTATTACTGTTACTAATTCAATTTCTAGCTTACGGCAGTGCACTGTTCGTGATGTTCAAAAGAAAAGTCAAATGGGATATTCTAAGATTGTTGCCAATCGAGGGAAGTATAATAGACGTGCATTGGTAGGCTATATTCTACATTCTGTGATCATTCTGTCCTTTATCTTTCTGGTCTTTATCCCCTTCTTAAAGAAAAAGATGTTAAGCAGATCCGGTCTTTTTACTTCAGATATTGTAAATTTTTACTTTATCTCCCCCCCTGGCATAGTAATGTTAAGATAACTCGTAAGTTTGAAGTCCCTGATATAAACAGCAAAGTTGGCCGTGCTTGCATGGAAGGCTGTCGGATTCAGCTTTTTTGTCGTTTTTCGCCTCATCATCCTTTGGTCCGTCTGTTCGGTTAATTTCATTGTAGTGTACTTTATTTCATTTTCTCTTTTGTCTTTTTTTTTTTCCTCCTTGTGTTACTCCACAAGTGTCATAACTTGTTATGACGCGGGTTTAAAAATAAATTATTATTATTATAGCACCTAGTAAGTGCTTAATAACTGAGTTTTACTGAAGGCAGCATTTTTCTTTCCAGAAATGGTGCGAAATTATATCCCTACTAAGTCCGAGCCAAACGAAGAAGCTATCAAACAAGGGCTAAAAGCCATACAAGATGGAGATTCGGTCAGAAAAGCGGCCAAGACCCATGGAAATAGCTGCTTCAAACATTATTTGATCGCTTGAAGAAGTCAAAATCAGCCAACGAGACTAGTGTGGATGAAGGAATAGCCAGATCAGCCAATTTGAAACGAGGAAAGTATTCCACCGTCAGGTTTTCACTGACGATCAAGAGGAAAAACTTAAGACTTACCTTCTTCGTTCCTGCGAACTTCACTATGGTTTGACTTTAGCACAAACTCAGAAGCTGGCATATCAATATGCAGTGAAGCTGAGGGTCTCTTATCCCAAGAACTGGGATGAAAAGTGTGCCGCCACATATGACTGGTCATATGGATTTATGAAGCGTCATCCAGAGCTGAGTCTTTCGGAAACCTGAGAACACCAGCCTGGCCAGGGCTTCAGGATTCAATCCCTTCAATGTAAACTCGTTCATGAATAATCTTGAAGCTTTATACAATCGGCACCGCTTCACACCTGAACGAGTGTACAACCTAGACGAAACCGGAGTAACAACTGTCATGGATAGCCCTAAAGTCATAGCGAAATCTGGTATAAAGCAAGTGGGCAAGGCCGTTGCTGCTGAGCGGGGGGGAGTTAGTTACAGTGTGTTGCATCGTTAATGCCATCGGGAACACCGTCCCCCCAGCGTTTGTGTTCCACGCGTGCACTTCAGAGAACACATGCTCCATGGAGCACCACCTGGTAGCCTTGGGTAGCTTTCCAGTCTGGTTGGATGACTGGACCGAACTTCTTAGAAGTTATGAAGCACTTCGTCAAGCACACTCGATGCGACAAGGAGAATCCGGTGTTGCTCATCCTCGATAACCATGAAAGCCATATTTATTTGGAGGCAGTTCTATATGCAAAAGAAAGAATGGAGTGAGTGCTTCTCACATTTCCGCCACACTGCAGCCACAAAATGCAGCCCTTAGATATATCTGTCTATGGCCCGTTCAAGGCGTATCTGAGGGCTAAGTTCGGCGAGTGGCAAACAAAACCATCCACACACGAAAGATTTCAAATAACTCACACCGCAAACCTAGTTGGTCAAGCTTATCCCCTAGCGTTTACTCCGAACAACATCACATCGGGCTTTCAAAACCAGGAATATGGCCATTCTCAAGATCAGCGTTCACTGATGCAGACTTCATCGCCGCTAAGGTCTCAGACAGACCAAACACCGCTGGAGAAGTAACTGATAGGGTAGAGTCTAGGAATACTTTGGAAGCAGTTGCTGACCCTGTCCTGAATTCCTCGGCCTTAGAGCAACCAACCAGGGCCCAAAACATGATGTCAATCCAGAAGACATTTTCCATTCCCGAAGGCTAAACCAAGAAAGCTAACTGTGAATAGGGCTCGAGTTGGCAAAACGAGAATTTTAACGGCATACGCCAGAGAAAGAAGATCTGGAGAAAAGAGCACAAGCAAAGTCAGCAAAGAAGACTGGTAGGAAAAGAGTAAAACTGGCAAAGAGCAAGGAGCAAGAGTTGTCAACGATAAGAGAACCTTCCTCCCCTTCGGAAATCTCTTTCCATGACTCTTCAGATGAAAGCCTCCATGCAGGGTCAGACTGTGAAATACCTGAAACTGAAAAGTGAAGTTTCATTCATTCCAGAAGAGATCAAGGTGACGAATTTGTGCTAGTGAGGTTTCAGCTTAAGAAAGATTTTGTTTCTTTATGCCAGCAAAGATCTTGGAGACTGATATTATGAACAGGGAGTTTCAGGTTTCTTTCTACGGAGAAAGAAAGACTCTGATCGATTTCACTTTCCTGATATTGAAGACAAGGCATCGGGTGTCGTTTGAGATGTCGTGAAGAAGCTGGAGGTGACTCGACACGGTGGAACTGCTCGGGATCCAAGCTACTTATGTTTTTGCAGGTCTTTGGTTGGATCATATCCCGCTGAGTGATTTAAGTTTGATAACTATGAAACCTTTTTGTCTTTTCTATTTACTTTTGTATCCTATATCTGAAGAATACAGTATCTGAAAGCATGTCCGGAGCTACCCCCACACCTGTGCAAAGCTGCCCCTATATAGGGGCAGTTTCGGACATTTTGTGGACCCAGGGAAACGTCTCAACTACTTAGCAGCGCTTGCATATTTTCGCTTTAACTCTGTCCAGGCTCTGTCCAAGTGGCTAAGCTATGCTGGTGCCAAAATATAGAAGTCCCGATAGCGCGCACAAGCCGAAGCAGGTAACTTGATTAAAAAGTGCACGGAGGTGCCCCAGTCTCCCCTATGGTTCTTATGGAAGGTATGCTCGTATAAACTTCAGAGGAGGGTTCATTTGAATGGAAATTAAACGTTGTAGTTCATTTTCTCAGAGTGAAAAAATATCAGAGGGCAGCTAACCCTTCCTGCCATCCATGCCTTTGGGTGTATCGGATGACAAACCCATCTGATAAAAATTCAGGTGATCATTTTGTAAAAATAGTTCAACCATCAGATGTTAAAACTCCAGGGATCAACACAACCCCCAGGGCACAGGGACAGGCGTTGTAAGTTATACTTAGGGATATATATAGTTCTTATAGAAGGGATACTCATATAAACTTCACAGAGGGCTCATTTGATTGAAATAGAAAGTTCTAGTTCACTTTTAAAGAAGAGTCAAAAACAGACGAAGCTTAATCTAGTCCCCCCAAGCCCCTTTTCCCCAAACCCATGCGATAAAAATTTTGAGATAGCAATTTTGTGAAAAATAGTTCAAACATCAGATAATAAAAAGTCTGAGGTTGACACAAACCCATTTTTCCCTTTGATATTGTTACTTTGATATCAGTTTCGATACTTGATGAATATTTGATTTTTTTTTTTTTTTTAGTTTGATTTGAAATAAAGAATTTTTAAAAACTTGAATTTTTTGGAATCAAAACGAACAAAATTAATTTAAAAAAACTCTCCGAAAAATAAGTTTTTCAAAAGAAAAGTAAAGGCCATTTTAAACTTAAGCTCAGCAGCTACAAATACCTTTAAAATTCAAACTCAAAACGACCAAAAATTACTATTAAAGAATAAATGAAACCCAAAACGAACAGATATTAAATAAGCAATTATAGCAAAAACATACAACAAGTACTAATATAAATGAATAAATAAATCTTAAAGCGAGTAATGCTTAGATTGAAATATGAAAATCAAGCTTAAAACTCGAAAAAAAATATTTTCCTATTGAAGTATAAATGAAATTAAAACGAACAGAACTTAAATAAACAACCAATGCAAACAAACATACAATAGATAATTGTATCATATTGTTATACAAATCACAATATACTGTAATTGTATACAACCCCCCCCAGCCCATTATTCCCCCAAAAAATCCAATCAAAAATTTGAGATAGCCATTTTGTTCAGCGTAGTTGATTTCCAGATAGAAAATATATTTTGAGGAGGACACTCCCCACACAACCCTCAGGGCAAGGGTTTTAAGTTATGCCCTGGGGGCATATAAGTGTTTCATAAGTGGGACGTTTGTCGTAGAAACTTCAAATACAAGCTCATCCGATTTGAAATTAAGGGGCTAGTGCCCTTTTTCTAGTCGCAAATGATTTGAGGGCAACTAGCCCCCCCCCCCCCCTCCCACGCCCATCCTTCCCCAAACACATCCATCAAAATTTTGAGATAGCTGTTTTTTGTTCAGCGTAGTTGATTTCCCAAATAGAAAATATATTTTAAGGAGGATACTCCCCACAACCCTCAGGGCCAGGGTTTTCAGTTATGCCCTGGGCGGCATATAAGGTTTTTATAGAAGGCGTTGTCGTAGAAACTTCAAAACAGGCTTATTCGATTGGAAATTAAAGGGCTAGTGCCCTTTTTTTAATAGTCGAAAGTGATTGCGAGTGCAACTAGGCCCCCCCCGCCATCATTTCCCCAAACACATCACAACCAAAATTTTGAGATAGCCATTTTGTTCAGCGTAGTTGATTTCTAGATAGAAAATTATATTTTTGAGGGCGGACACTCCCCCAGAACCTTCCAGGGCAAGGTTTTAAGATATGCCCTGGCTGGGCATATGAGGTTTTTATAGAAGGCGTTGTCGTTAGAAACTTCAAAACAGGCTTATTCGATTGGAAATTAAAGGGCTAGTGCCACTTTTTAATAGTCGAAAGTGATTGGAGTGCAACTAGCCCCCTCCCCCCGCCCATCATTTCCCCAAACACATCCAACCAAAATTTTGAGATAGCCATTTTGTTCAGCGTAGTTGATTTCCAGATAGAAAATATGTTTTTGAGGAGGACACTCCCCCAGAACCTTCAGGGCAAGGGTTTATAAGATATGCCCTGGGGCATATGAGGTTTTTATAGAAGGCGTTGTCCGTAGAAACTTCAAAAAAGGCTCTATCGATTGGAAATTCAAAGGGATAGTGCCATTTTTAATAGTCCGGAAGTGATTGGAGGGCAACTCCCCCCCCCAGCCCATCATTCCCTCAAACACATCCAATCAAAATTTTGAGATAGCCATTTTTTGTTTAGCGTAGTTGATTTTCAGTTAGAAAACATGTTTTTTGAGGAGGAAAAATCCCCCCACAACCCTCAGGGCAAGGGTTTAAGTTATGCCCTGGGGGCATATAAGGTTTTTATTGAAGGCGTTGTCATAGAAACTTCAAAAAAGCTCATTCGATTGGAAATTCAAAAGGGATAGTGCCCTTTTTTAATAGTCGAAAGTGATTGGAGGGGCAGCTAGCCCCCCCCCCCCCTACGCCAATTATTCCCCAAAACACATCCAATTAAAATTTTGAGATAGCATATTTTTGTTAAGCGTAGTGATTTCCAGATTGAAAATATATTTTTGAGGAGGACACTCCCCACAACCCTCAGGGCAAGGGTTTTAAGTTATGCCCTGGGGGCATATAAGTTTTTTATAGAAAGGCGTTACGTTTGTCGTAGAAAATCAAAACAGACATATCAATTGGAAATTCAAAGGGCTAGTGCCCTTTTTAATAGTCAAAAGTGATTGGAGGGCAACTAGCCCCCCCCCACGCCATCATTCCCCAAAACAAATCCAATCAAATTTTGAGATAGCCATTTTGTTTAGCGTAGTTGATTTCCAAATAGAAAACATTTTTTTAAGCAGGGACAAACCCCCACAACCCTCAGGCAAGGTTTTTTAAGTTATGCCCTGGAGGCTCATATAAGTTTTATAGAAGGTGGTGTCGTAAAAACTTCAAAAAAGGCTCATTCGATTGGAAATTCTGAGGGGCTAGTGCCCTTTGTAATAGTCGAAGTGATTTGAGGCAGCTCTAACCCCCTCTCACGCCCACCTTTTCCCCAAAAAAACAAAAATCCAATCAAAATTTTAAGACAGCCATTTTATTAACGTAGTTTTTGAAGTTCTGGAAATTAGGTATTTGAGGATTACAACTCCCCAAAGCCCTCTGGGCAAGGGCTGTAGTTAGTTAAGGATTCTCCGAATCCTTCATATTATTTCTTATGAAAGGGATGCTCGTTATAAACTTTAGAGAGGGCTCATTGATTGAAAATTGAAAGTTCTTGTTCAGGGAAAGTTCAGGGCCCAGGGATAGGCGTTGTAAGTTATGCCCTGGGGCATAACTTATTAGGAGGGCTTATAACTTATGGGGAGGGGTTTTGTATGGAAAAACAACATATGAAATCTATATATAATTATCCAATGCATAAGGTTAAAATACATACTCTGTGATAGATGCAAAAACTTGGTTTGGCACACAAATTCCTATTAAGGTCAATTCCAAATCCACAGTCGTGATCCCTTTGTCGTTGTCAGCAAGTGAAAGGTCTTACCCTCTAAATCCCCGCTTATTGCCGAGCTATTTTTCCAATCCATTCATTGTTGTCAATCGCTGTCCACAAGTTATGCAAGCTGTCTATTGTTGATATATAAGGTTTTTATCAAAGAGGTAATCGTATAGACTTTGAAAAAAGCCTCATTCGATTTAAATTGAAATTTCTTGATCCGTTTTTTAAAGTCAAGAATAATCGGACCGTAAGCAACCCCCCCCATGCAATAAAAAACTTGAAACTTTTTGAAATCAAAAGCGAACAAAAAAAACTTAGTTTAAAAAAAAACTTTTCCGAAAGATAAGTTTTTCAAAGAAAAGTAAGGCCATTTTAAACTTAAGTTCAAGAGATACAAAATAAAAAAAAATACCTGTTAAAATTCAAACTCAAAACGACCAGAAATTACTATTAAAAAGAATAAATGAAACCCAAAACGAACAGAAATTAAATAAAACAATCATAGCAAAAAAACGTACTTACAACAAGTAATAATATAAATGAATAAATAGATCTTAAAAGCGAGTAATGCTTGGATTGAATATGAAAAATTCAAAGCTTAAAACGAAAACAAATATTTTGCTATTAAAGTATAAATTAAGCTTTAAAACGAACAGAAATTAATATAAACAATCAATGCGAACAAAAAGAAAAAAAATACAATATATATTAATGTAAATGAATAAATAAATCTTAAAATGAGTGAAACTTAAACCATTGAATATGCAAGTCAAGTTTGAATCGAATAAAAATAAACTATAAACAAGAGTTTGGGTGTCGTCTCACTGCAGAAGCCGAAAACCTACTGCGTCATTGCGCTTTACTGAAAAAGAATTATATTACAAATGTTTTCTTTTGTACTTAAAATTGGAAAATAAATATTAAAACATTACAGTTAAATTTTGAAACTGATGAGCTTTTAGCATCAAAATATTCAGTTTAATTTATTGTTCTTTTCAAGATTGGTCAAGACAAATATAGTTTCACTAAGAAGCAAAATTGGATACTGCCCCGTTCTTTAACTGTAAAAAACCTAAAGCCTTCTGCGTCATTGGTGCTTCACTGAAAACGATTTACTCGTATATTATTTTACAAATTTATTATTTTCCAGTTCTTACAGCCATTGAATTGAAAATAAAAATTGCAGTGAAAAAAAATCTTGAACTTATGGATCTTTCAACAATTAATATCATTAATAATCTTTCTAATATTCAATTTTTGATTTTGTTTATACTTTCCAAGGCTGTTTCAAGGGAATCAATAGAGTTTTTGCCATTTTTTTAAACGCTGCCATTTTTTGTAACAACTAATCGTGTTAATTTTGCTACATTCTATGGCATTCTAGGCATTTCTATTTGAGCGGAAAACTGCACCTCAAACTTTGTGGAAACATTGCAATTTTCTTGCCCACGAAACCACCAAAAAAACTATAATAAAATGTCAAGTTTTGGAGTGTTCTACCACTCGCAAGCGAAGTGCCCAATGGTATTTTTGAATCCGCATGGTCAAATTTAGTAGGGGTGGAGGGTAGGTAATTCTCTCTCGTAGCAGCCCCATTCCGTCGTGGTATGTTTCACATTTTCAGCACCTGTCGTCCGGACTATCATATAATCTTACCAAGCTACAACTACAATCACAATGAATACCCCAAAATCAGTATCAATAAAAATAAGGGTTCAAAAAAAAAAAAAAAACTATGAAAACCCAAAAAAAAAAAAAAAAAAAAAAACGAACAAAAATTAAAAAAAAAATATTAGAAAAAATCAAAAAAACTCAAAACAAACTCGCATACAAATTAATGTGATTAGGGTTCAAAAAAAAAAAAAAAAAAAAAAAAAAAAAAAAAAAAAAAAAAACAAAAAAAAAAAAAAAACTTAATGCTTTCTAAAAAGCCAGAATATAATTTGTACTTTACTGAAAAAAATTCAAATGAGTTTAACTAAAAAAAAATGTGCATTGTCAATTAATGTACATATGCTGATATTATTCCCTAAAATCTTAATTAATTTTCGATTTCTTTAAAGTTCAAAAAGTTGAAAATATTTCAAAGAATGTTTTTCATAAAGCGCCCAATGACGCAGTAGGTTTTAGGCTTCTGCAGTGAGACGATACCCAGACTCTCTGTTTTGTAGTCATTTTTTATTCGATTCAAATTGATTTGCCATATTCAATTTAAGTTTCACTCGTTTTAAGATTTATTTATTTCATTTACATTAAATATATATTGTATGTTTGTTCGCATTGATTGTTTATTTAATTTCTGTTCGTTTTAAGTTTTCATTTATACTTTTAATAGCAAAAAATATTTGTTTTCGTTTAAGCTTGATTTTCATATTCAATCTAAAGCATTACTCGCTTTAAGATCTATTTATTCATTTATATTATTACGTGTTGTTTGTTTTTTTCTATGATTGTTATTAATTTCTGTTCGTTTTGGGTTTACATTTATTCTTTAATAGTAATTTCTTGGTCGTTTTGAGTTTTTTTTTAGAATTTTAAGAGGTATTTTTTTTTTTTTATTTGTATATCCTGAGCTTAAGTTTAAAATGACCTTACTTTTACTTTTTGAAAAAATTATTTTTCGGAAAGTTATTTTTTTTTTTTTTAAATAAATAAAATAATAAAATATTTGTGATCCGTTATCGCCTTTACTATAGGCAACGCTACAGCGTTGCCTCTGATGCCAATAGCTCTTAGGAGCACTAACATACAGGAATGTCCGTATTTTGACGATGGGTTGGATGCCCCAGGGCTTGCAAAGCTGGATGATCAAGCGATGGGAGAATGTTCTTGTAGCGAGTAGCAATTGCCAGCTTTCTTGGGCAAAGAACTCTCACCCGAATGAAGTAATGTATTCCAAGGCAAATATATGAAGAAGTAGCATTTCTAGGAGACAGAGCCGTTGACTTTCTATATAGCCTTCATTTTAAAAGGATGAAATTGGGATGTGGGTGTTTATACCTCGATCACGTAGATCAGCTGCTTCCTTTTTTTTAATGCATTGAAGCTGATCATGCCAAGCTCCAAACCCAATCTTAGATTTTCTAAAGATCCGATCCAAAGGGGGACGGAAGACTTGGGTTGGGGTATTATATTTTGTAACAGCTATTTGTGGTCATGGTATCGATCATCCAAAGGTGATATGAGGGCTTATGGGGTTTATCTCTCATTTTGGTGAAGTGGACAAGAAAATTATAGGCCTTAAGATACAACCCAACAAAAACCCCCCAGGAGTAGTTAGGAGGGAAGGGGGACAAGAAAAAAATGGGGGCCGCCCCGAAACTGGGTTTTGGGGGTTTTTTTGGGCCTCTTGTAAAACCCCAACCCGCGTGCGTGGAAAAAAAAAATCGTGTGGGGTTTCCTCATTTTTCCACTGATGGGGTAAAAAAACCCTTGTGCCATCTTTTTCTTATAAGCTGGATGAAAATTGAGTTTTTTCCAAAAAAAAGATTATTTTAAATAAATAAAGTTAGAGGGTGATTATTTTAGGGAACCTTTAAAAAAAAAGGGAGCAAAAGGGGAGGGTCAATATAATTAAGGTTCACTTTAACAAAAAAAAACAAAGTAAAAAATTACCCAAAAAAAATATTAGTGGACGCTTATAGGGGCCTTTCTGACAAAAAAACCCTTATAAAGGGTTAAGTAGTGGGCCTTTGCACTTTAGCGAAAAAAAAACGGATCTGTTGTTTTTTCGATTTTTTTTTTTCTTCTAAATTACCAAACAAATACAGAGAAAAAAAGGACAATTCGTATATAATTACACATCCCATTAACATAACAGTTGGGGGGGGGGGGGGTGGACTAATTCTTGGTTTTCATTAAACAACTGGGATTGTTCATTGGAGTTTTTTTTATTTATGGTAAATTTATAGTGGAAGATTAGCCCTTTAACATGACGAGTTGCCCACAATCTTTCTGTGTTTTCAACATATAAACAAAAACTTAAAATGGTTTTACCGTGTAATTTGGGTGGGACCACCAAAAAACATAAATGGGGCTATTTGGGTTGCCTTATTGTTCCAAGTTGTGGTTCTTTGATATCCATGGAGATAGACCAAAAGCATTAAAAAAGCATTTGTAATTCCTAGAAAACCGGAAATGAACACAACTTTTTCCTAGCTTTTGATTGCAATTAGGGACTCCTGGGGGTGAGGAATTTCGTGGTTATCTGGGAACCCCAAAACGGCTGAAAAGGCGGTAGGGATGGGTAAGGGGGGGTGGGGGGTTCAAAAAATTTCAAAAAAAAATTATACATTAAAAAAAAAACTTTTAAAGAGTGAAAAACCTTTTGACATTTTTTCACACCTTGCTTCAAAGAATTTGGGCCACAGGAAAACTTTTAATTGCTTGTAATTCTTGCCGGTGTCCCACTCTCAAAACCTTGAAACTTTCAGGTTAATTATTACAACAGCGGGTCACCCTTTCTTATATGAGGGGGGCCCAAGGCCATTTTTTTTTTTTGCATTGGGGGGATTGACTAAAAGAATGGGGATTAAGGTTGCGAAAACTTGGGTCATAGTTTAATTTTGCCCCCCCCGTAACCTTCTTGAAATTATTTAGGGAGAAAAACCAGAATAGTAGAATTGTAAGAATAGTTAGTAGAATTTTCCTCCGAGAACCCAAAACAAAAGAATGAAAAACCGAGTGCTCATTTAAAATGAGTGGGACCTTGTGCCACAAGTTGGAATTCCAAGGGAAATTTTCCTTGTCAGGAAAAAATATAGCGGTTCAATATTAAAAATCTTAATTTACAGAAAAAAAATTCCCCACCTGGTTTTTATTATTACACATGAAAAGATTCTTAAAACCTTTTAAAAAATTAATTGTTTTTTTTTCATTGGAAGGGGGGACCAAATTTTGGAACGGTTTAAACCAACACCAAAATGGCTATTGGCTAAAAAAAAAATTCTGGTTTTCAAAAAATTTTACGGAAAGAATAAGTTTTTCTTTTTTTTTTTTAAGAAAATAGTTTGTCTTAGGAAATAGGTTTTCTTTTTTAGGGGAAATTTACTTAAAGCCATTTTTTGGGCCATTTGTTTTGTCATATAAAAATGGGAGCAACAAAAAAACCAATTTTTTGGAAAGAAACACTTTTAGGGTTCCTGGGGGGACGGTCCAGTAAAAAAGATCTTAAATAATCTAAAATAGGGGCCCAACAAGGGACAACTCCAGGCAAAAAAACTCTCTTTCAAAAAAAACATTTTACCGGAGAAGGAAAAATGCAACTTTTTTTTTTTTTTTCCAGTTGGAATCCCGGCCTCCTTTTTGCTATAAAAAAAACAGGGTGTTCATTCTTTCGTTATCCTGTGGGAGCATTTTAGCTTTTCTATGGTGGCTATGCCCCACCCCGGGAAAAGTATTCCTTTCATGGAAAAAAATTTCCCTCCCCGCGGGAAAATTCCTGTCCCCCAAAAATTTATTTTCGGGGGAAAAATTCCCCTCGGCCCCTGTGTGACTATTCTCCCTAAAATTTGTTCTCCTCCCCAACATGGCAAAAAAAAATTGTCCCCAGGTAAGCCCAAAGGGAAAGAATGAGTAATTAAAAAACTAATGGGAAGAAAAAAGGGAAGGGGGAATTAGGGAACATTTTACGTATATTTCAAAAAAAAAAACATGGGAAAAAAAATATAGGTGCGAATATCCTGTTTAAGCAATTAGTTAATGTTTGATTTTGAACTTGTTTAATTTTTGTTATTTACTTTTCTTCCCTTTTTTTTTTTTGGTTGGGGGGGGGGGTATGTTTAATTTAGGGCATTTTAAATGAAAAGTTAACAGAAAAATAAATTTTTTGGAAAACCAATAACATGGAACCACTAGTGGCAACTTTTAGACAGGGTTCCCCGGCCCAATGGATGGACAAAAAGTTTGCCCCACCAGGAAAAAATATCATGCTGGGGGGGGGATCAAGGACAGTATAAGGGTACTTTACTTTCCGTGGCTTAGGTCCTAAAATTACTTGGAAACAAACCATAGGTGGGGCTAATTGATTCTACAAACCAGTTCACCCATTTCATAAGGGCAGCCGCCGCTAAGCCGACTGCCCCCCAAAAAAGTTAAAAGAAAACGATCGTGGGGGCCCCACCAATGTGGTTTTTTTCTTCTTTTTTTCTTTTTTTTTTTTCTTTTCCCATGAACCCGGGGCCCTTTCGTAAATCGGAAGGGAGTTGTCGTGAGAAAAGTTCGAGACAGGGGCTTCATTCGGATTGCACAAAAATTTTGGAGTGGGCTTTAAGTGCCCTTTTTAATAGTCGAAAAAAAAAAGCGGATTGGAAGGGCATTTCTAAAAAGGGGGGGCCCCCCCCCCCACAACCACCCATCATTTCCCCCCAAACACAATTTCCAATCAAAATTTTTTGAGATTAGCCAATTTTGTTTCAGCGTTGAGTTTTGAATTTTTCACAGGATTTAGAAAAATGGTTTTTGGAGGGGAAAGGACAACTCCCTTTTCCACCAAAAACAACCCTCAGGGCCAAAGGGTTTTAAGTTATGTCCCTGGGGGAAATTTTAAGGGTTTTTTATTAGGGAAAGGGGGTGCCAATTTGTTCGTAGAAAAACTTCAAAAAAAACAGGGCTCATTGCGATTGGGATAAAATTGGAAAGGGACTAGTGGCCCTTTTTTTAAAACATAGTTTCCGAAAAGTGATTATTGTTAGTGCCAACTAGGGGGGGGGGGCCCCCCTTCCCACTACGGGGCACCCTCATTTTCCTCCCACAAAAAAAAAAAACCCACTCTCATCCCACAAAAATTTAGGAGATAGCCATTTTGTTTCAGCGTAGGTTGAATTTCCCAGGGGACAGGGGGAAAATATTGTATTTTAAGGGAGGGGGATTAACCCCCCACTCACCCCCCCACAAGGGGCTCTTCAGGGGGGCAAGTGGTTTCAAAAGGTTATGGGCCCTGGGGGGGCATGTAACGGTTTTTTATAGAAAAAAAAACTTTCAAAAAAAAACAGGGGCTCATTTTCCGATTGGGGGAAAATTCAAAGGGGGATTAGTTACCCTTTTTTAATAGGCGGAAAAGGCGATTGGGAGGGCAAAACATAGGCCCCCCCACCCCACCCCCCCCCCCCCAAAACCCCCCGCAACGGGGGGCCCCCATCATTCCCCCCAAACAAAATCAATTCAAAATTTTTTGGGAATAGTAGCCAATTTTGGTTTCAAGGCGTTTAGTTGGATTTCCAAACATAGAAATATAGTTTTGAAGGGAGAGGGGGGGAGGGACACTTCGCCCCACAAACCCTCAGGGGCAAAGGGGTTTTTAAGTTTATGGGGCCCCTGGTGGCATTATTGAGGTTTTTATTAGAACAGGGGGGTGTTGTCGTAAGAAACGTGCAAAAAAATGCTTTCATTCGGATTGGAAAATTTCAAAGGGGGCTAGTTGCCCTTTTTAATACAGTCGAAAGTGATGTTGGGGAGGGGGCAAATAGAGGGGCCCCCCCCACCCCCTTCTTTACCACCCCATTTCATCCCTCCTAAAAAAAAAAAAACCATATCCAAATTAAAAAAATTTTAAGAACAAAAACAAACCAAACCCCATTTTGGTTTCAGCGGTAAGTGATTTCCAGATAGAAAAAACCCCGATTTTTTGAGGGGGGAAAGGGGGGGGTGTGGACACTTCCCCCCCAACAAAAACCCTCAGGGCAAGGGGAATTCATAAAGTTATACCCTGGAGGGGGGGGCAATTCTAAGGTTTTTTTTTATTGGAGGGAATTCTTTGTTTCGTAGGAAACTTGAAAAAAAGGGGCTTCATTTCTGATTTGGGGAAACATTTCAAAAGGGGGATAGTACCCTTTTTTAATAAGCCAAAAGGGTGATTTTTGGAGGGCAAACTAAACCCCCCTCACTTTTTCCCACCCAAACCTTTCCCCCCAAAAAAACACCAAATCCAAATCCAAAAAATTTAAAGATAGCCATTTTTATTCAACGTAGGTTGAAAAAATTTTGGAAAAAAAAACTAGGTTTTAAGGATGGGGGAACCATAAACCCCTTCCCCCCCACAAGGCCATTCAGGGGGGCCCCAAGGGTTGTAAGTTTATGGGGGCCTGGGGGCATATAAAGTTTTTATTTGGAAAAGGCGTTTGTTCGTAGGGAAAACTTCAAAAAAAAAAGGGGGGCTCATTCAATTGGAAATGAAAGGGGGCTAGTGCCTTTTTTTAATAGTTGAAAGTGGATTGGGAATAGTGGGGGACTAAACACGCCCCCTTCTCATGCACACCAATTTTTCCAAACAAAACCCACATTCCAATTTCAAAAATTTTTGAGATTTATCCATTTTGTTCAACGGGTAGTGGAAAAGTTTCTTTGGAAAAATTAGGTTCTTTTTAGGGGGGATGGATTAAAACCCCCTCAGGCGGGCCCTCACGGGTGGGGAAAAAAGGGGGGGTTGTAAAAGTTATGCCCTGTGTGGGGAATTTATAAACGGGTTTTATATAAGGGAAAGGTTGTTATTAAGAAAATTTTCAAAAAGGGCTAAATTTGATTGGAAATTTGGAAAATTTGGCCCCTTTTTAATAGGTCGAAAATGAAGTGGGATGGGGGAGGTAAATTAAAACCACCCCCTCTGGACGCCCCCCCACCCAATTTCCCCAAACCCAAAAAATTTTGAATCCAGAGGTTTTAGGGAGATAGGGGCAAACTTGTCCAAACGTGAGTTGAAAACAGTTTCTTAGAAAATTTATTTATATTTAGGATGACCAAAACCCCCCCAGGACAGCCCCCCAAGGGGCCCCAAAGGGTCTTCCTCGGTAAAGTTGCTGGCCCTAGGGGCATATAAGGGTTTTTTATTAAGAAAATTTGGAATTTGGGTCTTGGTTAACAAACTTCAAAAGGGGGCTCATTTTCAATTCGGAAAAAATTGAGGAGGGGGGGGGGGACTGTTGCCCTTTTCTAATAGGTCGAAAAAAGTGATTGGAGGGGGTAACTAAAACCACCTCTCAGGGATTCCTCCCAAAAAACACATCAATCCATCAAAATTTTTCAGATAAGCCATTTTTTTTTTCAAAACAAAAACCGTGGTAGAAAAAGTTCTGGAATTAGGGTCTGTTGAGAATGGACACCCACCCCCTGCACCTCAGGGCAAGGGTGTTGTTAAAAGGTTTTATGGGGTGGGCCTTTGGGGGGTGCTTTCAATATTAAAAAGTTTTTTATTGAAAGTTTTTTGTCGTAGGGAACAAAACAACTTCTCAAAAAGGGCTTAAATTTTTGATTGGAAAAATGTGAAAACAAGGGGGCTAGGGCTATTTTTAATAAAAAACTGTAAAGTGATTGGAACAAGTTGGGGGGGGGGGGGACTACCCGCCCCTCTCCCACCAGCCACACCCCAATGTCCCCCAACAACCCCCACATCCGATTCAAAAAAATTGTTTGAAGAAGACGCCATGGGTTGTTTAACGTAGTTGTAAAGGTTTCTGGGAAATTGATTCTTAGGGAGAATGGACAAACAAAAAAAACCCAACCCTAACAAAACCAAACAGGGAACCTTGGTGGTAAGGGTTGTAACAATTATTGGCCCTGGGGGGGGGCAATATAAAGGTGGTTTTATAGAAAGCGTTGTAGTTCTCCAAAAGGGGCCCATTTTTCGATTTGGGGGAAAATTGAAAGGCCTTGTGCCCTTTTTTAAAAGTCGGAAAAGTGATTGGGAAAGGGGGGCTTGGGGACCATTGTCTTAGTTAAAAGAATTCGAAGTGGGTTATAATTGATTATTTTTTGTGTTGTTGTTTTTTTTAGGACCAGGGCCCACTTCTCAGTATGCGAAAGGAAGTTTGTTCGTGGGGGGACAAATTTCGAAAAACAGGGCTCATTTCGATGAAAAATAGGGGGAAAAAGGGGGGCTGATTTTGGCCCTTTTTAATAGGGTCGGGAAAGTGATTTGAGGGGGGGGCAAAAACTAATCCCCCCTAGAAATGAACTAGGAAATTGAATTGACCATTGTCAGTTAATATTATCAATACGTGGGATTTAGTAAATCCAAACAACAAAAAATGGGTTTAATGTTATTTGATTTATTAAAGTTATAAAAAGTAAAAAAAACAATTTATATATTAATTTTTTTTCAGTAAAGTGGCAAATTTTGTTTTTCTGGCCTTGGGGAAAGGGCATAAAGGGGGTTTTGCGGGGGCCCAACTTTATGGTTTAAATTTTACTGTCGTTTTTTTGGAAGGTTTTGGAAACTCGGTTAATTTACTGTAAATTGTTCGTTTTGGGGGTTTTTCAATTATTATCGATTGGCTGGGAAATTTTGTGGTATTTTCACGCCTGGTTAGGGATTACTTTGATTTGATGTTGCTCCATTTTTGTGGTTTAATGGAGTTTTTTCTTTCTACTTTTTTTTTTGAAAAAACAAACTTTATTTTTGTGGACAAAATGTGGGTTTATTAAATTAAGTTTGTTAATCAAGACAACGTTTCTCCCTCTAGGCGGTTATAATTTCAGAATTTTTTCTCGGACGGGGGAGGAAAACTTTAGGGGGGGGTTTTTATTTTTTTTTGGTTTTAATTTTTACTGGTTGAAACTGGGGTTCTCGGTTACCGGGAACAACTGAGTACATTATACCAATTCGGGACCCCTTAAGATCCGAAAGGGTTAACACAGGCGGTTTCACTAAAAGCAATTTACATTAGGTTTTTCCCGGTTCTGAAAAAGGTACCCTTTACAAAGGTAAAAATTTAGGCTTGGCGACAAAGTTTCAATCAAATGGGCTTTCTCCCTTTATTGACATTAAAAAATTAAATAAACAAAAATAAAACAGGGGTATTTTTTTGTAAAATAATTTCACAATTTCAATAAACATCGGAGGTCCAAAAACTTCTAAAGCAGAAGCAAACCCAAATTTTAAAAATTGTTGACTTTTGCCTTCCTTACTCGGAAAAACAAATTAAATTAAAAGGAAAACAAAACCAAGGGTTTTTTCAAAAAAAAAAACTGGAAAAGGTAAGGAAGCAAGATTACAAAACTTAAAAACAAAAAAAAACCAGAGATTTATTTTACCGGATATATTGGGGGGGTTCCGGGCCACCCTTAGTGTTCAAATAAACCCTCGGCTTCTTTTACGCTAAAGTTTTTTTTTGTTTTTTGTTACTTTCAAAAAAGATTTTTATTCTATTCTAAAATTTTAACCGGGCCCCTGTTTGTGATTTCAAGGGGTTTGTGATTCGAAAAATCACACCCAAACATTCAAAACTTTAGCATTTAAAAGGAGGAGGGTAGTGGTGACCTAGGGGGGGTGAACTCCCTTTAACCCATGTTACGTAATTAAAAAAAAACATAAACAAAAATATGGAAGTTCGTTTACGTAAAGTTAAATTCGTTTACGGTTACGTGCTCTAGAACAAAATGTGGGATTTGAAGAAAAAAAAGGGCCATTTTAAGCCAAAAAAAAAGTAAAAATTTAAATATGAAAATTTTTGTTTAAAATATTACTGTAACAAGTGAACCGGAAAAAATGCCAAAAGCCCTTGCAATTTAGTTTTTTTTTCAAAACAACGTCAAGGAAAAATTTAAATAAAAAAAATAAGTTTTTTTTTCTAACTGAAAGTAAGGGGAGCAAAACCATCAAAAAAATTAAAGGCCGAACAGAAAATTATTCCGTTATATTGAAAAAGGAGGTGGGGGGTGGTGGGTGGGGGTACTGGTCCCCCTCCTTCACAAAAAAACGCATAGGCTCTTTTTACGATAAAAAGGTTTTTAATGGTTTTAAAAAAAATAAATTTTGTGAGGTGGGGAACAGAGTCCAAAAAAACTTTAGCACAAAAGGAGCGAGGTGGGGGGGGGGGGGGGGTGGGGAACAGTTTTAGGGAGGGGGGGGGGACAAGCCCTTTCATTATTTTACGGATTAAAATTCTTGTTTCGTTTAAAAGTTTCCTCCCCTCCCGTTTTTATTTTCCTCCACTTTTTTGCTGGGATAAAAAAGGACCTCACACCTTGGATGATGAAAACTTGAATATTTTTAAAAAAATTACGGAATTTAAAAAAAACTTTTCTGATTCTTTTTGAGTACAGGTTGGGTATTCCAAAAATTTTCCCCCCTTTTTTAGAGGTTTTTCGGTTAACTAATTGGAGGTGGGGGTCACTCCCTTAATTTTTTACAGTTTTCGTTAACACGAACTATTTGATAAGGGGCCAGGTTAAAAAGTTTAAGAAATAGGGAAGTTACCAAAAAAGTCCCAAACCATCGTTTACAAAAAAAAGGTATGGGTATCATCTCGGAAATACACAAAGGGGAAAACTGAGGTTAAAACTTTACTATTATTGGCCAAGGGGGGGTCAAAAGGGGGCGGTTCCATTACGTTTGTAAATTTAAATCCCTTGGGGAAAATCCAAAGATAAGGTTTTTATATAATTTTTTTTTTTTTTCCTTGGGGGGGTAGGGGGGAACAAAGAGAGAAAAATTCAAGAGGGGCTAAGTGAGTGGGGGGGACAGGCAGTTACTAATGGCCAAGTGGGACTGTTTTCCGGTTTCGGGGAATTTCCACAAACTTCTAGTAGGTTTGGATGGGGAGGGGGCCAAGCTGGGCTAATCAACAAACCATTGCATCTGAGAAAGGCAACCAGGCCTTCCCAACCAATTGTTAGGTTCGGGGGAGGGGGGGGGTCTCTCGGGTGGGACTTCAGTTTTGCCACAAGGGCGGTTTAATTATTGGGGGCACAGGTTAAATGGCAGGGGGGGCGGGGGCAAGGTGCCCCCGGTTTCATACATTTGTAAAATACTTGAAATCCAAAAAAGGATTAAGTTTTATATAATTTTTTCTTTTGGGTGGGAAAAGGAGGAGAAAAAATCCCATAGGCTAAACTTGAGGTGGAACACAACACAGTACTAATGGAGGGGGACCTGTTTTTCGTTTTTCGGGGGGGGTGAATTTCCCCCCACCACAAAAACTTCTAGTGGGGTGTTTCGGGATGGGGGCCAAGCTAATCAAAAACATTGGCACTGATGAGGGGAACATTTCAAAAGCCCTTTCCACACCAGCTTTAATTTAGTTGGGGGAAAGCTTTTGGTGTGACTTGATTTGCCAGGGGCCATTCCCATAGGGTCAATGGAGGGGAAAAAAATGGGGGGGGTAAAAAAAACCCATTTTCCCGCTCCTTCAGGTGGGATGACCAAAACATTCCCTCCTGGTGGAAAAGCTCTTTTTCGGATAGCTAAAAACATAAAATCGCTAAATAGGAAAGAAAATTCCCAGAGGTTAGTATCACTCCGGAAGTCTACAGAGAAAATACTTTTCAGGGGTCACCTTGTGTTCGGCTCTTTGGAGGTCCCAAGCGCCAGGGAAAATTTATATAGATGCACTTCTTGGGGGGGACCCAAACCCAAACGTAGGGAGAAAACAGGTTTTGTATTTTTTCCGCTGTACGAAAACAAACATTCAGCCTTTTTAAGTGGGCGTTTTAATTGATGCAACTTCAAAAATCTACCACATTTTTCCCCCATTGACTGGGGGCGAACGGAAAAGGGTTTGGGTTTTTCTTTATTTATGATCTGATATCCTCTTAAAGGAGGACGGGGTTTTTGTGGCCTGGGGAATTTTATTGGGAGGGATAAGGGGAGAGGGAAAAGCCAAGGGGCCCGGGGGCGTTTTACTATTCAAGAAGGGGATTGGTGGGATGGAAAGAAAATCAGATACATTATAGCAGTTAAACGGGCCCACCAAACTCAAGCCTTTTTAGCAAGAAAAGTGGTTAGAGTGCGCAAAGGGGGTAACCCCCCCCCACTTTTGTTTGGCGACCAGTTCAGTTAAATTTAGTAAAAAAGCCTTCAATTATCCTTGGTGTTGGCGATTCTTGGATGCTGAAAATTTTTGGCCGGTTGGAGTGTTATGTGGACAAATAAAAAAAAACACCCACACTTGCTTCAAAAACAAACATGTTTTTTCAGTAAAAGGAAAGGCCCAAAATCCATTCCAATCTCGGCCCGTTAAAAAAGGATTCAGGGGGGGGATGGGTAAAAGCTTCTACTTCGTATTGTTGATAATTTTTGTTGGTTTTGAGCTCGGGGGACTTGTGATTATCAATTTTAATTTTTGCCTTGGTTTAGGATTTTGTCGATAAAAATTCATTGTAAATTTTTTTTGGTTTATTTTGTTTATTTCATTTATTTTGTTTTTTCATATTAAGTCTTTGTATTTACAGTTTTAGGATATATTAAAACTTTATTTTGCTTGTTTTTAGGTTTTCAATACGGCTCTTTCCTAATTCTATTTTTCACAAAAACTTTGTTGGGAAAAAAAAAAAAAACTTTTTTTTTAATTGGTTCTGGGAAATAAGGGTTTGATAAGTGGGGGGGTGACTCAATAATTTAGTTGGTTAATTATGTGGAACATAACAACGTGGTGGCATTTTGTAAACATATTTTTTTACGTCTTCATTTAAACACCCAAAGCAGGGATAATATAAATGGTTTGTTTATTTATTTGTTATTATTTAAATTAGTAAGCCAAAAATGGACGCATTTTTTCCCCCAATCAGAAACCAAAATCAAGGGAAAGTTACTTAAAAAAAATTGGAGTACCATATTTTGATTTTTTCGGTATGTTAATCTATTTTCTAAAGCCACACGTCCCTCATTACCCCATTAATTTTGATTATCTATTATATCTGTTTCAGGAATAGGGCCCATCATTTGCTTGGAGTCGGCTTTTCCAGTGTTTTATGGGGGGACATGGCAAAACAAAAAACCAGGTTTTTTCCCAACGCTGTATTAAGGGACATTTATGAAAGGGGGACCATGGAGATCCAAATCATGTAAATTTCTTTTTTTTATTAAAATTTGGCTATGAAATAATTTTTTTTTTTAATTGCAAAGGTACCTTTAAAAAAAAAAAAAACAAACAGTGGGCGGAATCCCAGGGGGGTCCGGGGGGAGCCCCCGGAGGGTTCCCCCCCAAGGATTTTTTTTTCTGGGTAACCCTTTTCTTTTCCTCCCTGGTTAATTTTTTCTTTTTTTTTTCCACTCTTTTTTTTTTAGAATTGAATTTTGTCAAAATTTGGGTTCAATTTTTTAATTGGCCCCCACCTTTGGGTTCAACATTTTGAGGCCCCCCCAAGATTTGTTTCTCATTGGTGGCCCCTTGGCCACATTGAACCCCCCCCCCCCAAGGATTTTTTTCTCTAGGCAAAAAAGTAGTCTGTGTAAAAGGGCAAGTTATATTTGTAAAAAATAGAAAACAATATTTAATATTTAAATTTGGAACAAAAATTTTACAAAAACCTAATTATTTGTTTTCTTCATTAATTTACCCAAAGGGGAATTTGGGGAGCTTTTGAACGAAAAAAATAAAGTTTGGGAGGTTTTTTGAAAAGGGGCTTTGGAAAATTACCCCCTTTTCTTGCATTAAACTTGCCCAATTTGCAAGCGTTTTTTTTTGCCAGGGCCGCTTTGAAATAAAACTGTTTTTAGTTTTTTCCAATAAAAAAGTTTTAACCCAGTCCGGTCTAAAATTGTACCAAGGGACCCCGGTTTTCAATTGGTAAACTGCCGGGTGGCGGACCGCTTGGGGAATCGGGGGGGGCGTATTACCTTTCAATAGATTAAAAAAAAAAAAACCTAAAATAGGGAAGGACGCCTATTCCAAAAATGAAGGCAAACCACAGAAATCTTCAATGGGAAAAAATAAAAAAAAAATAAAGCTAAACGCTTTGTTTTAGTTGGGCAACAAAAAAAACAGTTAATCCCCGACAAAAAAAAAAAAAACAGGTTGGAAAGTCCTGGACTCAATTTTACGAATCTGAGAAAGGTCCCATTTACCTGTGTGGGAGCAAAAAAGAAGCTAAGCCCTTGATCTGGCACAATTATGGAGCTATTCATGGACTTCGATGCAAAAAAAAAAAAACGGTTAGGACTTGATGTGTGGACTTCCGTAAAAAAAAAAAATGGACTAGGGTCCTTATTCTGTTGGTGTTAACAAAGGGGGGATAAGGCCCTTAATTCAATAACAAAACGGTGGGGGGGACAAGCTAAAAAAACTCTGAATTAAGTACCAAAATGGGGGGGCTACGTCCCAACCAACGGCATAAATTGAATTAAGGTTCCCAAACTTAGTTTTTTAATAAAAAATTTGAAGCTAAAAAAAAAAAAACTGATTAATCAAGGGACTTTTAAAAATGAGTGCAATTTTTTCCTTGTACTTCCCGAGTTATTACAAAACCGTTACCGTTTTTTTTTTTTTAATTTAAATAACAAAAAATAATGATTCCCTTTTGCAGGAGGCCGTAATAAAAAAACAAACGGTAAGTGTTAAATTAAAAAAAAAAACCGTAAATTCATTTCAAACAAAAAACCATTAAAACTTTTCAGTTTCCCCAAACGGGGCAATGGGGGGACAGGGAAACACCCGAACGATATTTTAGTAAAAAACGGGGAAGGCACGGTTGGGAAATAGGGAACAAGTAACATTCGAAGTTTTATTATTGTGAAAAGGTTACCGCAAAAAAACATGGGGGGTTTAAGGGAAATGGACAATTTAAGGGCCACTGTGCATGATCAAAAAATGGGGTTCATGAGCGACTTTCCAACACTTTTATACATTGAAGGATTCCCCCTTCTTGTTTTACAGGCCCGAGTTTTTTTCTTCTTCTTTTTATTTTTAAACAGGGGCCCTTTTCCCGGCAAAAAATTTTTCCACGAATGGACGATTTCTTTGCCGATAGTCAAGTAGAAAAGGGGGGGCCCCTTATTGGGGGACTTCGTAAACGAAGGGAAAAAAAACCAACCCCCTGCTTTTTTTGCCACCTACAAACTTTTTTTTACATAATTGTTATTTTTCCAAAAGGATTATCGAATCGAGGTCTAAATGGGGGGGGTCATGGGGGGTCAATCGATCTTGTTTGTTGTTTTGGGGGCCCATACGTGTAAATTTGGACATGAGGGGGTGATTTTTAACATAAAAATTCGGCTGTAGGGGGGGTAAAATGGGTTAATTGATTTTTTTCAATAAAAAAAACGAAGGGGGAATTAAGAAACAACAAAAACATGGGGCTTTTCTTTGTGCTTGGCTAGGGGCCTAAAACCCCTAACCCTTACCATAAACTTCGGGCGGGGGGTAATGTATTGGATTCCACGAAAGGGGGGGGGACAATTAAGAAAAAACAAAAAAACATGGGCTTTTTTGACCTTTCTTTAGGCCCCCCCGAACCCTTAAACATGAGGAAAAATGGAGATTTTTACATAATCGGGGCGGGGCGGGGAAATTTGTACTTGGGATTCAACGAAAGGGGGAATTAAAAGGGAAAAAACATTATTGGTTTTCCTTTGATTTTTCCATTTAGGGGGGCTACCTAAACCTGCGAAATGATTTTACTAATCTGCGGGGGGAATTACGGGTTTCACAAAAAGGGGGAATAAGAAACAACAAACATTATGGGGGGCTCTTTAATCTTAGGGGGGGTCTGAGGGATTGAAAACCGTTTCTTTAGGTTCAGAGAGGAGGAAAAAAAAATTAATATTCTATTTTTTAACATTTAGGGGCTTTCCACTTGAAATTTCTTTATTGTCAGGAATAGAAAATGACAAATCCACTTTGTTATCATTTGGGAAATTAGTGGGGCGGGAGTCTAAAGAGGGGAATAGAAAAAATTTACATTTAAATTACAGGGGGGCTTCCCACTGAGGGCTTTAAAAGGGTCGGAGAGGATAATAATTGTAATATTTTTCTAACGGAAAAAAACCTTAATTAGTTGTAGCTAGGGTAAAAAACACATTTATGGAAAATGAAAAGAAATTAAAAACGTTAGGGAAAAGGGGTTTTCCTAGGAAATTTTTGGACAAACAAAAAATTGGGTGTTCAGTTTGGAAAGACGGATGCAAAAAAAATAAACCAAAAGGAAACCACGTCTGAAAATTACCGTTTAGGGATTATTTGGTGCCCGAAAAAACCGTTTTTAGGGGACAGGGTTAGTGGAAAATTATTTCGGCGGAAACTGGTTTAGAAGGGGGGGGACATTTTAAAAGACTTGATTTAAAAAGATGATTTTTAGGAAGAGGTTTTTGAGTGTGTTCGGTTATTAATACCACAAGGTTTTCCCCAATTGAAAACATGTGTTGTGAGGAGTTCCCCTACCCCACACCCCAAAAGGGTGTTTCCGAATCTCCCCCCAACCCCTAACCCCCGGGAAGGAAACCCCACCCCGGTTACTCCCCAAAGGTTTCTCCGGGAATTCCCAAAGGGGGGGGCCCCCGGCGCCCCCAAAGGGCCTCCTTGGAAGGGCCACCATTTTAATCACTTTTTTTAAAGTGGGGTGGGGCTTTATTATTATCCCTTTTCAAAGAACAAAAATATTATTTTAGGGGGAAATTATTTTCGGCCGAAAAACAGTTAGGATGGGTGTGACATTTTAAAACGGATGATTTTTTGAAAGAAGATTTTTAGAAAAGAGGATTTTGGAGGGTTGTGAAAAATACTCTGGAGGGGTCCGGATTATATACCACAAGTTTTTTCATTTTGAAAACCCCAGGTGGTCGTGTTGAAGGTTTCCTCTACCCCCAACCCCCAAAATAAGGGTTCCGATCCCCCCCCCCCCACCCCAAAACCCCCGAAGGAAGCGGCCCGTTCCTCAAAAGGTCCCCCAAAAAAGCTCCCAAAAAGGGGGGACCCCCCACCCGAACTCCTCCAACAGGGTCCCAACCAGGGGGGAACCCTCAAAGGGGCCTTCTCCCGAGGGGGCCCTGGTCTTTTGTGATGTGGTGGTTGTTCTGGGAAAACCTTATTGATTTGGGATATGTAAATTACTATTTTCCGGGGACTTTTCTGAGTCTAGATTTCCTTAGTTTCTTTCGTTGGGTGTGGGTGGTTGTTCTGAAAAAAAACCTATGATTTGTGGGGATGGATGGGGATTTGCAAAATTTTGGGTACACTTTTTTCTGGGCCTGGATTTCTGAAAAAGCCGGTTCATAGGATGTGGGGGGATGTCAGGAAAAATTATGATTTGGGGGATTGTGTAGTTTGCCCAAAGGTTGGGACTTTTCAGAAGGCTATGATTCTTTAGGGGTCCTCTAATTAGGGGGCGTTTGTTTGTTTCTTGAAACAAAACTTCTAGGTTTTGGGGGATGAATAGTTTGGCTATTTTTCCAGGGCTTTTTTGAGGACTAAGGTTTCCTTTAGTATTTCGGTAGGTTGGAATCTTGTCTGGAAAAACTTATGGATTTTTGGGGGAAATATATTTAAATTTACTATTGTTTTCGGGCTTTTTCGAAGCTGATTTCTTTAGGTTCTTTTCGGGTGGTTGGGTGTTGGGTTGTCTTGACAAAACCCTTATTGATTTGGGGGGAGGGGTGGGGATTGCTTATTGTTGGTGGAGACTTTTTCTGGAGCTGGGATTTTATTAGCCGTTATAGGGTGTTGTTGTGGCTGAAAAAACTTATGATTTGGGGATGGGTTAATTTGCTTAATTTTTGACTTTTTTTCTGGAAAGCTAGGTTTCTTAGCCTGTCATATGGTTTTGTGGGCTGTCAAAGGAAAATTTAATGATTGGGATTTGTTAGTTTTGCTTGTTGGGGACTTTCAGAAGCTAGGGGATCGTAGGTCCCCTCATAGGGTGTTTTGTTTGTCTGGAAAGCCTTTAGTTTGGGATGGAGTTTAGTTTTTTGCTAATTTCAGGGCTTTTAATAGCCCAGATGTCTTAGTATTTTCGTAGGTTGTGTAGTGTTGTCTGGGGAAAAAAACCCTCTGGGAATTGGGATTGTGTGGGTTGCTGATTTTTGGACTTTTCATAGCCAGATTTCTTAGTCTTTCGTAGGTGGTGTGTTGACTGGGAAACCTATTCGATTTGGGAATTTGTGTTAAATTTTTTTGCCTATTCCGGCTTTTTCATAAACACCCAAGGATTTCTTAGGGTCTTTTCGTAGGTGTGTGGTGGTCTGAACACCCTATGATTGGGGATTGTGTGGGTTTGCTATTTTTTTGGGGACTTTTTTTTCGAGCTGGATTTTCTTAGCCTTTCTTTAAGGTTGTTTTGTGTTGGGACTGGAAAACAACCTTATGATTTGTTGGGATTGGTTAATTTGGCTATTTTTGGGAAAACTTTTTTTCTGAGGGGGGAGCTTAAGATTTCTTAAGGCCTTTTTCTAGGGTGTTGTTGCACATTTCAGACAAATTTATTGGGATTTGGGGAAAGGTGTAGTTTGCTTTTGGGGGACCCTGTTCAACAACGAGCTGGACTTTCTTAGGTCAACTCCATAGGTGTTTTTGTTATTCTTGGAAAAAACTTCGGGAGTTTTGGGATGAGTTAGTTGGCTATTTTCATGGGGTAACTTTCTGAGCTACCGGTGCTGTCTTAGAATTTTTTCGGTAGGTGGGAATGGTTTCTGAAAACCTTATGATTTTGGGATATGTAAAAAAATTTTTACTATTTTCCGGGCTTTTTTCTGAGGGGTTGGGATTTTTCTTGGGTCTTTCAATAGGTGTTTGTGGTTCTTGTTCTGAAAAACCCTATGATTTTTGGGATTGGAGTGGTGTTTTGCTTTTTTTTGGGGACTTTTTGAGCTGGATTTTCTGGAGCCTTTTCGTAGGGTTGTTGTGTTGAGGGGGACTGAAAAAACCCTATGGATTTTGGGGATGTGTTCAGTTTGCTATTTTTGGACTTTTTTCTGAAGGGCTAGGTTCTTAGCCTTTCATAAGGTTATGGGGTTGTCAGAAAAAATTATGATTCGGATGGTGTTAGTTTTGGCTATGTTTTTCAGGCTTTTTCTGAGCTAAGGTTGTCCTAGTATTTTCGTAGGGTGAATGTTGTCCCCTTTTTTTTTTTGAAAAACCAAAAATAGTTGGGGGGATGAAAGTAGTTTGCCTATTTTTGACTTTTCTTGGGAAAGGGCCTTAGGTTTTCTTTTAAGTCTTTCGTGTGTGTGTGTTGGGGACTGAAACAAACATATGATTTGGGATATTGTTAGTTGGCTATTTTTGAACTTTTTTCCGGAAAAGCTGGATTCTATTAGCTTTCATAGGTGTGTGTTGGGGGAACTGGGGAAAAAACCCTTACTGATGGGGATGAGTTGTTTGCTATTTTTTGTCTTTTATGACAGCTGAATTTTCTTAGGGGCCTTACCATAGGTTATGGTGTTGTTCCAGAAAAATTAAAGGCTTTTGGGGGATTGGGTGTAGGGTTTTGCTATTTGGGACATTTCCAGAGCCCCCCTTATTGATTCGTAGTTCCCCATAATAGGGGCGTTTGTTGGTCTGAAAATTACTAGTTTGGGATTGGGGAGTAGTTTTGCATTTTTTGCAGGGTGGGGGCTTTTTTTCTGAGGCTAAAGGTTTTTCCTAGGTATTTCGTAGAGGGGTGAAAATGTTTGTCTGAAACCCAATTTAGTTTGGGGGATGTAGTAGTTTCCTCTATTTTTGGGGACTTTTTTTCTGAAAAACGGCCTAGGTCTTAGTCTTCGTTCGGGTGGTGTTTGGCCCTGAAAACCCTCTGATTTTGGGGATATGTAGTTTGCTATTTTTGACGCTTATTTTTTTGACCAAAAAAGTTAGGTAGTTTATGATAGGTTAGGGTAAGGTTAGATTTTAAGTTAGGCTAGGGTTAAGTTAGGTTAGGCTCCAGTTTGAGCCTAACGTGTGACAGCGGGCGGAGCGTTTTTTACGTAGGCTAAACCTAGCCTAAACTTAATCTAAAACACCTTAACCTAAAAAACCTAAAATATTACAACCTAACTTTTTGCATGTCTCTTATCACCTAAACCTAGGGGCTAAACCTTATTGAAACAGGCGTTTACGTGGGGGGACTAAACACCCTAAAAAACCTTAACCTACTAATCTAACCTAAACTTTAATTCTTAGTTCTTAAACCTAAAAAAAAACCTAAAAAACCCATACTTCGCCGGGAAAAAGGTTAGGTTAAACACTTATCATTGAGCAACTATGATAACGGTTAACCTAAAAAAAACCTAACTTAAAATTTGTAGAATGTCTCATTTATTTATTAATGATTATTTATACCTCACCCTTATCCCCATTGCTTTGTGGGGGAAGGTTAGATGAAACGTGTTGAAAACGATTTGCGCTTTTGTAATAATTAGAACGAGTCACTTCATTTTTCTTAATTTTAAAAATTTGGATGGGTAAATCCCACTTTAAGGGGACAACAGGAAAACAAGCTAAAAAATTTTTTTTTAATTTAAAAATTAGAAAAAGAACTTTAAATTTTTTTTCAATCTCCCTTTTTGAGAAAAAAAAAAAAAAAAACAGGGGAACGGAAAGTGAGAGGCCTTTTTTATTTTTCTTGGAATGAAAAAAATTAGGAAGGGAGAACTTTGAATTTTTTTATGTCTTTGAGGAATTAAGAACTGAAGTGGAAGCTTTTTTCATTTTTTCATGTGGTAAAATTCAGGGTTGAATGGAGCTAACTTTTTTCACTTCTTTAAGGGAACAATTCAGAAGGGAGAATTGAACATTTTTTGCAACTTTCTCGAGAAAAACAAACCTCAGGGAAATTAAAAGTGATGGCTCCCTTATCTTCATGTCGAATATTTCCCAAAAATTCAATGTATAACTTTTTTTTCTATCTTCTATGGAAAAATTTGGACCAACAGGAAAACTTTAAATTTTCATCTCTTTGCAAAACAATCGGTAAGTAGTTGGGAACTTAAAGAAAATTTAGAAATTTAAACAGTGAAAAACTTTTTATTCTTTCACTGGAAAAAATTAATCACCCAATCAAGGTATAATACCGTTCCTATTTCTCCTTTCGGACAGAAAAAAAAATTTTAGAACAAACTGAAAAACTTTAAATTTTTTTATTGTCTTTGAGAAATTAAAGAAAACTGAAGTGGAAGGTTTTTTTTTATTTTTCATTGGT
>CM051264.1:43735969-43851589 GCA_027921565.1 Artemia sinica
TTTTTAGTTCTATTTATACTTTATTGTAGTTTTAGTTGAGATTTAGAGTGTTTGCTTAGAGTCTTAGCTTAGAGTTTTTGTTAGAGTTATACTTAGTTTAGCTTAGTTTTAGTTAGCAGCTATAGTTTAGATCTCTAGTTTAGTTTTACTTAATAGTTTAGTTTAGATTTTATAGTTTTAGTTTACAGTTTTACTTTAGAGTTTTATTTAGAGTTATAGTTTTAGTTTAGTTTTAGTTAAGAGTTTCAGTTTAGATATTGGAGTTTTAGTTTTTAGTCTTAGCTTAGAGTTTTAGTTAGAGTTATAGTTTAGTTTACTTTTTAATTCAGAGTTTTAGTTTAGAGCCCTAGCTTAGATTTTTAGTTAGAGTTATAGTTTAGTTTTTTTCGTTAAGAATTTTAGTTTAGAGGTTGTTGTTTAGTTTTCGATAAGAGTTTTAGTTTAGAGTTTTTCGTTTGCCTTTTAGTTTAGTTTAGTTTTAGATAAGAGTTTGGTTCAGAGTTTCAGTTTGGTATTAGCTTACATTTTTGTTTAGAGTTTAGAGTCTTAGCTTAGAGTTTTAGTTAGAATTTAGAGTTTTAGTTCAGAGTCATAGCTTAGAGTTTTAGTTCTATTTATAGTTTAGTTTAGTTTTAGTTGAGAATTTAGAGTTTTAGTTTAGAGTCTTAGCTTAAAGTGTAGAGTTATAGTTTAGTTTAGTTTTAGTTAGGAGCTTTAGCTTAGATCTCTAGTTTAATTTTACTTAAGAGTTTTAGTTTAGAGTTTATAGTTTTAGTTTACAGTTTTACTTTAGAGTTTTAGCTAGAGTTATAGTTTTAGTTTAGTTTTAGCTAGGAGTTTTAGTTTAGATATTGGAGTTTTAGTTTTAGTTAAGAGTTTTAGTTAGAATTATAGTTTTAGTTTTAGTTAAGAGTTTTAGTTTAGAGTCTTAGCTTAGAGTTTTACTTAGAGTTATAGTTTAGGTTTAGTTAAGAATTTTAGTTTAGAGGTGGTTTTTAGCTTTAGATAAGAGTTTTAGTTTAGAGTTTAGAGTTTTAGTTAGAGTTATAGTTAACTTTATTTTTAGTTAAGAGTTTTAGTTTAGACTTATAGTTTAGTTTTAGTTAAGAGTTTTAGTTTAGAGTTGTAGTTTAGTTTTAGTTAAGAGTTTTAGTTTAGAGTTGTTGTTTAGTTTAAGGTTTAGTTAAGAGTTTTAGTTTAGAGTTATTGTTTAGTTTTAGGTATGAGTTTTAGTTCAGAGTTTTAGTTTGTTATTAGCTTACAGTTTTAGTTAGATTTATAGTTTAGTTTAGTTGCAGTTCAGAAGTCTAGAGTTTCAAGTTAGACTCTCAGCACTTAGAGCTTTAGTTAGAGTTATACTTTTATTTTAGTTTTAGTAAAGTGTTTTTTGGACTTGGAGTTTAGTTTTAGCTAAACGTTTTTAGTTTAGAGTTTTAGCCTAGAGTCATAGCTTAGGGAGTTTTAGTGATATTTATAGTTTGGTTTACTTTTAATTCAGAGTTTTAGTTTAGAGTCCTAGCTTAGAGGTTTTAGTTAGAGTTATTGTTTAGTTTTATTTTTAATTAAGAATTTTAGTTTAGAGGTTTTGTTTAGTTTTAGATAAGAGTTTTAGTTTAGAGTTTTCGTTGCATTTTAGATTAGTTTAGTTTTAGATAAGAGTTTTAGTTCAGAGTTTCAGTTTGGTATCAGCTTGCAATTTTTTGTTTAGAGTTTAGAGTCTTAGTTTAGAGTTTTAGTTAGAATTTAGAGTTTTTAGTTTAGAGTCATAGCTTAGAGTTTTTAGTTCTATTTATAGTTTAGTTTAGTTTTAGTTGAGAATTTAGATTTTAGTTTAGAGTCTTAGCTTAGAGTGTAGAGTTATAGTTTAGTTTAGTTTTTTAGTTAGGAGCTTTAGCTTAGATCTCTAGTTTATGTTTTACTTAAGAGTTTTAGTTTAAAGTTTATAGTTTTAGTTTATTAGTTTTACTTTAGAGTTTTAGCTAGAGTTAGTTTTAGTTTAGTTTTTTTAGTTAAGAGTTTTAGTTTTAGAGTCTTAGAGTTTTAGCCTAGAGTCATAGCTTAGAGTTTTTCCTTGCACTTTTAGTTTAGTTTAGTTTTAGATAAGAGTTTTAGTTTAGAGTTTCAGTTTAATATTAGCTTACAGTTTTTAGTTAGAGTTATAGTAGTTAAGAGTTTTAGTTTAGAGTTTAGAGTTTTAGTTTAGAGCCTTAGCTTAGAGTTTTAGTTAGAATTATAGTTTAGTTTAGTTTTAGTTAAGAGTTTTTGTTTAGAGTTTAGAGTTTTAGCTTAGAGTTTTAGTAAAAGTTTAGAGTTTTAGGTTAGAGTCTTAGCTTATAGTTTTTGTTAGAGTTATAGTTTAGTTTAGTTTTTAGATCTTTTAGTTTTAGTTTGAGTCTTAGCTTAGAGTTTTAGTTAGAGTGTATAGTTTTAGTTTAGTTTTAGTTTCAGAGTTTTAGTTTAGAGTCTTAGCTTAGAGTTTTTTTAGTTAGAGTTAATAGTTTTAGTTTAGTGTTAGTTAAGAATTTTAGTTTAGAGATTTTTTAGCTTTAGATAAGAGTTTTAGTTTTAGAGTTTAGAGTTTTTAGTTAGATTTATAGTTTAGTTCTTAACTTTAGTTTAGAGTCTAGAGTTTTAATTTAGAGTGTTAGCTTAGAGTTTTAGTTAGATAGTTTTTATAGTTTAATTTAGTTTTAGTTGAGAGTTTTAGTTTAGACTTATAGTTTAGTTTTTAGTAAAGAGTTTTAGTTTAGAGTTGTAGTTTAGTTTTAGTTAAGAGTTTTAGTTTAGAGTTCAGAGTTTTAGCTTACAGTCTTAGTTTAGAGTTTTAGTTAGAGTTATAGTTTACTTTAATTTCTGTTAAGAGTTTTAGTTTAGACTTCAGAGTTTTTAGTTTAGAGTTTAGAATTTTAGTTAGAGTTATAGTTAAGTTTTAATTTTTGTTAAGAGTTTTAGTTTAGAGTTGTAGTTTAGTTTTTAGTTAAGAGTTTTAGTTTAGAGTTGTTGTTTAGTTTTAGATATGAGTTTTAGTTTAGAGTTATAGTTTGATATTAGCTTACAGTTTTTAGTTAGAGTTATAGTTCAGAGTCTAGAGTTTCAAGTTAGACTCTCAGCACTTAGAGTTTTAGTTAGAGTTATATTTTATTTTAGTTTTATTTAAGCGTTTTTGGACTTGTAGTTTTAGCTAAACGTTTTAGTTTAGAGTTTTAGCCTAGAGTCATAGCTTAGAGTTTTTCCTTGCACTTTTAGTTTAATTTAGTTTTAGATAAGAGTTTTAGTTTAGAGTTTTAGTTTGATATTAGCTTACAGTTTTAGTTAGAGTTATAGTTTAGTTTAGTTGTAGTTCAGAGTCTAGAGTTTCAAGTTAGACTCTCAGCACTTAGAGTTTTAGTTAGAGTTATATTTTATTTTAGTTTTAGTTAAGTGTTTTTGGACTTGTAGTTTAGTCTTAGCTTAAACGTTTTAGTTTAGAGTTTTAGCCTAGAGTTAAAGCTTAGAGTTTTTCCTTGCACTTTTAGCTTTGTTTAGTTTTATTATAAGAGTTTTAGTTTAGAGTTTCAGTTTGGTATTAGCTTACAGTTTTAGTTAGAGTTATAGTAGTTAAGAAGTTTTAGTTTAGAGTTTAGAGTTTTAGTTTAGAGTCTTAGCTGAGAGTTTTAGTTAGAGTTATAGTTTAGTTTAGTTTTAATTTAGAGTTTTAGTTTAGAGTCGTAGCTTAGAGTTTTAGTTAGAGTTATAGTTTAGTTTAGTTTTAGTTAAGAATTTTAGTTTAGAGATGTTGTTTTAGTTTTAGATAAGAGTTTTACTTTAGAGTTAGCGTTTAAGTTAGGTTTTGTTAAAATGAGAGCACTCATAATAACGTAACCTAACCTAACTTAAACGAGGAGAAACCTAACTTTTTTGTATGTAAACCGCAATAAAAATATTCCAAGTCTAGCATCTCAAAGAAAAAATGTCTTCAACACCTAGCTCTTTATGCTACTAAACTAAAACTCTTAACTAAACTATAACTCTAAACTAAAACTCCTAACTAAAACTAAAGTAAAACTATAACTCTAACTAAAACTCTAAACTAAAACACTAAACTAAAAATCTTAACTAAAAACTAAACTACAACTCTAAACTAAAAACTCATAGCTAAAACTAAACAATAATTCTAAATTAAAACTCTTAATGAAAATAAACTATAATTCTGAATTAAAACTAAACTAAACTATAACTCTAACTTAAAATTAAAATTAAACTAAACTAAACTATAACTCTAACTTAAAACTTAAATTAGGACTCTAAACTAAAACTCCAATCTCTAAACTAAAACTCTTAACTAAAACTAAACTAAAACTATAACTATGACTAAAACTCTAAGCTAAGACTCTAAACTAAAACTCTTAACAAAAAATTAAACTAAACTATATTTCTAACTAAAACTCTAAGTTAAGACGCTAAACTAAAACTCTAAACTAAAACTCTTAACTAAACTATAACTCCAAACTAAAACTCTTAACTAAAACTAAACAAAAACTATAACACTAACTTAAACTCTAAGCTAGACTCTAAACTAAAACTTTAAACTCTAAGCTGAAACCCTAAACTAAAACTCTTAACTAGAACTATACTAAACTATATCTCTAACTAAAACTCTAAAATAAGACTCTAAACTAAAACTCTAAACTCTAAACTAAAACTCTTAACTACTATAACTCTAACTGAAACTGTAAGCTAATATCAAACTGAAACTCTGAACTAAAACGTTTAGCTAAAACCAAACTATAAGTCCAAAAATACTTAACTAAAACGAAAATAAAATATAACTCTAACTAAAACTCTAAGTGCTGAGAGTCTAACTTGAAACTCTAGACTCTGAGCTACAACTAAACTAAACTATAACTCTAAACTAAAAACTCTTAACAAAAATTAAACTAAACTATAACTCTAACTAAAACTCTAAAAACTAAAACTCTGAAGTCTAAACTAAAACTCTTAACTAAAATTAAACTAAAATATAACTCTAACTAAAACTCTAAGCTAAGACTCTAAGCTAAAACTCTAAACTCTAAACTAAAACTCTTAACTAAAATTAAACTACAACTCTAAACTAAAACTCTTTACTAAAACTAAACTACAACTCTAAACTAAAACTCTTAACTAAAACTAAACTATAAGCCTAAACTAAAACTCTTAACTTAAACTAAAGTAAACTATGACTCTAACTAAAAACTCTAAGCTAACACTCTCTAAATTAAAACTCTAGACTCCAAACTAAAACTAAACAAACTATAACTCTAACTAAAACTCACAACTCTAAACTAAAACTCTTATCTAAAACTAAACAACACCTCTAAACTATAATTCTTAACTAAAACTACTAAAACTATAACTTTTAACTAAAACTCTAAGCTAAGATTCTAAACTAAAACTCTGAATTAAACTTAACTAAACTATAAACTCTAACTAAAACTCTAAGCTAAGACTCAAAACTAAAACTTCAATATCTGAACCAAAACTCTTAACTAAAACTAAACTAAAACTCTAACTAAAGCTCTTAACTAAACTATAACTCCAAACTAAAAGTCTTAACTAAAACTAAGCAAAAACTATAACTCTAACTAAAACTCTAAGCTAAGACTCTAAACTAAAACTTTAAACTCTAAGATGAAACCCTAGACTAAAACTCTTAACTAGAACTATACTAAACTATAACTCGAAATAAAACTCTAAAGTAAAACTGTAAACTAAAACTATAAACTCTAAACTAAAACTCTTAAGTAAAACTAAACTAGAGACCTAAACTAATGCTCCTAACTAAAATTAAACTAAACTATAACTCTAAGCTAAAACTAAGTAAACTATTATCTCTACTAAAACTCTAAGCTAATACTCTAAATTAAAACTCTAGACTCTAAACTAAAACCAAAAACTAAACTATAACTCTAACCAAAACTCTAAACTCTAAAGTAAACTCATATCTAAAACAAAACAACATCTCAAAACTAAAATTCTTAACTAAAACTAAGTGAACTATAACTCTAACTAAAACTCTAAGCTACGACTCTAAACTAAAACTCTAAATTAAAACTAAACTAAAACTATACTCTAACTGAAACTCTAACATAAGACTCTAAACTAAAACTCTAAACTCTGAAAACTATACCTCTTAACTACTATAACTCTAACTAAAACTGTAAGATAATACCAAACTGAAACTCTAAACTAAAACTCTTATCTAAAACTAAACTGAGCTAAAAGTGCAAGGAAAAACTCTAAGGTATGACTGTAGGCTAAAACTCTAAACTAAAACGTTTAGCTAAACCTAAACTACAAGTCCAAAAACACTTAACTAAAACTAAAATAAAATATAACTCTAACTAAAACTCTAAGTGCTGAGAGTCTAACTTGAAACTCTAGACTCTGAACTACAACTAAACTAAAATATAACTCTAACTAAACTGTAAGCTAATATCAAACTAAAACTCTAAAACTAAAACTCTTATCTAAAACTAACTAAACTAAAAGTGCAAGGAAAAACTCTAAGCTAAGACTCTAGGCTAAAATTCTAAACTAAAACGTTTAGCTAAAACTAAACTGAAAGTCCAAAAAACACTTAACTAGAAAACTAAAATAAAATATAACTCTAACTAAAACTCTACGTGCCAAGAGTCTAACTTGAAACTCTAGACTCTGAACTACAACTATAAACTAAACTATAACTCTAACTAAAACTGTAAGCTAATATCAAACTAAACCTCTAAACTAGGGAGGGGGTTGAAAAAAATACTATGTTACAAAAAATTCAAAAAAGTATTAAAAAATGGGGGGAGGGCAGGGGAGGGGAGGGAGAGGAGGGGAGGGGGTGAGGGGAGGGGAGTGGGGTGAGGGGAGGGGAGGGGAGGAAGGGGTGGGGAGGGGGGCTCTTTGGGACCCGGGGGGCCTTGGGGGCCCGGAGGGAGGGGGCCCTTTGGGGCCCTTTTGGGTCCAGGGGGAGGGGGTCCTCTGGCGGCCTGGGGGGCCCTTTGGGCTTGGGGTAGGGGACCTCACAACACTGTTCAAATGGAACTTGTGTATTATACCGAACACAGTCGAGGACTGCCCTAATAAAAAATAATATGTATCTCTTAATAGGAGTTAGCATTCCCTCAGATGGTTTACCATTTTCGTTTCTGCATTTGATTATTACAGCAAGTCCGATTTCTAACAACGATTTCTACTAAGCTTCAAACTTTTGGTTTTATTTTTTAAGGTTTTTGAATTGTTGTAATCCCTTGTTAAAATATATACAAATATTTTTGCAATCCCAGTTTTTTGCTCTTTACGCAATTAAATGTCTTTTCATACTGCAGTTTATTCAAAGGTATTTGATATCTGTGCGCACTCGGCACGCTTCTATATATGGATTCTTTGTATGGATTCTCATTGTCGCTTGTCTTCTAACCGCAGACAATTTGTTGTCTTTTCATACTGCAGTCTTTTCAAAGATATTTGATTATTGAAGCAAGTCCAATTTCTAACAAAGATTTCTACTAAGCTTCAAACTTTTGGTTTTATTCTTTAAGGTTTTTGAATTGTTGCAATCCCTTGTTAAAATATATACAAATATTTTTGCAATTACCAGTTTTTCCTCGTTATGCATTTAAATGTTTTTTTTCGTACTGAAGTCTATTCAAAGATATTTGATGATTACAGCAAGTCTTATTTCTAACAACGATTTCTACTAAGCTTCAAACTTTTGGTTTTATTTCTTAAGGTTTTTGAATTGTTGCAATCCTTTGTTAAAAATATATACAAATTTTTTTGCATTTACCAGTTCTTTGCCTCTTTATGCAATTCAATATTGTTTTTTATCGTACTGAAGTCTATTCAAAGATATTGGATTATTACAGCCAAGTCATTATTTCTAGCAACGATTTCTACTAAGCTTCAAACTTTTGTTTTTTATTTTAAAGTTTTGAATTGTTGTAATCCCTTGTTAAAATATATATAAATATTTTTGTAATTACCAGTTTTTTGTTCTTTACGCAATTAAATGTTTTTTCATACTGAAGTCTATTCAAAGATATTTGATTATTACAGCAAGTCAGATTTCTAACAACGATTTCTACTAAGCTTCAAACTTTTGGTTTTATTTTTAAAGTTTTTGAATTGTTGTAATCCCTTGTTAAAATATATATAAATATTTTACCAATTACCAGTTTTCTGTTCTTTAGGCAATTTAATGTCTTTTCATACTGAAGTCTATTCAAAGATATTTGATTGCTACAGCAAGTCCGATTCTAATCGATTTCTACTAAGCTTCAAACTTTTGGTTTTATTGTTTTAAGGTTTTGAATTGTTGTAATCCCTTGTCAAAATATATACAAATATTTTACCAATTACCAGTTTTTTTCGCTCTTTAGGCAATTTAATGTACTCCTCCATACCTGAAAATCTATTCATAAATATTCTCATATTGTGACAGTGTCCGAAACGTATTACAAAACTTCTATAAAAATTGGTTTCACTCACATGTAATATTTTTTTGAAATTAAGGCTCTTAACTTGTCAAAATATATACAAACTTCTGACCTATTACCAGTTTTTTCGCTCAAAATATACCAGGATGACAATTTTAATGTACTCCTCCTACTGAAAATCGTCAAACTTTTTTTCCTTTTAAGTTTGGACAGGTGTGACAACGTCATTACAAAACTGATGTATATGTAAAAATATTTGCCTCCAACTTTACAACCTCTTATTTCCTCTTGTTTTCACTAAATCTTTCCTTTCATGCTCCCGCCCCATTCGGGGACAACTGCTATTTGATTATTGGGCTCTAGACCATTGCCTAACAAGTGACGATCTTGGAGAAGCTTTCATCCTTCTTCCGCAGTTTTATTTTAACCATTTTGAATTTTGTCATTATAGCCCTTGTTAAAGTATATACGACTCACATTTTTGCGTAGCCAGTTTACTGTTTATTCAATTTAATATCTTTTCATACTGCCAATTTCATTCAAAGACATTTGAAATTACAGTTTTTTTTCCAAAATTATTCAGGTTTTTAACGAATCACTTTCCAGACTTCTGACCTATCTAAGGTGTGTTTATTTTTTTTTTCTTCCTAATCTTCCAGGATACTTTTTTCACCCAAAAAATACCCTGGAGCCGCTATTCTACTTTTAACATCTTACACACTATACCCACCGTCTTGGAATTAATAACACTACCTAGGTATAATATGATAGCTGTCCAATTATATATCTATTATCGTTACCAATATACACCTCTTCACCTATCGCTATATATATAGTCTTGGCGATATATAGTATTATATTAACATATTTATCATAAATATATACTATCTTTATAAGTGATCAATAATTGTGTATATACTTATGTTCAGCATGCAAAATGGCTCCATGTTTTTTGGGTCAAATGGTATCCTGGTTTTAGTCTCGCATAAAAAAACCACACAACTGTCAAACGATTTTAGCTAGTAAAGTGATTTTAGGATAGAGAGGCAATCCTTGGAAAACTAAACTACTACCACTAACAAACTCACTTAGGTCAGTTCCCAAGCCAGGTTTTAAAGGTATGAAAAACAGCCACGCACGCTCCTTTATCTGAAATATGAAGCCTCCTCTTTAAAACCTCTTAGAAGTTCTAGTTTTCAGGAAATCTTTCCTTACGACAACCCCGCCCTATAAGAATGGCGGGGTAACCTGCTATTCGTGGGCTCTACCATTGCCCAACAAGGTATTTCTTGGAGAATCATTGGGTTTCTTCCCGCAGATGCTTTAGCTAAAGTTCTAAGAAAGAACAGTGTTGTCTCATTAGGAAGCCCTTGAGAAGTAGCATCGACCATTTTTCGTACTTTTCGATTAACTGATAAAAAGTGCCTGAGTCATCAAGCCCCTTTATCCTCAGTTTTATAATAATGAGTAGCATCTGATTTCTCTGATAGAAACTTCTAGCGAAGGTCCTCCTCCTTGTTTTTTGGATGCCACGATTCAAAGCCACACTGTCCAGTGTCATCACTGTAGCTTAGACTATTCTAATCTGCGTGTGCAGATTTATCTTCCTATTCTTCCAAACTTTTTTAAAAACTGTAGAAAAAAAATAGGCCAGCTGGGTCCTATGGCCATTATATGTAACATTTGATGGACTTTACCCTATTAGGAGCACAGTAATGGCTAAGGGAAGGACTAGGAATCAGTTGAAGCTGTCCAATTGAAACTCTCTGTATACCAAAGACACCTCTTCAAGCTTTTGCCAGTTCAGGGTGCAAGCTTCTTAAAAACTAGTGTTAATCAAATTACTATTGCACCTGAAGGCAAAAGAAAAAGTAAGCGTGTAGAGAGTACCTCCTGTTTGTAACGAGATATTGATCGTCAAGTGTTGACAGCTCATAGTACCCAGAAAAATGTTACAGTTACCACACAACTGTAGATTTATCTCAGCAGTGAAGGGTGTTTAGTAGATAGCCAAGCTCAGGTATTTTTTATATATTTGAAAAAGTTTGGAATAGGAAGATAAATCTTCACACCAAGATTAGAATATTCTAAGCTACAGTGATAAAAGTGGACAGGCGTGGCTCTGAAGCGTAGGCGCTTCCAAAAAAGGAGGAGGATTTGCTAGATGTTTTGAAGAAAAATTGCCTACGGATTGTTTTGGGTACCCGACTGATTGTTTTGGGTAAACAGTATGCTGTACGAAAAACATGAGTCGACCCTACTTTCAAGGGCTATAATGAGAGAAAGGCTGTGATGGTTAGGATATGTTCCGCGGAAGAAGGATGAATGATTGCCCAAGATCGTCCTTGTTGGACAATGGTCTAGAGCCCAACGAAAAGCAGGTTGCCCCTGAATTGGGCGGGAGGATGTCGTAAGGAAAGATTTAGTGAAACCAAGAACTTCTTGGGAGGTTGTAAAGAGGAGACTTTGGGTATTTTGAGATCGAGGAGGAGCGTGCGTAGCTGTTTTGACCTCAGATGGTTTGGTGCTGGAGTGAGTTGTTTGTGGTAGAAGTAGTGGTAGTTGTCATAAGACATGCGATCATTTTACTAGCTCAAGTGGAATCGTTTGACAGGCTACCCATTTCTCGATGTATAGTGAACAATTTAGGTGTGTGTTTAGTCTTCCTTTCGGCTAGAATAGAATGCTTGTTTACAGCTACTAGGAATTGGTGCAGCAAACAGGCTGGGTGCATTCTGCTTGGTCATAAAAATTCATTGCAGCCCAGATTTGTTTTGATGAAAACTGGAACTGCAGCTCAAAAACAAGTCATTGTCGAATATACTCACTCATACTCAGCACCTTATTTACGCTCAATTGGTCCATAAGCTTGACACGTTTTTTTTCTGTAGTTAAAATTTTCACAGTTAAAATTTATGGTTAAACTAGCCTGATTCCCGATTAGTTTTCACCAATCGAATTGTTACCGACAAGTAGTGGTTACCGTATGATAAAGTTTTCAATGAATCAGTTTTTGTTTCTGGCTGGCTAAACCGCTTGATTATGTACATTATTACTGTACATAATCAAGATAGCCGTTGATATTCTGTGAGTAATATCCTCTATTTTCATTAATCGTGGAGTCTAAATTATTTTATTCGTTTTTTTTTCACCTAATTTACAAAGTGAGCTAGTAAAATTGTTGCATTTACATACTGAGACCGAGATTTCGGCAGGAAGAGTGTGACGTCAGTATTTTCATCTTCTTGGATTCATCTTTATCTTACTAGTATTGTTTGTTCATTTATTGATTTTAGTTAATGAGCCGTTAAGTTTTCCATCTCAGTTTTTTTTAACGAGTCACAAAAATAAAACACGTGATGGCACTGCACTAACAACGATAGTATGAAATGCTTCTCATTGCTTTTAAAGAAAACACAACCTGTCTCTACACTGGAGGGAAAAAGAATAAGGAAAAATGAAACAAGTTTACCTGGAAACCAGAGAGTAAACAAACATTCTTTGTTTGAATAAGTTAGATAAATGTTTGTCTTTATTAAATGGTTAATTGGAAAGCATCCCAGAAGATGTTTGTCTGTTGTGTGGACAAACTTCTGTCTGGAAATGCTTGACAAGTAATGACATCTCTAATGCCTTTCAGGAATGAACAATTTGTGCATGCTTGACAATCACCGAGAAACGATATATCAGATAAAGATCGTACAGGATACTCAGTTGGTCATAAGATAATCTATAGTTATCCATTCCATTATCCAATTATCCATTTTATCCATATCCATTATCCCTATTTTATCCATTACTGACATTTGCAAAATTTTTGAACTGGAAAAACATTGTCAAACAAGAAAAAATGACCGAACTAAAATGGCGCTTTTACGTTTAAACAGAAAATAGAGAAATATTTTAACAGTTTTTCTGGCTAGACTCTTATCAGTCTATTAAAAGCAAAAATGGAAGGAAGAAAACTGAAAAAGTGATGCTAAAAATTTGGCAAAATAGCCAATGGATTTCGGAGCTTAATCTGAAATGAAGACATTTTTTCTTAGAAATGAGTTCTTTCCTCATTGAGTTCCCCTTGGACCACCGTATATACCCTGAAAGTTTCCAGCCGATCAGAAAGGAATCATTTTTTTACCCATTTAGAAGGACGCAACAAATCGATGCAACCTATTTTTTAACATTATTTCTTCTTTATGTGGTTTATGTTTCCTGCAGTCTGTATGCCCAATAAGCTGTAAACCAATCAGAAGAAATTGTGCCTATTTTGGGCATCACAAATCTATACAAACCGGTGTTTTTCAACACTATTTATCTTCATTGAGATTCTCCTGTTCGTGTCTGTGAGTTTCAAGCCCAGTCCGAGAAGCAGCACTTTTTTGCGTTACGTTTGCGTCCCAAATCTTTTCAACCGAACTTTTTTTCAAAATTTGCTGTCTTCAGTTACTGGAATAGCAGGATCTCCTTTTGCTCCAATCAGCATGGCTTTTAAGTTTAGGCCAACTGTAGAAAACGAAATTCTTTGGCACCATTTTCGGTCACAAATCTGGAAAAAATGGCTGAGGGGTATAAGTTTCGAGCCGTTAAAAAAAAAAGACAAACAAAAAACAGTTTTTTTGGCCGTTCTTTCGGCCCCTTTTCTGGGGAAACTAATATTTCGTATTAAAATCTCGTTGGCCAAAGAACTTACAGATGTAAGTTTCAAACTGATAAAAACAAATTTTGTGGCTGATTTTTTGAGGACCTCTGCTACAGTCCATTCTTGTGGCGTTAGGGTCTTGTAACGGAAATTTACAAATATAAGTTCCAAGCCGGTAGGAAGGAAAGTTTTTTGACCCTTTTTGGGTGAATCGATACTTTTTCCTTTTGGATTGGTATCTCCGGGGTATAGGCTATGTGTCAAGTCAATTGGGAAAAAATGTTTTAGTTAGGGTTCTTTTTGCTCGGGAACTGACAAATATAAGTTCCAAGCCGGTAGGAAAGAAAATTTTTGACCCTTTTTGAGTGAATCAATACTTTTTTTTCCTTTGGATTGGTATCTCCTTGGTATATGTGTCAAGCCAATTGGGAAAAAAAGGTTTTAGACCTGTTATGGGGCCTATTTTTCGGGTACCCTTCTCCCAACTAAATATTTTGTACATCAGGGTCCTTTTGACAAAGGGACTAGAGGGTTAATTCTCACAAAGTTTTTTTACTTATTTCTTGGCCCTGTCACAACACCCATAGAGAAACACAACACCCGTGTCCTCTTTGGCTTACGAAACAATATTCAAGGTCTAGAGCTACTCGGAAACTAAATTTTTTTCTCACCAGGGTCTGCTCACCATTTTTGGGGGGCCAGAATCTCCAACCTAACATTTTTGGTACATAGTGTTCCCGTTGGTCTTACAGTTATGAACATGAAGCACTGGCCCACTTTGGTTCTCTAATCATACATATTAAAATCTATACACGGTACGAAAACGATAGCTCGTTTTTGTACTAAGTCAGGACTTAAATCGTTCTCGCACAGCGCAACCAAAACTCTGAAGCTTTGATTTAACCAGCTGTAAGCCCAGAATTGGTTCGTAGCTTAAGACAAGGCTTAGGTAAGGTAATTCATTTTAATATGCGCTGATCGTAAATGTTCCATGTCTGGTATCTCCGTTTGGTTTGGGCCAGTCTAACTTTTGCGTAGTAAATCCTTTTAATTTGTTCTCTTTCAAAATATTCCATGGTCGGTAATTCATTTCGATCTTTCCTGTTAGTCTCCTGCCCTACAACAGAAAGGTAAAATCTATTTATGTGTTCACCTGGGCACATTAGGTGCACGAGCTTTGGGGGTCCATGTGCCCAGTTTTTTTACGCCAATCATACATTTTTAATTCCTTTGGAAGAGTCCTGTTGTAACAAGGTGCTATGTACCCACCGTTTCTACTAAAATGTATCTACTATGAATGAGCCAATTTCATAATTTGGGACCCTTAACCTTGAGGCAGCGTGAGTTGTGTGCCACCTGGAAACGCACGTTTTTTTTTTACTTTTCGATGATTTTGACTGAATCTCACGATTTTGGTCAGAAGCCCTTGGGGATGGTAGGGGTGTCAAAAAAGGGCAAGGAATGCTCCCAAATCTTTTGCACAAACTGGCCTGGAGAAAAATAGATGAGAGAGACACATAACTCTTCACTAACTCAGCATGGGTTTTTGACATATATTATTCATAGAACATAAATATTACATAAGACCAGCCCTAAGAGCTATCTTGGAATGCTATATTCGTACCTTTTTAGTACAAATTATTCTTAAAAATTGCTCAAATTATTCTTTATTCTTAAAAAGAGTTTTGCTTAAATATTGCTAGCTCGTGATAGTTTTGTGTAGGGGTTTTCATTTTAGGTAAAAGGAAGTCGTCAAAGATTTTCAAATCCTTCTGCGTCAAACCAAGTAGTGTTGAAACGGAAGGCAGTCACGATCCTGATGAAAAGTCTGACTACTCTAGAGAATCTATACAGAATCAACAAAAATATCTAGTTCCTCATAGTTTTAGTCATGGAAGCTCACCAAACAGATGTCTCTGTGAGCTGCACCATAGAGCACATAAATATTCTCTATCCCTATCAAGAGCAGTATCAAAAGACAGTATGCTGAGTGCACAACAACTCCATCAAAAGTAAGTTTTTTTTTTCTACATAAAATTCTGAGAGAATTCTATGCACTGAATTTTCCTATAAAATAGAAAGCCCATTGTTATTTGTACCCAATATAATGCTGTTAATGCTGTGTTTACCTATGGTTTGGGGGAGAAATCTAGAGGGCTAGCACAGAGATATAAAAGCAAGAAGTTTTAATCTCCATGGTTTTACACATATGATCCTGTATATGTTACCCACGATAGTGGTTTCTAGTCCTTTATTTTAAATTGGACTGAGTCTGGAATGAAACAATTCCATTTTTCTTACATGTCAACTTCAATTTTTCAAGAGGTTATCTACTGCACCATGGTTAATCTCCTTAACTGGTCAAAGTGAATCAAGTACTTAAGTATGATAGCAATGCAGAAGAGTTTGGCATAAATATTTTCTTAAAGTTATCATCCTCCAGATAGAACGTGAAATTTTAGTACGCGTAACAACACTCAGAAGCAAAATTATGTAACTGTCATCTTACAAGGAGACGAGACTAACTTTTGTAATTTCACTTAAGCTGATTACCGTCCTTAGGCTGAACAGGCAAGAATATTCAGCAAAACCAATCATTGTGCCATCAGCTTATATGTTTGAAAAGCTCTGAGTAAAAATTTGTCCCAAAAACCATACTCTTTTGGTTCTCTTTTGGTCTTGGACAGTTCTTGGAAAAGAATTTTCAAGATAACCAAAACTAAGCCTACATGACGCATTTTTTTTAAACGTTAATTAAAACGTTAGAATTATTTCATTACAGATGACCAAATACAGTTCCCACAAAACCCGAGAAAGGATTTTTTTTTTGTATCTATCACATCATTCAAAATCACATATGATTTTGAATGAAACCGAACAGCTAAAGCAAAAGCCATGGGAAAATATCTGAGATAATGATACACGAAAATGCGTCAAACTTACGGTTTTCTAACCTACGGTTAGAAAACATGCGGCAACTAGCATCAGAATGAACCCTAAATGAAAATAATGGACAAAGAATTCTGCGGTTAGAAGATAAACAATAGGGATGATCACATCGAATCGCAAACGAAATCTGCGGTTAAAAGAGAAGCGACAGTGACAGTCACAACGACTAAAAAATCGATCATATTTTGATGCATTGACAGGAAGGAGGAATTGAATTCACGCTAGAATTTCTTAATTCAATTGAAATTGCTAGTTTGACAGCTTATGACTTAGAGCTGAAAAATAACACAATGAAATGCTAATGCGTAATAAGAGAAAAGCCTACCACTTGCCGAGTAACGGGACCTGGGGAGAAGCCCGGACTCCAGGTAATATACATCATAGCGGGTACGAAGACCAGCCATAATTATGAATAAATGGTCTAATAAAAATAATTACTGATCAAAAGCTCATAGACTATCTAACATAACTACATTGGTATATACCAAAAATAAGCCAAATTATTCAGTTATATGCTTAAGTTTTTTTTTCAATTTTTAAAGTTTAAATATTTGAACAAAAATACTAGCCGTGCAGCGTTCAAAACTGATTTGCAGGTAATAAGCTCAAGCGGGCTTCAGAAATAAGCTTAAAAATCTCGTTTTTGTTCTCTAAATCTTCTCGAATATTATGATTTTAAGTTAAATCATGATATTTATTTATGAAAATGTAGTACGTACATTATTCTTGTCTGGGATTGACAGAATCATTTCTATTAATACTGCCATAAATGTTGTTACATTGCAAAGAAAAAACAACCCACCGTAGATTTGACTTTGAAATGTTAGCACAATAATTGGATACTGATAGAACAAGATTTAGAGGTTTTGAATTCAGGACTTTTGAGTAATTATTGATTAGTTTTGCACACTCCTTGCAGGAACTAAAAACGTTTACACTTAGCTTGTAAGAACTTTCCTAACAGTCATTGTCCGTGTTTACTAGTCTTGTCAAACCGTGAATGGTACTAAATTGTTTGTCAGGAGCATGTCTTATCTGAAGCAACAGAAACACTAAGAAATGGTAGTTTGAAAACAACATATGTGTCAAAAGAATTTATTCTATTGTTGATTACGAGTGTCTCAAATTTCTTAAGCTTGAACTTTCTAGCCAAAAGTTATTAGCATAAGAAAATATACTAAACTTTAATATAAAAAAATATAAAAAACATACATACTTTTAGAAAAAGAGGCAAACATTCCCCAAAAGGGATGTGCCTTTCGTTTGAATTACAGTATAAAATTTGTGTTCATTTCAAGCATTGAAACATTTTCAAGCTTTCTTGGACTTTTTCCAGACATCGAGACTTATTTGAGGCATTGGAGGCTTCCCTTCACCTGATGAAATATATTTGGACAAAGTATTCAATAAGGATGCAAAGGGGGTCAGAGCTCCCCAGTTATTGAGGGGTTATTTTGAGCGCCAAAGAAACGATTTAATTCATGTGCTTAATGACACAGAGAAGAAACGGATGGGCGGTGGAAGAATCCCAAAAGAACAATATTTACCCCAGTCAATCCAGTTGACTGACATTGCGCATGCTAGAAATATGACCGAATATACATATGAATGAATAGGAACTTCGTACAAAATGCAAAGTCGACATCCAGTGTTGAATTCATTTTGGTTGAATATAAATACAATGCTAATACTAAGGTACAATATTTTGTCATTTGGAAAATATGGTTGTGTTCGTGATGTCTGTCTATTGGATCGGTTGCGAATAACCCTACAAATCACAGTTGTTTTTTTTTACTATTCTGGTGAAAAGCAGCCTTTCAAGGAGGCACACTTGTGCCTCTATAAAGAGGCGACCCACCACAATGTTAAGCGATTTCAGGTCCTAGAGGTCGCAGAGAGACGGCGGTAATTGCATTTTGTAGCCCAAGCTCAAACTAAGAAACTTGCAAAATTTCATCCTCCTCCGACTTTATCTTCATGGGGTAAACTGGGCCGGAAGTTTGGACCCTCTCACCACAGCCCCCCTTTAACGTTGTTCGATTGGGCTGAAATTTAGAGGTTAAGCTTTCCTAGGGCCCGGGAGCTTATCCTCGAAATTTCAGCTCAATCCGATCACTCCTTCCCTGTTTTCAAAAAAAAACAAATATAGCCACTTAAAATTCATCATCATCATTTTTTTTTTTTCTTAGCCACGCCTACAGGCCACAGTTGGCAACGGATCCGGTTGAATGAGGACTCATTCGAAGCAGAATTCGACCTGTTAGGGCCTTTTGATATTTTCAGACCGAAAAAATTATCCCCCGAATTTACATTTACGAAAAACCTCGTTTTCCTATATTAGCCCATGTTAATTTTTCCCACCACAACCCCCCTTTAACGTTGTCTGATCGGGCTGAAATTTGGAGGATAAGCTTTCCTGGGGCCTGGGAGCTTATCCTCGAAATTTCAGCTCAATCTGATCACTCCTTCCCTGTTTTCCAAAAACCACATATCAAGATTTTTGGGAATTTGCTTGCGTCGAAAATAGCTTCCATTTGCTAAACAACAATTACTATTGTGTTTGTATAGTTCAGCGCTTGATACTCCAGACTGTCAGGCGGAAAAGCCGGGTTCAATTCTCCATCAGAGCAACTTTTTTATATACTGAATTTAAACTTTTAAAAAGAAACTCTTTTTTTTTTAAATTATTTGAAAAAATTTACGTTTTCTAAAGAGTTAAAGAGGCTGAGTTACAAGGTCGACCCATAAAACGTACAGGGATTAGGAGGCACAGTTGGGGGGCTGTTAAAGAGGCTGAGTCACAAGTTCGAACCTTAAAACGTACAGGGATTAGGAGGCACCCTGTACGACGTGATTTGAGTATTCAGAATTATTAAAAGCCTTAACACAAGAATGTTCAAGAGCGGGGGGTTTGGGGGGCGGCAGCCCCCCAACTTTAACTCCTGACACGATCAGCTAACAGTTAGTCAAGCAATAATAAGTAATAAACTGTACAAAAACGTGCAGAAATTATTTGAAAAAAAACTAACGTTTTCTAAAGAGTTAAAGAGGCTGAGTTACAAGGTCGAACCTTAAAACGTACAGGGATTAGGGGGCACAGTTGTGGGGCTACCGCCCCCCAAACCCCCCGCTTTCGCAGCCTTTAAATATAAAAAAAAATTCTTTAAACTGAAAGTAAGGAGCGACATTAAAACGAACAGAAATTATTCCGTATATGAAAGAGGCGACCCACCACAATATTAAGCGATTTCAGGTCCTAGAGGTCGCAGAGAGACGGCGGTAATCGCATTTTGTAGCCCAAGCTCAAACTAAGAAACTTGCAAAATTTCATCCTCCTCCGACTTTATCTTCATGGGGTAAACTGGGCCGGAAGTTTGGACCCTCCCACCACAGCCCCCCTTTAACGTTGTCCGATTGGGCTGAAATTTAGAGGTTAAGCTTTCCTAGGGCCCGGGAGCTTATCCTCGAAATTTCAGCTCAATCCGATTACTCCTTCCCTTTTTTTCAAAAAACCAAATATAGCCACTTAAAATTCATCATCATCATTTCTTTTTTTTTTCTTAGCCACGCCTACAGGCCACAGTTTGCAACGGATCTTGTTGAATGAGGACTCATTCGAAGCAGAATTCGACCTGTTAGGGCCTTTTGATATTTTCAGACCGAAAAAATTATCCCCCGAATTTACATTTACGAAAAACCTTAGTTTTTTCAAATAATACACATAAACAGGTTAGACATGATTTGTTATGAAAAATATCTGCGCGTCAATTTTCATAACAAAGCATGTCTAACCTGTTTATGTGTATTATTTGAAAAAAACTACGTTTTCTAAAGATTAAAGAGGCTGAGTTACAAGGTCAACCCTTAAAACGTACAGGGATTAGGAGGCACAGTTGGGGGGGCTGTTAAAGAGGCTGAGTCACAAGTTCGAACCTTAAAACGTACAGGGATTAGGAGGCACCCTGTACGACGTGATTTGAGTATTCAGGAATTAAAAGCCTTAACACAAGAATGTTCAAGAGCGGGGGGTTTGGGGGTGGCAGCCCCCCAACTTCAACTCCTGACACGATCAGTTAACAGTTAGTCAAGCAATAATAAGTAATAAACTGTACAAAAACGTGCAGAAATTATTTGAAAAAAACTACGTTTTCTAAAGAGTTAAAGAGGCTGAGTTACAAGGTCGAACCTTAAAACGTACAGGGATTAGGAGGCACAGTTGGGGGGCTGCCTCCCCCCAAACCCCCCGCTTTCGCAGCCTTTAAATAAAAAAAAAATTTAAACTGAAAGTAAGGAGCGACATTAAATCTTAAAACGAACAGAAATTATTCCGTATATGAAAGAGGCTGTGCCCTCCTCAACGCCTCGCTCTTTACGCTAAAGTTTTTATTGTTTAAAAAAAGAGTTGTGAGAAAGTAAAACTTTAGCGTAAAGAGCGAGGCGTTGAGGAGGGCACAGCCTCTTTCATATACGGAATAATTTCTGTTCGTTTTAAGATTTATGTCGCTCCTTACTTTCAGTTTAAATTTTTTTTTTTTTTATTTAAAGGCTGCGAAAGCGGGGACTGTGCCTCCTAATCCCTGTACGTTTTAAGGTTCGACCTTGTAACTCAGCCTCTTTAACTCTTTAGAAAACGTAGTTTTTTTTCAAATAATTCATAAAAGGCTGGATCTGTTCCAGTATTGTAAAATGGCACCATACATTCATTCTTCCGATCCCCAGAAAGAAGAACCCGCCTGTATGGCCTCATTGCGGCGCAGGGGCAACCTTTTACGAGTTTGTCTGTTCAGAACCGTCACTTCTGACAGAGTTGCACGTTAACCTCAAGGAGTGGCATCACTAGAGGAAATTATAGCCTAGTGAGCGTTACAGCACTGTCATCTGATATTCTGAGCAGTGTTGCCAGGTTTTTGGCATAACGTATAGCCCAAAGAGGAGCAATCATTAGCCCAAAAATAGCCCAAAGTAGCCCAAAAATAGCGAACGCTATTATAACCCTATTATAGCGCTGTTATGGGTAAAACGAGGAGAGATACAATTGGCATATCAGATAACCTAAACTTAAGGATAGGTCAAAAGCAAAAAAGAGCTCTGTGAGCGAACAAAAATAACAAATCTCTTCTACGTATGACGTCGTAAAATTGACAAGTGCTTCCCTGAAAACAAAAAGGCAATGTATTCTTTAGACACTTGGTTTATTTTATACATACCATGATATCATTGAAAAACAATGTTATGTGAGCTTAAAAGAATACCTAGTAACAAACAGAAAATTCACATCTGCACTGTTTTGTTCCAAGCTTTTAGCATATCACTGGCGAATTTACCGGATAAATATGCTCCAGAGGCTCAGAGGCGATAATCGATAATACGTACAGCCCACTAAGTGGCTGTTTTTTTTCTAGCAGTGAGAGAACAACCTTTCTTCCATTTTTTTTTTTGCTTTCAGTAAAGCGCTAGTAAATCTATGACGGCACAAGTAGAGGGGTAATAACTTTGTTCGTTTTAAGTTTCAACTTCACTCTATCAACCCATTTAATCCATGGAGCGTATATACTTAATTATTATGTATTGTTAGGCATTCAATCCTTATCCGATATTTTAAAACCTAGAATAAAAGAAAATCAGACTGAAACCACAATTACAGAAAGTTTTATTGTTAATCTGGGTTAAAACTTACGAAATACAAGGAAATCCAATACATGAGGCTCTATTCTAGCCATGAGGCTCCTTAGCCGATCCTTAACCGCTTTGTTGGTCTTAATAAAAAACAGTTCGATATTTCGTCGTCAGGATGAAAGGTCGAACGACGTTTAAAAACGCTCTATAAGCGCAAATACTCAAGCAAAAAACATGTTAAAAGAAACACTGCAGAAATCCAATTAGTGAGCCACTTCGGTAAGAGGATCAAGATGTTTTTTATTGAAAACTGGAAAATCACAGGTACTGTCGCTTCAATGCCGACTAGTTCAAGTATTGGAATCTTTTGATTAACAAACGTGTGACGTGAACGATACGAGACTTTGGGCGTCTTTTTTCGCTATGTTCACCATTAACTAAGACACTTTTTATACCGCATTCACCGGACATGACGAAGAAAACAGACATAGAAGAAAAATATTAACTGGGGTTTTTCAAAGTACCCTTACTTTTCCATGTGCGAATATTTCAGCTGGACTTGCACCAAGAGTCTTCGGCGAGAAAACTCTGCATCTTCCATGAGGCTCTATTCTTTTGCACTGAAGACAGTTGGTGGAAGTCCAGCCGTAATCATTAACGCGAGTCCGATGATAGCGAAAAATACGCCCTGAGTCTAAATAATTAGAAGCAAAATATTATCCAGCAACAAATGCACCACAGAAAAAATACACAACTGTGGGTTATCACTCCTCAAAAAACTCATCTAACAGTTCAAAAACCGCGATGTCTTCATCTTCAGTTTCAGCATTACTTTTTTCGCACTTATACATAGAGCTGTCGAACCTTTTGAAACATTGCTTTCGAAGGGATGAAATTTTTGTCAACATTTTTCATCCCCATGAAGGCACCCTCTAATCAATAATATCGCCGAAAGCAGCTTCAGGCCCATTCTATTCCTAACTTTTGTCTTAACGCAGTTCATTATACTAAAAACCCGTTCAACAAACGCGTTCGACACTGGTAGTGCCAAAATATTGAGTACAGAGGCGGCGAGTTCTCTGAAACAATATTCTCCCCCTGCATTTGTGTATTGTACACAGCGACCCAAATTGTTCAGAATTGAGAGATTCACTTTTCTCAACCACCAGTGTCCAGTCGATAGACAGCAGTCTTCTCCACTGATCTTCTATTAGTTCCACTTTCCGCAAGTTTTTATCTGGCACTGGCACAAGAAGAGACAAAGGTAGGTTATCAAAACTGCAACGAGTCTGACTCAGACAGTGCTCTGGTGATAACAAAACCACAGTTGAAAGCAATTTCATGTGTGAAGGGACTCTTTTCTTCACCTCTTCACACAATTTCTTCAGAAAGTCATAGCATCTTTTTCTAAGTTCACTCTTTTGTTCATCTGGAACTTTCGAGTTTATCAATTCGACGGAAATTTGGTTCCAAGATCAGCAAGTGTAACATCTAAAAAGTTTTCTTCTATCATTTCTATTTCTAGCAACTGAGCGGTAGTCAGTTTTTCGGCCCCTCTCACTACACGACGGAATAATGTAGAAACAAATGATTCAAAATCTTTGAACAACTTGGCTGGGTCGACAGAAGTCTGCTGAAATAAGAGGCTCATTCTGGTGAATTCTTTTGTAATAGGAAGCAGAAATGTCAAAAAGAAATAGTTCACATCATCCTCGTACATCATCGAAAGCGTGTTCGCAGTAAAACATCGCTCAGTCTGCGCTGCCCTTTTGAAGTGAGTCTTCAACTCAAGCCACTGCTCAAGAATCATATCAATGGCAGCCTCTCTGGCGAGCCAACGAGTGCCACTGAGCTGCAAAATCTTCTTTGGCTCTTTTCCCGTACTATTGATCAAGGAGTATATTTGACGATAAGCCTCCCGTCTGAGAGGGCTATTGCTGAACCAGTTATAAGTCTCTCTTAGCAAAAACTCTATGTTTGTTGGCAAAACTTTAGCTGCTGCTGACATGCACAAGTGCAACGAATGGCAAATGCATTTGATCAAAACTAGATCAGGATTATGCTCCCTTAGTTTAGTAAACAAAGAGCAGTTCTGTCCAACCATATTACTGGCACCATCAGTTCCTAGTCCTGTAATATTCTCCAGCTTCAATTTAATTTTGTTTTCAATGAAGTCCTTCAGTCCATTATAAAGGTTCTCAGCTGTAGCACTATGAATCTCGACAAGTCCTAGGAAACGTGTCACTATTTTCTTCCTTCTATTGCAAAAGAATCTAATACATACAGCCATGTATTTGTGCGTTCCAACATCTGTAGACTCATCCAATATCAAAGAATACTTGTTATTACAATCTTGCACTATTTCTTCTAGTAGACTAGGTGCAATCACATGCACAATCAAAGCACTGCATTTCGTACGATGTAGTCTAAGTCGATCTGTTGGTTTGGCAGCAGAAGTAGCAGTTGAAGATATAATGACATTAATCAGTTCTCCTAGGTGGTCTACCGTTCTAACAGATGAGTGGCAAGCAATGTGACAGGCAATGGCAAGCTTGTGTTTTCTTCACTTTGTCACTTAAAACTGTCACATGGCCATCAAGTGTCTTGCAACCTTTTGACGGGACCTGTTGCATTGACTTCAGTCTATGTTTTTGAGAGCTAGCATGCACTGACAGGTCATTATGATGAGCCCTAATTTCTTTTCTGCACGCCGTACAGTATGCTTTTGACTCATCAGTTGGGCATTGCTTGACCCAAGGAAATTCATTCTCCCACCTTTCATTATATGTTTTGGCATACTTCGCCCATTTTCCCATGGCGACAATCTGAAAAAAAGGGATGTTTTACCAATAAAGCAAAACTGGCTGGTGGGGGAAAAACCACCTGCTTGTTCTAACCATCTAAAGCAAACTGCTGGAAAAGCATGAACAACTTTTTTGTGTCTATCTGCTGCAGAAAAGTCTTAAATGAAACAGGAATAGGTTTTTTACCCTTTCATTTAAAGCTTAGTTTTGGCTAGAAAGTCCTGAAATTATTAATTAGCAAGCACATCAAGCTAACTGGGGATTTGCATCAACTGAATTTTTCTGATTGTCCCATGCACTCAAGAATATTAAGCTTCTGACAGTTATAGTTTTACATGAAGTATAATTTAATTTGGCATATTGTCTGATAATCCAAAACATACCCCATCAACATCATTGTCAATCTAACCAGCTAGCAAGTTGGCAATTATTATTAAAAATTGGCAATTACACCAAAATAAACAAATTGTCACCCATTTTTAGTATGAGGGTTCTTTATAACCATTAACCATTTCACTCTGATTTTTAGTAAGCCAGAAAGAGGAATTATATAGTTTTTTGTATAGCCATTAGGGTAACGGAGCTGGTAGACGGCCAGGTCATAGTAGCCAGACAGTCAAACAGAAATAAATTTAGAACTCATTCGTTTTCTAAGAGATAGGTTGGATTTTTTTTTTTTCCTTGATGGCCAGCAACACTGCTGATATTCTGGCATAAAAAAAAACAACTCAAGATGTGGTTTGACAAATTTTTAATAAAATTTTATTTGTTTGAATTTCCGACTACTCTGACCTGGCCGACTACCAGCTCCTTTACCCTATGCTACTTTCGTGTAACCATAACCATCAAGTATTTCAAGCTACGAGCTGTTCGGCTCATTTAAGGGAAGGAAATTGAGGAATCCAAACTGAAGCAATCAACAAAAAAACTTTAATTTATCTTTAAAACCTCTTTTCCTATTTTACCAGATGCTGGAGTTAAGCAGAAGTAAGGTAACATAAAAGCAACAAGCAACCATCAAAACACAAGTTTTGCAATGTCCATTTTGCTATTATGAATCTTAAAAAAATTCTGTAGAAACTCAATACTGGTACATTAGTGTCTAGCTGAGCCTTTCCTCTGTTTACTGATTTACTCTGAATATTTTCTGGTTCCTTCTCTAAGCAAATGCTGAAAAACTAAGGTCAGGTAGCCTATATGGTTTTCAGTCGAACGATGCTCTGCTCACAGTCCAGATAAACATGTCCTTCTGTGTGTACAATATAGTATGGTATAGGAAGAAGAGAGATACCGTGAATCTTATCTGCTCCATATCTCCTTCATGCTTGACCAGAAATTAATAATTTTCACACAGCAGGTAAAGCAGACCAGATATTTTCAGCTGTGTAAAAATTTTACACTTCTGGTCCAGCCTTGGGAAGATATAGTGCAAATAAGATTCACGGTATCTGTCCTCGGTTAATTTGGAATATAGGACCATAATGAGATAGCTAAAAAATAAACATACCATTCGACTCAAAATTCAATGCTGTGTCCAAATATAGCAATCATTTCCGGCGGAAACTCATCCCTTAGATTCTACAAATCAAGCTTTTCGGGGATACGAAGGGATTCGGGGCGCGGCCATGGGGTTGTAGGTGGGGTGGCCTAGACCTCGAATACCGAGTGAGCCGAAAACTAAACCGAAACTAGGTTTTTTTCCAATCCCAGAATCTGGAAATTCCAGAATTTTTCAAAATTTCTAGAATCAATTTCCGCCGGAATTTATTGTTATATTCGGATAGAGGATTGAATTCTGAATCGAATGGTATGTTTATTTCCTAGCTATCTCATTATGGTCCTATATTCCAATTTACCCTGTCCTCTTCCTGTACCAACAAAATTTAGTGGCCCCTACTGGTGTCAGACGGGCTGGACAATGGCAGAGGTTACGTTTGAGTACTCTCTTTGGAGAATGGTTGGAATTAACTATGGTTATCTTATCTAAGCTAAGTTACTTCAGAATCTTGGCTCATAACAGACACAGCAACTCGGACAGCAGGTCAGTACAATTTACCTATCAATAAAGGAAAAAAAAAAAAGTTTTTCTACCTCTCCCCTTGTTCCAAGATTTTATCACTTTCTTGGCTAGAGAATGAGTCACACACTACTCACTGGTCTTTTCTTTCCGTTCTTCTTTGAAAGTTGTTGGAGCGTTGGAGCTCGGCAGTTTCCGCCACAGACAATCTACATGACAACTACAGACATGACATGATGACCGCTGGCTTTTTTGCATCGTGTCTCGGTCGATTTCGAAATTAAAAAACATGTTTTGTAAATATAGCCCAAAAATAGCAAAATGAAAGGGTTTTTTAGCCCAAAAACCCGCGTTGCGGGTTTTTGGGAATCTTACCCGCAAAAATGAAATTTTACTAGCCCAATTGGCGGAAACTAGCCCAATCTGGCAACACTGATTCTGAGTAAATGGTGCTTATTCTATATTTGTTTTGGGCGTAGGTTGCCTATCTCCCTGTGGGCTATTTTGCCTTAAAATGAGTTGTCTCCCCATCGCAATAGGATGTTTGCAGACATGAATATATCATAAGGTAGAGGGATATATGTAAGATTACTTGAGCAGAAGTAAGCGTGGGCATTGTCCCTTTGTTTCGAAGAAACAGACAAAAAAAAAAAAAAAAAAAAAAATCAGACCTTGGAACAAAACGAACATGTGAAACGAACTTGAAACAGAACATGTTGCCAAAAACCGAAGACTTTTTTCTGCTTCTCTTCTGTTTTTTCTTACAATCAAAAAATGTTTTTGTTCGAAAAATAGATATTTAAACAGTGTTTCCTTTTGTTTGCTAAAAAGCAGACTGAGTATTTCCGTGAATTAAACTGAACGCACCCTAGGAGTAAATTTCTCTTGATCCCTTAATGAAATAGCCTAAAAAAGGTATCACAGTTATACCATTTCGCGAAGTGCGTGTACTGAAGTCAGCAGCTCTCTTCAACTGTGTAATTTTCTCAGTAATGCAAGAACATCTTGATTTTCCTGAGTCAACATTTTCAGAGAATAAACTCGTGGCCTGAAATGGTATAAAAATATTAAAAAGAAAGGATCCTCAAGAAAAGAGCAAAAAACATACCGCATCTAAGTGATAATAAAACTGAAAAATAACATGGAAAATGTTTCTCGGCTGGTCATGTCGTCTACAAAATGCTGGCAGTAAGCGTTAACAGAGAAAGAAACATCTGGCAGGAAGGATTGTCTAGGAAAGTGACAAAAATTCATTACACTCTAAGCGGGAGTCATTTATCACAATTTTAAATATTTATCATGTGTAGGGTATGGTTCTAACTGAACTCAGCTCTTCTTTACCCAGTGGGTCTGCAATAATTTTTCTTAGTACTGAAATTAGCAATCAGCCTATCCAATTTTAGATACCTTAAACTTCTTTTGTACCGAAATGAACAAGCTGCTGCCGTTTTCGACCCATAGAGGCCTGATCCGGGCACTGAAGCCCGACTTCATTTTTCCACGAAGATGATAAGGTAATTTTAGCAAGGAATTGTGATATCTATCTACCTACTCTTATCCGGCTACTAGAGTAAGAAACCCAGTAGTTTGACGGCTAAAAGTTTGAATTGAGATTTGAAAAGTCTCAAAAGTTTTGAAAAAGTAAAAGCTATTTTATCAGATAGCCTAGCCAGATCTTCTTTAGCACGCTCGTTCCCATTTTAAAAACTACGCAAAAAAAATTTTCTCTTTTCACTTTGATTTAGTTTTGCATCATCCTCAACTTTCTTTGGATTTTAAACTTAAGTTTAGACGCTATTTTTACTAATTTTTAAACGGGGCTAAATGAAGAATTTTTTTAGATACTTTTTTTACACTAAGTTAAGGTCAAGTAATCCCAAAGGCTTTGCCATTTGAGCCGTTTAGACCGTAAATGCTAGACCAAGGTCAAATGCCTTCAGCACCTATATTTAATACGATGATGAAATTAGCTTTTATAACTTTCATCCCATAATGGCTGAGCGGTTTTAGGCAAATAGCCTTCGGTGTCTTGATTTTCAAATGACACAAAAAAGGAAAATAGCAACTTAATCCTCGTTTCTTTGGAGAAAATTTACTATGCTGCCGAATGTGGTTAAACAGAGAGGTAATCAATATAATTTATTATGTGTGTCTTTGCACAAGGAGGAAGGGGTGAATCCTAAAATTCTGATTGATAGAAGGCTGTTCATAACAAATGCTTTGGTGCTAGATGTTCTATGATTCATTTTTTACCCCATCTCAGACGTTAAGTGGAACGAGTCCACTTCTACTCCCGGTAATACCAACACTTGTAGCGTTAAAGGCAATAATTTATTCTTATTTCAACGGTGTTAATATTTTGGATTAAACTATGGCTATCAAAATCTCGTCACTTTTTTACACAGCCTGGGTTAAACCGATTGTGAATACTTCTTCCTTACATCGTCCTGTTTAATTTTCTTCCTTGCCATCCTCGTAAAAACAAAAAAAAATCGAAAATTTCTTAGAATTCCATCTATCTCGAGCGTCTTGCTCCTCTCTTGACCCACTGTTTCAGTCTTTTTCACTCTGAGGCGCATGAGAATTCTGTGGCAAACTTGTAAAATTTGCATAAAATATGTTCCAATTTCACAAGACCGAAATTTGAAAAATATATATTAAGTCTTTACTTTTTTTTTGTGTATGATTTCCTTAAGGCTACGTCGAAAACTTCTATATTTTTTATTTGGCTTAATTAACTGTATCTAAAGAATGAATGCTCTCTAATATTCGTTTCTGTTGATTGTAGTCTTTTTTTATTCTAGTTGTGGGATGTTGCTTAATCTCGAGAATCCTGTTTGTTCACATAAGCTAGAAATAGAAATGATAAAACCTTTTTAGCTATTATGGGGTGTCCTTTTGTATGATATGGTGTGTGTGATATGGATGTGTGATATGGATGTCCATCGTGTGATATGGTCGAGCGGTTCATTTTTAAGTCCTCTATCACTCAAAGTGATGAACGAAACTTCAGTTCCTTCACACAGCTAAAGTTTCAGGACTCCTGAAAAAACACATGCAAAACGATTTCTAGTATAGTTAAAGTTTTCAGGATTCAACAGCGAAAAATACGTATAGAAATTTTCTACATGGCTACTTTGATAATTCCTTACAATAGGGATCGCTTTTTCACAAAGGTTGTACGGATTGAAGTAAGCTTTTTGAGGTACCCAAAGCTTGCTGTACATGTCCAAATCGGAATTTCCAATACAGTAGTTCATATTTCAAAGTGATAATGGTTTCTCTCTATCTTTTATGCTAGCAACTATAGGGTTTATATGACTGATTATATCCAATGACTTCAGGGAGACTTTGTAAATTTCAGAGAAAAAATTCTTTCTTGCCGTTATCCATCTAAAGATGACGAAAATGAAAAAATAAAACCGAAATATTATGGATTCTGTTGTGTTTCTCATCTTGCCAATTAGTGTATATCTTTTCTTCTCGTTTCTCAGAAGTCATAAATTCCAATCAGAAATTTTTTTTTTTTGAAAAAGTTAAAAAAGTTTTTTGAAAAATCTTAAAATTTAAATCTTGTTACATTTAACCTGTCACATCAAGGTGTTTGAAACAATAATGAATTTCATTGGTTAGCTTGGGTTCATCCTATAGTTTATTTTTAAACCATAAAATAATCAAGGTGAAACCTGAGAAATTGGATCTAAGCGACTCGTAGTGGTATAAGGTGGCAACTCTCGACGGATAATATACCTTAAATATCTCAGTATCAATATCAAAAATTTGCAACAAGCTCCATTGCGAAACTTGTCTTGATTAAATGAAAAAATATGTTTTTTCAACTGAAAGTATGGAGCAGCATCAAAACTTAAAACGAATTAAAATTATTACGTATATGAAGGGGGACACCCCCTCCTCAATACCTCACTCTTCACGCTACAGTTTTTTTTGTATTTTAAAAAAAAACTTCTTATTGTTCTAATTAAAACCGCCATTATGTTTCAGGAGTCGTTCTTAAAGAATTGTGACAAAAGGTCAAACTTTACCGTAAAGAGCAAAGCATTGAGGAGGGGAGACTCCTCTTATATACGTAATAGTTTCTGTTCGTTTAAAATTTTGATGTTGCTCCTTACTTTCAGTTGAAAAAAACTTGTTTTTTAAAATTTAATTTCAGATCGTTTCTTAAATAATAACGGGAGATCTGGCTCCCCCTCCATGAAAAATTTCTTCTTCCCATGGAAAACACCTCCATGGAAATTTTATCACATGTAAAATACCCCCTACCAGGATCACCCACCCCCCAGATAATTCCATTCTCGCATCCAGATTAATGGCAAAGTCGGCCCTCTCTATGTGAAAATCGATGTTTCATAGGCAGCGCAATAACACTGCCTAAGTAAAGAACGGTGTGGGCACAATATATTACTTATCTTTTTTTTGCTTTTTCTTAGACCAGGGCACTTCGCTTGACAATTTCGATACCAAAGCAATTCAAAGTTATTCAAAATGCTGATGCTGATTGCTAGTTTTTGTGTTCAAGGAAATCAATAAAGTGTGTGCAGATGACATGATAGTGTCTCTCTATATACAAGTTACCAATAAGGTCTTGCTAAAGTTATTATGCTATGAACACAGAAATTATTATATTATCAAAAGGAGTCAGGTTTCTGTTGACGTACAACCTCCACCACCAGGAACCAGTTATGTAAAATCTTAAGAAATGTTTAAACATTTTTTTTTTCTTGAGAGTATCGATGGCTGCCTTACCTTTTATACAGGCAGATGCCTTCACGTAAGGTATTTTGTTTATTTAAAAAAAAATGAAACAATTTCCAAAAAATTCCTAATTTTGTAAGATAAGAGAAGAAGAAACATTTAAGAGAAGAAATTAAAACCTAAAACGAACAAAAATAATGTTTCTATGTAAGTAATCTATGAACACTAAAAATTAGCAATTTGCATCACCGTTTTTGAATACCTATGTATTGCCTAGGTACGAAAATTGTCAAACCGCTGCCCCGAATTAGATCCACAGAGACTTATTCGGGTAGCTAGGAACTGACTTCAGTTTTGCCAGAAATTTTGTTGTTGTTGACAACTCCTAGAGGAAGTGGACAACAATAGCTGTTTGTAGCCCGCACAGTTCACTGTGGTAGCCCGTCAAAGGAACTATTACTTAAACATGTACTGGTCACAATAGCCTTTGGCATAGAAACAAGCAAAAGCACTTTCAATAAGTATGTTGACTTCTTTTCCTGAGATCCTACTTCGTATACATGATATGTTTAAGTTTGTGGTTCCGCTTGACAAGCAAAGTAATCACACAGATTAATTTCAAACCTGACGAACTTCTCTTGATGTCTCTTTTATTACCTCATTCTACCGGACGGAAGTGAATCGGGTTCATGACTTGTATTTTAAATTTCGATGAAAGCTTATTTGTCTAAATTTATCAAGCAGTTCTTGCAAAGCAAAGAATGACGTGGCTCAATAGAAACCAAAGCTCTAAAAACGGAGTTTTGGTAGCAATTAATATATTCGAGAATCGGCTTATTATGCTAGTTCCAAATATATAAGATTTATTAAGCTTAGTATTACCCATAATTGGCTGTGAGCCTGAGAAAATTTAACTAATTTTCGAAAAGGGGGAGGGAGGTAAATACCCCCTAAAATTCAAAGAATAGTAATGAAAATTACACAATCAGATTCAACGTATCAGAGAGTAGTGGGGCCACTCTGCTTTCAAGCAGAGCCCGCCCCAGATTTAAAGCAGAGCCCTTTGACGTCATGGCAAGCATAGGGAAAATAACATCGGATTTCTTGCCGAGCCCTCTGACGTCACGCGACACACCTGTACAATGCGGTCAGCTTTTTTTAGGCGTAATTCCCGCCCTTGGCAAGAGTTCAAAGGTTACGTCAGGTGTTTATTCCATGACACATCCTTTTCCCTGTTTCTAGGCAAAATCATGTCTAGACACGTTCCCAGGTGGTTTAAAACTATTGATCAAAAATCAGTTTCTTTCTGGAAGTGGGACAGTCAACATGGATGCTTATACATTATTGAATATTAAAAGTGTTGATGAAAAGGGACCTAGAGTGCCTAAGGTGGCGGTAGAAATTACAAAGGGTTCTTGACTAACCCTAGAATGGGACAAGATGTATAATGGATATGTTATAACATTAAGCAAATTCAAGTCGGAAGAACAATTGTGTTTCGCGGCTAAGGTGAATATAGTGCATATACGGAGACTACAAGATGAATTAAATGCGCTGGCGGAATATATTGAAGAGAACCATTTATAGAAAACAGTCTGTATTTGGCAGTGAGAGTGATGATTTCTGAAACAAAAAATCTTATGTAATCTAGTAAAGTTGGAAAAGTGGTTAGTTTTAGATGATGACTTTCAGGAATTATCTCTTCAAAGAAAGATATTTTCTGGAGAAAACGACATAATGGGAAACGATTCCCCTTCTTTGGACTATTGTAGTCGCGGTCCCCCAGGCTTTTTCTCATTTTGTAGACATATTGATTGAGACAAAATAAATGATATTGTGGCTTTGCTCTTAACCGCTACATAGATGGCCATTTTTTAACGCTCCTAGGAGACATTTTTCTTGTTTGAGAGTCAGTTTGTTTTTGGAAGTGGAGCAGTGAACATTGTAAAATGTTTTACACATGCCCATTATGCTTGTATACTTTGGGCAGCTGGTCATCCTGTGAAAATTGTACTTTTGCTGATGACTATAATGAAAAGTGTAAATTATGCAATCCATGTAAATTGCATAGAGGATATGCAGTGCAAATTAAAGACTGTAATTCTTGTCTTGAAGAAAATTTGTGACTCTCATAATAGAGGATTCTTATGCTCCAATTGTCACTATGATATATGCGATCAATGGGAAAATACTTATCCTGGCCTGATTGCGAAAAACACTAAACGTGAGTTCAGTTTTTTTTAAGAGACTGGTATCGTCGTGGCTTTAAATTATTTTGGGAAGAAGAACCCGGTCTACGCTTCAATTACTGGAATAATAAAAGAGTCTGGTTTTTACGATATCACTGTGAAAATACTGGCTACTTTGATGATAAACCTACAGACTTTTATTTGGCTGTTATGGAAATTGATCTATCATATGAAAATGTTGTATGTGACATTGCTTCAAATAAGCTAATAGAAACACGTGAATTTTATCATATGAATCAGAGTAGTATTATTGACTTTACAAAGAGATTGAATAAAAATGAAGATACCCAATATTGCAGAAAATGTGAGCCTGACTTTGCACGTCAAAATGAATACAAGTTGAATCCTGACGAGCTAGCACCACTTATCGTTTCGGATGATTACCTATACGTAGAAGAAAAATCTAAAGGACACAGTTTTTTGTTCAAAATTTTATTAAAAAACAAATTTACATACATTTTTAAAGCATTTCACTTTTAGGGCATTCAAATTTATATTATAGAGGTAAGAAAGAGTATTTTCAACTAGAAAGTCGTTCAATCAAGGATTGTCACCATGTATCTTGATAAATTCCAGGTAAGTATGTCCGCGACTTCGAAAAATAAAATATAATAGGAAATGAAAACAACAGCTTTTCGCTGATAAATCTTGTATCTGCTTCCTATTTTTATTAATACATTTTCAACTCTGCTCAAGGAAATTTTTAATATGAGATGTGTAGAATGTATACGGCAAGCCAAGCGGATCAAAAAATACTATATTGCTTCTTGTTGGAAAGATGTAAAACCAATGCCCTGTCTTTAGACTCGATGAACTGGTATTAATAACAATTAGGGTATTGTCAACATATTTAATATGCTCCAGGAAATCTGAAGGTATGCAATAGGATTTATATTTAGACATGTAGGGTTCCATGTTAAATACATCGATTATTTGTTCCGTGTTCCTGGCGCCAAGTCTAATAAAACACTACCGCCAGGAGTAATTTCCCAATAAGTTTCAAATTGATTTAGCGAGATTAATGCAATACCTTCCTCCAATGGTTTGGCAAAGGTGCACTATAACCGTACATTTCCTGTCCAGACACACACTCATATCTTGAGTACTGGAAAAATCTAATACAATGATGCCATGCGTTTTCGCAAACATTTCTTCACTTAAACCATTTTCGAACAATTGAGGATCTCGATCTAGGGATTGCATTTTCAATTCATAGGGAGTCCTATAGGATCTATCAGAGGATATATAGCAGAGTAGGATTCCATTTACTTTACATACAGAGATGAAAGCCCAAATAATTCAAATTTATACGGGGAATCTGTCCATGATCCAACAGCGCTAGCACATTTTACAAAAGCCAATGCCAATTTTGAAGTAATTTTGTCATTGATTAATGATGAAGCGGTATAGGTAGGCGTACCTGTAGCTATAAGACGCCGATTCGTGATTGTATGAGGCACGAGCAATTTGATATTATTTCCAGCATATCTTAATTTTTCAATTGCCAATGCCACAGAAACTCATAACTTGTTATTTTCGTACATGAAGTATTGCCGATGTGAGAGAGACTGTTACATCGCGTGCAGCGTCCAGTACTTTTTGCATAATATAGTTAGACGGTGCGAGTTTTATATTCATATCCAATGCACGCATATCTCTCAACTGCTTATAGGACATTGGTGTCATGAACTTGAATTGTGTATAACTTGCATAATTTGAAAGATAATTGCTCGTGCTCACCAAAGTTCCATTTATGTAGACACTTATTTGTCGAAATAAATTATGTAGCACAATTTCGTAGGATAACCCCTCAGTGGTACTTGGTTTTTCATTGTTCGATTTTTTAACAATTGCATTTAAATCTATAAATGTCGAATTCAAATGAATAAAGTAGTCTTCATTAGAATAAATTTGAAAATGGATATTTTCAGAGAGCGGTTGTTGCGGGTAAAATCGTTTATAATATCCATGTTTTACACTGACATCTACATTTTCTGCATTGAAAAGATTTAGAGCTGAGGTGACTGAAGGGTCAATCTTTATGTGGTAGATCAGCCATTTTCTAGGAAAAGAAATTTTTCGATCTTTTTACTTTCTTTGATGCTTTACGCTTCTGAACTGACTTGAGACTGATGAGTGATGAGATCTCTCCCCTCCTTTTTGAGATCATTTACTCCGTTGCTTCAATCGCTCGCCAAGGGATCGCACGCTTGACCTGAGATTTTACGAAACACTTTCTTGAATATCTTTCCCAGAGCCCCAATCATGTAATGCAATAAATGCAGCCGTATTTTTTAATGTACAATATCTTGAAATTAAAATTCGAATAGTTCCTATTAAACGTTCAGCCAATGCTGCCTTTATAGGACTATGACTATGATAGAGTATTGTATTATATTTCAATAAAATTTTGTTTACATGGGGATTAACAAATTCACTTCCACGGTCTGTTTGAATTTTTTTATAAGAATCTTTTTTCAAAGATGGATTCAAGGGCTTTAGCAACTTCATTGCCTCTCTTTGACTGCAATAGAACTGTATATGCATTCCGACTAAAAATAATTATTACAAGTAAAATATACCTGTACGGTTTACTATGACGTCTTTGAATCGCGTCTAGAGTCATAAGATCTGCTTGTAATATATGCCGAGGGTAAAAGTCTTTAGTTTTTCGATAGTGATTACCATACACCCAATGATTTCGATGTAGAGTATAACTGGGTTCTTTTTGTAAATGCTCTTTTGCTAGCTTCTTTTTAATTCCGGTAATCTGTGCAAGTGTAGTCGGAGAACTTAAACTTCCGGGTTCTCCAATATTTTCATAGATACCTTTCAAAATTTGATCCATTTTGATCGTAACCGTCCGCTACCTCTTTGTATACTACCGGGTGAATCAATACGTCTTCGCTTTTGTCTAGTTACCAGTTTCAAATCACCAGTAGGTGTGCTTTCCAAGAAATATTTAAAATCACCTTCTACCTTTAATGGACTATGTTCTTGCTTATTACCGATAAGACTTTCAGGAAAATTTGACGACTTTAAAAAAATTATATAAATGACTATCAAAGGATTCAACTCTTTTACGATTCGCAATCAGATCCGATAAAAATCGATTAAATTGTAAGGCTTGCCCTGGATTATAACTTCATTCTTTTTCTCATTAATTTGTTCATTTTCAGCGAGATACGCCAAGAGTCTTGTACCTTGTTCACGATAGGATTGAGGCAACAAGTCTACAACACTTGTTAATAAATCTTCCTTTTTCGGTGTTTCACTGTTATCAGAAGGTTGATCAATGACATTGACTTTAAGCGGTCTTTCAGGATAAGGTTTATGCTTATTGACACGGCGAAGGGCGTTTTGAATCAAAATTAATTTTTCATCATCAGCAATTCTGTCATTGTTAATAAATTTATCAAGATTTAGGGCAAGTTCAATTGGTGTTAATTTATAGGGTTTAGCCATTTCTAGAGAATAGTGTTTACAAGTCCGGTAATTATCGGTAGTAACACTGAAAAGAAATTACAACCCGCTTGAACAAGACGTTTTCTTTTACAATTTGTTTTCTCTTTGCAAGCTATAGCACGTACAAGTAAACGATGTTGCTTATTCTGTTGCTTAACACGATCTGACAGCTGAACATTACCTTCCGTTAAATTTCCTTCCGTTACATTACCTTCCTTTAAATTTCCGTTAAAAAAATTTCATATCGTAAAAATGGTGCCTTTCAATTCAATTATTCAGAGGAAGAGGGTAAAATCTACATTGGTTCGCCCATTGACAATGAAAAGGTTATTCTCAATGATAATCTAAGAGAAGTGCTTGGTTTTAAACATAATGTAATCAACGGCAAAATGGCAGGAAGCACCAATGGCATGAATCGTTTCATTTTTGCAGAGTATTCGCCCGCCTTCTCTTCAGACAGTTGTATATTTTAAATCAGTAAGAGTTCACAATAGTCCCTTAGGGACATCAAGAATACACCAGTCAAATATTTCTGAAATCATCAGAAAATCTTTAGCGAACATCTTACATCATTATGCAATCTGTTTCACAATTGTCCGGGTTTGTTCAGACTTCATTGCTCCACATAAGCGCCTTAAGCCTATATTATTGCGCAACTAAAGTTCGTTCAACATCAATAGAGGATAATCTAGATAAAGTTCGTTCAACCTCAATAGAGAATGACCTAGATGAAGTTCGTTCAACCTCAAGAGTGCCCTATGGGATGGCGTAGGTAAAGTTCATTCAACTTGATACGCTTCAGTGGTTTCTATAGCAGCACGCAAAGTATAATAGAGGATGACCTAGATAAAGTTCGTTCAACCTCAGAGTGCCCTAGGGAATGGCCTTGATACAGTTCATTCAACTTGATACGCTTCAGTGGATCCTATGGCCGCACACAAATGGCACAGTGATTCCTATGGCCGCACGCAAATGGAACCTTACAATCTACTTATAAGGTTATTATGGAAGAGGTAGTCCTATAAACATCGGAGGAGACTTGCTCAACCCGAAATTGAAAGTTCTTGAAACATTTTAAAATTATATTTTTCAGTAAAGTACAAATCTATGTTCCCTTTTTAAGAATCCAAAGTAATCGAAGGACAACAAGCCCCGCTCCCCCCCCCCCCGCGCGTCCTTTGTCCTCAAATATATCTGATCACAATTTTGAGATAATCATTTTGTTTTGTTCAAAAATAGTCCGAATTTGATCCTCCCCCCCCCTCAGGAGAGAGCTGTAAGCTATGCAAGCTGCTATTTTTTTCCGAATTTGATCCTTTCCGTTTTAGTCATATGTAAAGTGAGAAGGGCACGACCTTTTTTTCCCTAAGCAAACAAAATTTTGTTTCTTGATTCTAACCCCAGGGTGTTGATGAGCATCAGGGTTTTGATATTTATTCCTTAGGATTTTTTTTTAAAAAAGGCTTTAAAAAAATTTTTTCGTAAAGTACAAAAGCGAGCGGCTCGTTTTAAAGAGGCGCTGATTTGTGGTAGTTTTACGCTTGCTAAATGACGAAATTTTTTAAACCTTATTTTTGTTTTTTAATTATTAAAACACATTAAATTTTGTATTGAGGGGGCAGTTCCATCGTTAGTACATGTAACTTCAAAATTTCTTCATATATCCCCATTGTAATTTCACCACAAATAAAAGCAAAAAAAAAACATAAAATACTTATGACCAACGCCAACGGCCGCTTTTAACGTTTTTAAGGAAGAATTCGAAGGCTAAGAATATGCATCCTCGTTGAGCTTAAAGAGGCGCTAAATGGACGAAATTTTTTTAAACCTTTGCATTACATTAAAAGTTTGTATTCATTAAACGTTTTAAGGAAGAATTCGAAGGAGGACTATGCATCCCTCGTTTGTCCATTGTTTCCCTTCTTTTTATAGCAGAAGATGGATATATTTCCCGGCTGTTTTCTCGTTTTGGAGGCTATCTCTGACATACAATTATTTAACGGGAACTGAGATAAGATAAGAAGGAATAAATGACGCTAACAAGTGTTGTGAAGCGTTAGTAAAAATCTCTTTTGTCGGTGTAACATTTCTGAATCTAATGCCCTATTTAAATATTAATCCTTGCTTTGTTGTCCAGAAAAAAAAATTAGGATGCACGTGGCAAACACTATTTTGAATAATTTAGAACTTTCTATGAGAAAAGTGTGTTTTTACCCAGTTTTTAAACTGGGTAAACTGGGTATGAAAGGTTGTACCTTTCATAGTTGTAATAAAATCTGCAATTCATGGTTGCTGCTATAGCTATTACTTTGTAAAGAGTGAGCCAAGGCCCACAGCAACCAAAGATTAAAAAATTGATTTTGAAGAAACTTTACATGGTTTTTACATGTTTTTTACATGGTTTGAGTCAAATTAATTTTGTACGGCTTCTGCTAAATGAGAGAACAGCAAATCTTGGAAAGAAACTTGGTTGCATCAATTAATATCCTGAAAAATTCGAACCTCTTTTCTTCCATTGATTTACTTTTAAATTTTACACCACAGAGACACATCTCAATTCAGACAAAACATAAAACAGTTCGTGTCAAAAAACTGAACGTAAGGATTGACCCGGCTCACTGGTAACCGAAATTCTAAAAAACAGAATTTTGATACCAGTAGATATATGAAAAGAATTGGCTTATTATGTTGATTCAAGATATGTAAGTTTCATTAGTTAGTCTTACCCACCAAACGATAAGAGCCTGAGAAAATTTGCCTAATTTTTGAAAAAAGGGGAAACATCCCCTAAAAGCAAATAATCACAGTGAAATCACACCGTAAGATTCAGCGTATCAGAGAACCCTACTGTAGAGGCTTCAAGCTCCTATCTGCATAAATGTGGAATATTGAATTTTTTTTTTGCCAGAAGAAAGATCACGGATGCGTGTTTATTTGTTTTTGTTTTTTCCCAGGGGTGATCGTATCGACCCAGTGGTCCTAGAATATCGGGAGAGGGCTCATTCAAACGAAATTAAAAGTTTTAGGGCTCTTTTTATGTAGCCAAAAAGATTGGAAAGGGGGGAAAAACTAGGCCCCGTCTCACGCCCTTTTTTCTAAAAATCGTCCGATCAAAATATCAAGATAGTCATTTTGTTCAGCATAGTTGAAAGGCCGAACAACTATGTCTTTGGAGATAACATGACCCCCCCCAGGGCCCCTGGGGAAAGGTCCAAGTTATAAAGTTTGCCCATTGTTTACGTATAGTATTTGTTATTGGGAAATATGTATGCTTTTTTCGGGTGGAGGGGGCAAATTTTCCGCTAGGGGGATTTTCCACGGGGAGAAATTTCCATGGGGAGAGAAGTTTTCAGGGGGTAAATTTTTAAGGGAAATTTTACTCTAGGGGATTTGTCAGAATTCCTATATGAAATTCTTCTTATGTCTTGCTTTCTCTTTGTCGAGTCAATTTTCGCGAGGAGATGTTAATAGTGATTTTCCGGGGTAAATTTTCACCAGGATTGAATTGCCTAGAGGATGTAGCCTTGGGGAGGAGGGATATTTCGATGGAGGTGGAGCCAGATTTCCTGGCATTATTTAAAAAACGATCAGACATTAAATTAAAAAAAAAAAAAATTTCAACTGAAAGCAAGGAGTAAGACCAAAAATTAAAACGAACAGAGATTATTACGCGTATGAGGGGGGTTGCCCCCTTCTCAACACCTCGCTCTCTACGCTAAAGTTTGAATTTTGTCTCAATTCTTTAAGAACGACTTCTGAAGCACAAATTTCGTAAAATTAGAATAATAAGAAACTCATTTGAAAGTACCAAAAAAGTTTTGCGTGAAGAACGAGGTGTTGAGGAGAGGACAACCCCCTTCATATACGTAATAATTTCTGTTTGTTTTAAGTTTTAATGTTAATCTTTACTTTCAGTTGGAAAAAAGTTGTTTTGTTTTTTTATTTAATTATGGAAACAAATCTGGTAGTATTGGTTCGTGAGAGTACCCAAGGTCCAATTAGTCTAATCCGCTTAGTTCGAAAGTTACACACTCATTGGAGAAAAAAAATTCGTCACATTCTGTGGTTTCAAGAATCCACAAAACCACTTTCTTTTTAATAAAACATGGGTAATTACGCATTATCCCAACCGCGCTCAAGAAGTGAAGTAAGGTTAATCCTAATGAAATATAACAAAATATGATAAAAATACAATACTTTAGTAACAAAATTATGGAAACTACAACAGAGAGTTATTGAAAATAGGCCGCCCAGAACGCATTAAATTAAATACATGACCTAACCTGGCCAACTCTATATATTTAATATTTAATTGAAACATTCAGCATAGTAGTTTATCTCATTCAGCTAAGCTAATTATCTCTGAATGCAGAAAGAGAAACCGTTTTTATTCAGATCAAGAACTTGAGTGTGGTCAGGATAACACACAAAAGTACCAAAACTTGTTTTTCTACAAAGCTCGTTTGGCACTGCTTACATGCCCTCTAAGTTGCTAGTCGAGCGGAAAAAAGAGCGTATTTTGGTCGTCATAAATCCGTACAACATTTGTTTCCATAGCTTTTGTCTTCATTGAGGTCCCTTTGACTCTGTCTACATGCCCTCTAAGTCAAAAAGGCCCGTTCTTTTGCACTAAGATCTTACATCTAGGACCTCACATCTTTCTGCAAAGATTTCCGTTCTTTTGACTCATCTTTGTTCTAAGATCTTACAGCTCACTGATGTTAGAGAAAAGCATGAAAGACGCCATCTTTCTGCCATATAGAACAATGATGAGAGAACTTTGATGATATACTCATCATTGTTCTTAGACCGCTGATAAGAGCAGAATGATGAAAGACGTTTGCAAAAGAACGCTATAAGATGCAAGATCTTAGTGCTAAGATTTCACTTTTAAGCGTTCTTTGTCAAAAGATGTAAGATCTTAGCACAAAGATGAGTAAAAGAATGGCCCTAAAGTCTGTTTGAGAAAATGACATTTGTAGACCTGTTGGCCCGGTTTCAGGTGTCTCATATCGATAAACTCAATTTGCCTATGGATTGTACTGGGTACCCGACTGACTGACCGTATCTCAAACAGTAACCTGTACGAGAAATGGTTTTCAACCCCACTCTCTAGGGCAATAATGAAAGTAAGGTCGAAATGGCTAGGACACGTTCTGCTGTTGAAGGATAACAGATTGTCAAAGATCGGCCTTATCGGCCAGCCATCTAGGGCCAAACGAAAAGCAGGTTGTCCCTGAACGAGGTGGTAGGATGTCGTAAGGAAAGAGTTAAGGGAAATCAGAACTCTTGGCAAGGTGTAGAGAGGGAGGCTTTGAACAAACTTCGATAGAGGAGGAGCGTGCATAGTTATGTTGACCTCAGGGTGCTTGGTGCTGCAGTGAGTTGCTAACAGCAGTAGCAGTAGTAGTAGTAGTAGTAGTAGTATTAGTAGTAGTAGTAGAAGTAGTAGTTATCTTCACAACTTGTTTGTTTGCATTGAGATATACCCAGCCCTGTGAGATGCAAGCCTATCAACATGACAAAAACAGCATCAGCGACACACGTCGTTTGGATTCCATATCCTCTCCCTTTAAAAAAATGATTTGAAGTCCTTCGCCTACTCCTCCCATCCTCCAATACTCAGAAAGATTCATTCGATCTCAACGAGCTGTCCCCGAGACGTTAGAGATATGTCATTTGACAGCTTGGACCCATGGTTTCTTCCGATTCACCCCTGGCCTTCCCTCAAGGCAAAATTCAAGGCTTACTTGGTCTCCTGACATGACCCTGAAAATTTCAAGTCGATGACCTGAGTCGTTCCTGAAATGATGCAGATACGCTATCTTTAAAAACCTATCACATGGTTTGTTTTGACCTCAGTTTTGAATTTCTCTACGTTGCTGATTCTGGTTCAATAGGGAATTATTGTGCAAAAAAAAAAAAAAAAAAAAAAAAAGAGGACAGACTAGACACCAAAATCTTTAAACGCTTCACCTCTGCTGCTCCCTCAAGTCGTTATGTGAGGTATTCTTGCCGGTTTCCTGCAACACCCCACAATTTTCAGCTTGATACAAAAAGCCGCCCCAGGATGTTGTAGATACGCCGTTTTAATTCACCTGGAAAAGCAAAGTATCTTTTGATCTATGTCGCTATTTAGCCGTGAATATATTATTTATAGGTCACTTAGGGATTACAGTGCAAAAACCTGCAGTGGGTCGGGGGACAAACACTTTTAGCCCTCCCTTAATTTTTTCGTCTTAATTAAGATTTCTTTGATTCTGAAATTTCAATTGAGGTGTCCAAAGCCTGAAATTTAATAACAGATCAACATAACAAAATATCAAATTTTTCGCGATAATAATCGATATAATCATGCTTTTCTTTCAAAATTTATTAGCCGCGATAAGGTCCGCATGTTCTAATCTGTTTGCCCTGTAACTTGCATATCGGTCGGAGAAAGACCGTTTGGTAATTTTTTTTTGGGGGGGGAGGACGAATACATACTTTTCCCTCTTAGGTTTGTTTTGCCTAGCAAGACATGCCACTAAGCTGCTAGCCGTTCGAAAAAAAAATTTAGTTAGGCTCATTTTGAACGATATGAATCAATACAATGAACGATATAAATCAATACAATAATTTTTTTCTATAGCTTTTGTCTATTTTATAAGGATTGGGGTCCTCCAGTATTTGTCTACAGGCCCTGTCAGCGTAAGCCAATCTGAAAAAACAAAATCTGTTGACCCAGTTTTAGCTGTCCCCATGTGGATAAAGCCAATCTTCAAAATATGTTTGTTTTTATTGAGGTGTACTTGGCCATGGGTCTCCGCAGATGGGGGTCAGGGGAGCCATCCACTGGAAAACAAGAAAATATGGAAAAAATATGTAAAAATGAGAAACCCTTCGATTAAGATCTTACTAAAATATAGCTCACTGCAACGCTTGCATCTCTCCTCACTTAAATTTCCTGGTGGCGATCATGTGCTCGACCCTATCCTTACGCTCTGTGGGTTACAAGCCTATCAGAAAAGAAAAACAAATGTTTGGGTTCATTTCGAGCAGCACAATTTGATTCAGCCAAAATAAGAATGCTTTGAATGTTCAGAAACATTCAGAGTCAAGTAACTGGGCTGAAGAAATGCATTACAAGTCCTCGCCGATCGGAAAAATTGGGCTCATTTTTGGGCGAGACAATTTTTTAAACTTTTTTTTTCTGCGCAAAAGGAATCTTTTGACCCAACTTACTGATATAAGTTACAGGCTTTCAAAAAAAAAAAAAAAAAAAATGTGGGCGAGACAATTTTTTTAAACTTTTTTTTCTGCGCAAAAGGAATCTATTGACCCAACTTAGTCCTACTGATATAAGTTACAGGCTTTCAAGAAATAAAACGATTAAATAAAAAAAAAACAATTTTTTTTTAACTAAAAGTAAGGAGCGATGTTAAGACTTAAAACGAACAGAAATTATTCCGTATATGAAAGGGGCTGCCCCCTCGTCAACGCCTCGCTCTTTACGCTAATTTTTTTTTATTGTTTAAAAAAATAGAGTTGTGGGAAAGTCAAACTTTAGCTCAAACAGCGGGGCGTTGAAGAGGGGACAGTTCCTTTCATATACGGAATAATTTCTGTTCGTTTTAAATTTTAACGTCACTCCTAACTGTCAGTTAAAAAAAAAACTTGTTTTTTTTTTTTATTTAATTTTTGAACGTTTTTGAATAAATGCATGTTTTGATTTTGGCTCACCGTAAATGAATAATCAACACCAAATTTGCATATTAATTTTACTTTTATTTGGTTAAATTGCTTTCTCGAACGTTGTTTAATTTTATTTACGAACGTTTTTATTAGTAATAAATACACGTAACTTACGAATTAACTTACGTAACGAATTTCTATAGTCATATATTTTTAATACGTATATTAGGGGGTTCGCCCGCTAGTCAATACCTCACTCTTTACGCTATAGTTCAAATTTGTTCCAATTCTTTAAAAATGACCCCTTAATCACAATGGCCGTTAATTAAAATAAATAGCTCTTATTAAAGTACTAAAAAATCTTTGGCTTAATGAGCGAGGCGTTGACTAGAGGGCGAACTCAATCATACACGTAATATTTTCTGTTCGTTTTAAGTTTTGATGTTGCTCCTTACTTTCAGTTGAAAAACTTGTTTTTTGTTTGTTTAATTTCTGATCTTTTTTAAGTAATGCTGGAAATCCTGCACCCCCTTCATAGCAATGTCCACTTCCCACATGAAAACTTCCTCCATGTAAAGATTCTCCCACATAACCACCGATCCATCCCTCCCCACTACCAGAAAAACTCCCCCTGAAAACGTCTGTATACTTCCCAATAACCAATACTATATGTTAACATTGAGTAAAGTTCATAACTTTCAGCCCTCTCCCCGGGGACTTTGGGAGATTATGTCATCCTAAAAGACATAGTTATTATATTTTCGACCATGCTGAACAAAATGGTTATCTCAAAATTTTGATCCGGTGAGTTTAGGGAAAAAAATGAGCGTGGGAGGGGTCTAGGTGCCCTCCATTTTTCTTGGTCACTAAAAAAGGAGCACTAGAACTTTTAATTTCCATTCCAATGACACCTCCCACGATATTCTAGGACAACTGGGTCGATACGATCACCCCTAGGAAAAAAACAAACAAACAAACAAACAAAAAATAAACACGCATACGTGATCTTCCTTCTGGCAAATAATACAAAATTCCAGATTTTTTGCAGATAGGAGCTTGAAACCTCTACAGTAGGGCTTTCTGAAACGCTGCATCTGATTGTGTGATTTCATTAAGGTTCTATAACTTTTAGGGGGGTCTTTCTTCCTTTTTTCGAAAATCAGCCAAAATTTTCTCGGGTGCGTAACTTTTGATGGGTAGGATTAAAGTTGATGAAGCTTATATATTTGAAATTAACATTAAAATCTGATTCTTTTGATGTATCTATTGGTACCAAAATCCAGTTTTTTAGAGTTTCGGTTACTATTGAGCTGGGTCGCTCCTTACTTACAGTTCGTTACCACGAACTGTTTTTAAAATATGTCAAGCCTTTTAGCTAAACCAGGACTTTGGAGACAAAAATTTAATTCTTTTCCATTATCCATTTCCACTTTTATCCATTTCCATCTACTTATCTACTCACTTTTATTTTCCCTCATTATTTTCCATGTAACCAGACCTCAAGTAAAATGAAAGCTCCACTGTGGCTAATAATGTTAACACTTTTAGGCAATCAATCAATCAATCAATCAATCAATTTATTTAAAAGAAACACTGAAACACAGTGTTCTTAGGGGCAAATCGCAAACACATTTTTGGCCCCCCTTCTTCTCCCTAAGAACACAAAATATGAAGTCCCCCCTCCCCGATACCCGTTGTTTCCGTTATATTGCAGATAGCCATTACAATAGTCTGGTTACATGGTTTCTTTCATCTTACCGCTGTCCCTTCCACCAGATGAAAATTTGAGGTCCACTTGGCCCCAAAACAGCTCCTGAAGGCTTCCACTCAATTTTATTTTATTTATTTTTATCCAATGCGAGTTCTGATCCAGAAAAAAACAAAAGTGATCAGTCAAAATTAAGTCTTCTCCTTTTTATCCTTAAAGAAAGCAGCAAAGTTTTTTTTGACATATTCGGAACTGCCAAAACCCTACATTCTCACCTCATTGCCCGTCAGAACAGTTGTAAGGTCTTATTCAAAAATGAATATATTATCAAAAATTAAAATTTAGACCGTCGCTCATTAAGGTATGGCCTTTATTGCATTGTCTTTTCAATTTCATTCAACACAGAAAAGAAATAAAGTTGGTTGACTCTGCTGAAATAAGACCAAGTAGATACGTGTGTAAGTGTTCTGCAGTACTGAAAAAGGCAAACAATCATAATTTGGTTCCAAGGACGCCTAGCTCTTAATCTTTTGGAAGGGTCATATTGAAAACTGGAAAAGGTCTTTTTAAAGCTAGCATGTGTCGGAAAAATTACCTACTTATGTGTGAATTCAGCCTGGAGTGCCATGGGCATTATGGCCTTATAGTTATCAAACATACCAAATATGATTTTAAGACCAAATAGGCCAGTCATGACGAACAAAAAATGGAAATTCTAAAAATAAATATCAGTGGTTTAACACCAAGAATAGCAAAAGGAATAGCAGGTACTAGGACCGCTGTTCACGGTCTTGTAGGGCTTAATGTTATCTGACAGCCAACGAAACCCAGCGTCAATTTGTGAAGCTACTAACGCGGGAATTTTTAAAATAAATCGTCATTGTAAGATTTTTAGCTCGTTTAGTCTAGCTGTCTTTTGAAATTTGATTATGTCAAGAATCGGGTTATTTGTATATTTACTCAATTGTATGGGTAAGTAGTTTGAAATTCTTTTACTATTTTGTGTTTGTTTTTTATTTCGTGGGTTTTATCTGAAGTTTTTAGGTTGTTGGAATTTTGATACTTGTTTTTTTTCTTGACAGTTCCTTTTTTTTGGCTCAGAAATTTTTTGATACTAATATAACAGAATAATACCAAAATATCAGTTTTGCCTACTTCTATTGTCATTATTGATCTTGCCCTGTTGTTGTTTACTTTAAAATCTTACTGTTTTCTTACTCGCAATCAGACATTAATAAATATTATTTTCCTGTTGTTTTACTTAAAACTACTGTTTTCATATCAGACATTAATAAATATTATTTGAATCCTTTTTTACGTTAAACATGGGGCTTTTTCTCGGGAACTTAAGCTACATTGCTCTTTGTAAAATGTTTCCGAGTATATTAGTCTCTACAAAATTTTTAAATGTAGTAGCACCAAAGATCTTCTATGTTCACATTAGTCATCTGTACCATTATTTAAACTGGAAAGCAATCAAAAAGTAGAAGAATAACAAATACACTCACTCTGGTCCATTAACAAGTGTATTTTTCAAATTGATGAATGTTTCGGCACTTGATATTTTGATATTTACCCAGGGAAAGTTCTTAATGCGTCGATGCTCTGCTAGAATTTTCCAGAAGGAGAAATGCTAATGAACTTTTGATATTTTCTGTTAAACTTAGTTCGAAAATGTTTAATCTGCTTATCTCACATCCTATTTTATAGAATTTCAAAGCACCTAAAATGTTAAATTCGAGATCCCTCTCTAATTATCTTATGTTAAAAGGAATAGTCAATAAATCACGTCACCATTAGAAATCCACTTTGACGGATAATACCATAGTGGGGTGAAGCCAACTTAATTTGGAGTTTTCCAACTTAAGCATTTTTTTCAGAATTTTGAAACACTCCCGAGGAAGCCTATATACTCTACTTATAAACTAAAACTCTTATAAAAATAACTACGAACGCTTTTAGCCTAAAAAAATGTACTGTGCCGGCATGCACAATGAATTTTTTTAAGGGACCACAAGCATGAAAAAAAGAATTTTGTTTGGTAATTTGGACAAGAAGTTCAAAGAAATTCTATAATATTTAGTATTTCAAGGGGGAAAAAGCCTCACAGCCTGTATTTTAATACCAAATATCGTAACCCTCATTGAACCTTCATATCAGTGGCAGATCCAGGGGGAGGGCAAGGGGGGCACGCGGCCCCCCTAACGTCGTCTAAAGTAGTATAATTTACTTAATTAACGCAATTTTGCGTTAACTAAACTTGCTCCTAACGCAAGTTTATCAGATCAACCTATTTTGCGCCCCCCCCCCCCCCCCCCCTCTAAAAAAATATTGGATCCGCCCCTGCTTCATATAAATATAGATTGATTTTTTGCGGGAGGGGGAGTAGAGACAGATATCTAATCCCTCTTGGTTTTCGGGTATATTTTTGGTCTACATTTTTATTATTGGTCCTAGGGGTAGGTAATAGTCCTCTTCCCATTGCGGTAATCTTTTTCAATTTAGCATAGAATATTACATTCAGTTACTTAGCTGCACAGAGGTGGAAAAGTTGAGGCGGAGCATCACATGCCTTTCCGTGATTTTTTTTTTTTTGGGGGGGGGAGTTATAGTTGCTACCATGCACGTTGTTTTTGGTAATTTTTTATGCTAATAATTAATTTTTTCCTATTTATATACAAAGTTCTATTTTTGACTAAATTCATCGAAAATTTTGACTAAACATTCAAATTTTGTCCAAAAATATTTGATTACAATCCATCATTTTAATGAGGGGGCTGTCCCACCTCAACCCCTCCCTCTTTGCGCTACAGTTTGACATTTTGTCCCAAATCCTTAGGGATGCTTGCTGAAACACAGGGAACATTGAATTGGAATAGCAAGCTTTTTTCAAAGCCCTAAAAAATAGCGTAAAGAGCGATGGGGCTATGGATGAGGAGCCCCCTCATACACGGAATAACTTTTGTTCGTTTTAAGTTTGAATGCTGCTCCTTGCTTTCAGTTGAAAAAAAAACTTAGTTATTTTATTCAATTTCATACTTTGTGTCTCGATATATGTCTTTTATCAATAGTGATCGAATAACCCTTCATTTACTTCCCGATCTTGAAATTTCTCTTACTAAGCTCTTCTGAACAAAATAGTTCTCTGGGAATACGCCGCTTGATAATGCGCGACGATTCTGACTCTCCAACGGCAAACGCTTTCAGCTTCAGAAACAGGCCATGATTGGAAACATCATGCGATTGGAAGTTTCCTTCGATGGCCTGTTTCTGAAGCTGAAAGCGTTAGTCATCGTCGTCGTCTTTTTTTTAATCCATACACCACGGTGTACTAAAAGTGAGCTTTATCAGTATACACAATGGTGGTGCTTCAGGCATCTAAAAAAGAAAATGAGGCCGAGAAGGGGTTGAAGCAAGTAATCTGCCCAAGAAGCTCGAATATAGCAAATATTTGTTTTGTTAAACAGTGTTAAACAGTGTCGAGCTTCTTGGGCAGATTACTTGCTTCAACCCCTTCTCGGCCTCATTTTCTTATTTAGATGCCTGAAGCACCACCATTGTGTACACTGATAAAGCTCACTTTTAGTACACCGTGGTGTATGGATTAAAAAAAAGACGACGACGATGACGTTATAGACACTATCAAGTTTTTCACTATCGCTGCAAAAGAATAGTGGAAATTCCTAAATTCTTCATTTATTCATGATGGAAAACTCCTGTCCTGGGGTTGTTTTGTTGTCACTATATTTTATAAGGTCAATGATCTGTCGAGAAAGATCGACGAATTTTTTTTTAGCTTGGTAAAAATAAAAAAACCATAGCGTCTTGGATACAGGCATAAATCGGGGCTGCATCCTCCATTTAAACCGTGTTAAGCCTTCACATGCTGTGACTGCAAATAACTGCCTAATAACTGTCAAAATAATGGTTTGAACAGTTTGCCAAACCTGAACAGACCAGTTTGCGGATGCTTAGTGCCCCGAGGCAACAGGCGATATAGCACGTATTGTAGACCTTTGTAAATTTGCCTGTTTTAATTGTCATATTTGAGAAAGTTCCTTTGAAGTTATATGAAGGAAGCCTGAAAACACACTCTGAACTGTAGTAGGGTGACCCAGGGTGGTACTCCCAAGGCCATTAGTCTTTACTTTGACCAACAAACGTAATTGTCATCTATTCTGAAATATTCTATTTTAGTCATAAGAGACATGGCCGCGAAGCTGCGCAGTGAGTTCTTATTTGTTCAAAATTTTGCTCCGCAATTCACCCTTCGTCTCGCGATATACCGTGCAGTCTAAATATGTTCAGTGTTTACTACAAGGCGTTGGGTCGTACCTGCTATATCATGATACGTCCTACTAATGGTGAGTGCAAAAACCGATCTTTTTACGACAAGTTCTGCTCATGCAACACCAATTAATTGTCAATTTTGGAATGTTGATGGTCCTAAGAACAAAAGTCAAACCTACAAGAGCTTTACCTGTTTAGTCGTGTCAAGTTTTTTTTTTAAGTGTAATTATGACTTAGCCATAATTTGTGCCTGTACAATAATTCGTATGTTTACCCCCTACTGGCTAAGTAAAAAAAAAAAAAATGAACAAAAAAACTTGTGTTAGAGTCTCGGGCTGAAACTTCACTTTCTTGTCATCTACACTTAAGTCTAGCATGTTTGAAATTGATAATTATTCTGTTGCTATTCGAGTTCAAATTATATTATTTTTATTACACAGCTCCCCATTGATTATGACGATATAAATTCCGAATGCCGCTGCCATACATAATGACAAGTGACTTCAAATGCGATATTACTGCTAAAATAGCCAACCTTTCTATCAGAGATACTTTGCTTTTTGATTTCAATTACAATTGCATTCAATCGCATTCTTTTTTATTTTAATTTTGATTTCAAATGCAGTTTTACTAATTGTCTGTAATTCTTTTACAACTGTGAATCTAGATCATAGCGGATTCTACTTGAATCTCTTTTTTTATTTGCAATGCTTGACGATTAAAAACTTTTTTGACTGCCAAGCACCACATAACTCGACTGTTGCAATCGGTCTCGGCTTTGGCGAATCTTTGGCTGCTCCTCATCACCACAGGTTTCAACGTGATTGATCCAAAATAGATAAACTCAAGGCCAACAATATCACAATATCATATTGTGCAGAACCTGATTTTTTTATTCATGTGTGTCATTCATGAAATTCTCTGTTTTAAAATTTTTGGTGCAAACATCCAGTTTTGAACAGTGGGTAGCCGGCTCACCTGATTGAACGTATTACCACTGACTGGAAATTGGCTTCTTGTGTGTTCTGCTGATTCTGGGCTAAATTACCTGATTCTTTTTTATATATAAAAATCAAAATACTCACTCTTCTTTACCTTAATAGTGCAAAAGAACTGCGCCAAGGGGCTTTATGTTTTTTCTTCAGCCATTACTCTGGGGACTATTCTTCACATTTTGTGTGGCTCTGCGCCCACAGTCATTTTTCCAACGTCATGCGTAGGCCATAATTTTATTAACTATTCCCTAAAGAACTGGTATGTATGTGACCTGTGTAAATCAAATATTTTTGCAGGAATGTCATCGGAGTGGTAAAATATCGGGGAAATTTTATATATTGCCTCTTCCATTTCACTTTCATCTACACGGCTACATAATTAATTGGTCTTAATTGTTCTTATGTGTTCTTAGATCACGTACTAGACAATTTCGGTTCTCTCTTATCCCCTCCTACTTATTTTCAGTAGCTAATTCAACATTTACCGAGTTTTTTTTTTTTTTTTTTTTTTTTTTTTTTTTTTTTTTTTTTTTTTTTACACTCTCAAAATGCTTAGAACGAATATGCAACTAACGCTAAAAAAAAAAAGGAAGAAAGATATGCATAAACAGAATATAAACCTTTTTTATGAAACTTGTTTTCCCTTGAAACAATGGAGCAAATGCTTCTCTATGCATATAATAAATTTTTTTTTTTTAAATTGGGGAAACATATCTATAATATTTATTTACATTACCCAAAACCATAAATATTTGTCCAAGGCCTCCTTCCAAGCATGGAATATTTTTGTTGTTTTCGAAACTAAATGACATTTAACTATTGGGCATATGCATATTTCTGAAGAGTAATTCAAGACCCCTGAGGAAATAACCAATTCATAAAAGTGAAATCCAAGCCTTTCATCTTTCCATGATAGACAATTAGTCTTTCGTGCTTTATTATTGATTAAATTAAAAAAAAACAATTTTTTTTTAACTGAAAGTAAGGAGAGACAACAAAACTTAAAACGAACAGAAATTATTCCGTATATGACAGCGACTGTCCCCTCCTCAACTCCTAGCTCTTCACGCTAAAGTTTTTTATTGTTTTAAAATATAGAGTTGTGAGACAAAGTCAAACTTTAGCGTAAAGAGCAAGGCGGTGAGGAGGGGACAGCCCCTGTCATATACGAAATAATTTCCGTTCGTTTTAAGTCTTAATGTCGCTCCTGTCTTTCAGCTAAAAAAACTTGTTTTTTTTTTTTTATTTAATTTCTGAACATTTTGAATTAATGCAGCTTTGATTTTGGCTCACCGTACATGAATAACTAAAACGAAATTTGTATATTAATTTTACTTTTTTTTATGATTTTTCGTACGATACGACAGAAACGACACGATCAAATTTTGTTCTTTTATTCGATCGAATTGTATCTATTGTTATAAAAAATTCCTTTACTCTTAATTTGGAGAAGATCGTCAGGATAATATACAATTTCTGGAAACGCAGATTGAGGTATGTGGCAATCATGTAGAGTGTGAGCTGAACAAGGCCTATAAGCCTAGAAGGTATTTTATTTAGCCAAGCCTTTTGGGAGGTTCTCAACAACATTTAAGAGCCCAACCTCACTAAACGTAGATTGGGAACGAGCTATGCCATCTTATGGACACAGCTGTGCATGCTGTTTATCTTCATATATGAGTCAGTATATTGAATAGATTATTCTTCTTCTCGGCCATTTGCGAAACTATTTTCTACGTTGAATCTTTTCTGCTGGATGTTCACTGGTAGATACCAGAAAAAGCCGAAATAATGTCTTTTTTTTATATCGATATTTACGTTTCGATATTCGATATCGATATTTGGTGCGATATATCAATTTATTGATATTGATATCCAATATCGCCCAACGCTACTTAAGACTTCCAACAAAGAGACATGCAGATACTTTTTTTTTTTAGCGCGGCACAAAGTTACGATCTTTGCTATTGTATTTCGTGACCTTCTTTAGAAATTAGTGGTGGCTCTTAGACTAGTCCTACTCATTTCCAAAATTGTGATGTCTATATTTACTTCTGCTCAAATTAATCTTGAACTTCTTCTAGAGATAATATTTTTGGGAGGTAGAGTCACCCTACAATTAGTTTTATGAAACATCGTCGTGCCATTTTACTTATAACTTTTGACTCGGCTTGCCAAGATAAAAGTGCACCAATTAAACGAATTGTTTACGAGGCACCACATCCCATTACCCTCCCATAAATAAATGATTGTCACTAATAATTTTTCGTAACCCAATAGAAACTATTGCTAGGGCTAGTAGTTACATGGCTGGCCCTTGTAACACTAAGTGTCAGCAAGTGCGACCCATCGTTTTCATTGAAAAGTTTGGTATTTTTGTTTAGCATAAACGTATTCAGAACGTTGACTTTCAATCACTGACGTGTTTCTTTTGACCAAGAGAGACGTTAAAAATTCACCTAGACTGACATATAGAATTAGGTTTTAGAATTTTTTTTTTATCTCGGGCTATCAAAATAATAGTGGATTAATGTACCTAATTTTTTGTATGGCGATGGAGCACTCGCCCACAATACTGTGAATAGCGGGTGAAACGACTTCGATCGTGCTCAATGTTTTTCACAATATTCTAGCTTCATATTTCATATTTCTATGAATATACATATTTCTTGCTTCAGTTCGGTTTCAACACAAAATCAATTCTCTACGGGAACTAATTATGCAAAATTGAGACGTCATCCTCATAGCGTTTGACTCGGGTTATAAAAATTATAGCACATCAATGAAGTGAATTCTTTATGTGATCATGGAGCACTCACCCGCAATGCTGCGAATAACTGATTTAAAGAATTCGATCGTGGTCAATCCTCTTCGCAATAAGACAAATTTCAGTTGTTTTGCCACATAACATTGATGCTTTCCAGGAGCTGATTGTGCAAGATTGTCAGGTCACGCTCATAACTTGAGTATTGTCTCATTGGGTGCATAAATGAACCCAATTCTTTATATGGCCATTGTGCTTTCACCCACAATGCTGTGAATAACTTGTCTAAAGAATTTGATCGTGTTCAATGTTCTTCACAATAGGACGAATTCCTTGTTTCAGTTGTTTTTCCACACAACATTAATGCTTTACGAGAACTGATTATGCCAGGCTGCTATGCAATGCTCAAGGCAATTTTTCACTTTATCATTTGTCTGTAAAAAAGATCTATTCATCTTGGATTCCATATAATTTGATAAAAAGACATAAATAGGATTGTGTCGATTTGCACAATTTAATGTTGAAAAAAAAAGAACGATAAAAAGGGATCAAATGCCTTGAACAACATCAGCACAAGGGACGAACAATAGATCTGTGAATAAGAACTTGAGAGTTAATACCTTATGAAACTTACGGGACAAGGCGAATCCAACAGAAGATGCTCACGGGAGACTCACATTAAGGTAATGCTTGCCTTTTTTCTTCTGAATTATCATTCACCTTGCTTCAATTATGTTTCAATTATAGGGCAGCCAATCCTAAACTGCAGACAACTTTTCATTTGAAAGCAGAATAGAAATTTGCGAGAAGTATCTAGAAAGAGAATAGAAATAGAACAATAATATGCAGCTCGAATTTAGTACTCTAAGAATTATGTTCCATAGAATGAAAAAAATGTATGTAGTCAGCTATCTAATTGTCACCTCCACGCTTCTTGTAATGCCAACTTTTTACGAAGGACGGTAGCCATTTTACACGTTGTTTTGACCGAAATCGTGCAATATACAGGCTTCTATATATACATTCTTCATTGTCACGTGTCTTCTAAACGCAGACAATTTGAGCTTTTTCTTGATGTTATGACGTCCAAATGGACCTTAAATTTGAAGTTCTGCCTTTGTATAATTAATTTTTTTTTTATTGGACCTTTAACTTTTACTTCGGCTAGTCTTTTGTCATTATGGAAGACATATCACCGAACCTTTGTTTCTTTTAATTGTTCAGGTGGCGGGACAAAACTTCTTTTTTCTTCCAACAATTTATCCAGTCCATATTTGTGATTTTTTTAAAGTATGATAGGTATTGATGACCTTATCCATGTCAAAATCCAAAACCCAATCATCATCGCTATCATTTTTAATTTTTTTTGCTTCGTTACACCTCGGCTTATGTCCAAATGGAGCTCAAATTAGAAGTGGTGCCTTTGTAAAATTACATTTTGTTTTATTGGACCTTTAACTTTTGCCTCGGCTTGTCTTTTGTCATTATGAAAGACATATCACCGAACCTTTGATTCATTTTTGTTTTTTAATTATTCAGGTGGTCATTTGAGAGAAAAATTTTCTTTTCTTCGAACAATTTATCTAGTCCAGGGTTTTTCATTTTACAAGGTATGGAAGGCATTGACGACCACCTTAGTTTCTTTTAATTGTCAAGGTGTTGGGACAAAACTTCTTCTTTTTGCCTTGTCTTTAGTAATTATGAAAGACATATCGCTGAACTTTGTTTCTTTTAATTGCTCAGGTGGTGGGACAAAATCTTTTTTTTCTTCTAACGATTTATCCAGTCCATATTTTTGATTTTCAAAGGTATGGTAGGTATTGATGTCCATGTCAAAATCCAAAACCCAATCATCATCGCCATAATTTTCAATTTGTTGGCTTCGTTATACCTCGGGTTATCTTTCGTCAGTATGAAATACATATTGCCGAACCTTTGTTTATTTTATTAAAGTTATGGTAGGTATTGATGACCTTATCCATGTCAAAACCCCAAACCCAATCATCATCGCTATCATTTTCAATTTTGACACGTTTTGATTATCGCTGCCCAGGTTGATTTTCATTGAATCGCTGCTCTTCATTTTCATTTTTGACTCCCTCACTTGTTCAGTGTCGTATGTCTTCTAACTGCGTGTGTCTTTGCTCTTCATTTTTCATTTTTAACAGTCTAATTGTTGTTTTGACATACCTTCTAACCGCATGTGTCTTTGCTTTTCATTTTTGACCCGTTTTTTGGATTTTGATTACTTCAGACAATTTAGCAATGGTCTTTGCTTTAGCTGTCCGTATTGGTGTTGTCACAATTCATGATCCAGGCTGGTGAGTTTCACATCTTTAACTGCAAATTTTTGTTTTTTGGGCCTTCCAACAGACACTATATTATATAAATAACTGTTGCGTTGGAGACTCAAAAATCTTATTTATGCTATGCATGACATCATATAAGAAAATACTTATATGATGTAATAAGAAATGCTTATATGATGTACTAACATAGTACATGGCGTCATTTGCAAAAACCAAAATTCAGGCTCATAACGATTTTTCTCAGACTTCTGACCTATCTAGATCGTTGTTTATGCGATTAATTAAAAAAAAACTTTTTCCACAAAATAATTTTTTCAAAGAAAAGTAAAGAACTCCATTAAACAAAAAAAGTTTTTTTTAATTAATTTATGTTCGTTTTATATTGATATAGTCTTTTCAGGGAAAAAGAAAATAACACTTTAAAGTTTTTCGTTTTTTAAGACTTTATAGTTTGGCCTGCTATTTGTACGATGGAGAAAAATTTTCAGCAATTTTTAACAACATACACCCTTTTAGAAATCCGGACACAAATGGTACTGTTTAACTTAGTTTCATACTTCCTCTGGTTGACCTGAAATGGAAAACTTGATACCATTTGCAAAAAAATCTGTTTACTTTTTTAATCTGTTTTCCAAAAAAAAAAATTTTTAATCTGTTTTTCCACAAAATAATTTTTTCAAAGAAAAGTAAAGAACTCCATTAAAAAAAATGAGCAGAAATAAAATCAAATAATCTACCAAGCTCGAAACTACCACAAATCAGCATCGATAAATAAATGAAACCCAAAACGAACAGAAATTACAATAAATAACCGAGTCAAACTCAAAACGAGCAGAAATTAAAATAAGTTGGGCGCAAAACCCCTATGGCTTCCCAAGGCCTGAACAAAATTTGCACTTTACTGAAAAAATACAAATAAGTGTCCATTGTCAGTTTAATATACATATACTGATGTTTAGTAATCAAAATATTAAAATTATTTGATTTATTAAAGTTATAAAAGTGAAAACACATTTATATTTTTTCCAGTAAAGTGCAAATTTTGTTCTGGCCTTGGGAAGGCATAGGGGTTAAATTGGGTAAATTTGATTTGGTTAAATTTTAAGAGCAGAAGTAGCCTCGAAAGTTTGAACATAGTACCCTCAGTCGTTCTTGGGATGCTACTGAGATACCTTATTGGGATTTAGCATTGTCACTGTTCATTTTGATTTAATCTTAAGGCAACATTTAGTTTTTATACACAATGGGCAAATGGGAGGGTGGGATTGGAAGGGGGATTTGTTGCCCTCTAAGCACTTTCGACTATTAAAAAGGGCATCAGCCCTTTCTATTTTCAATCGAATGAGCCCCTTTCGAAGTTCCCATGACAACTCCTTCGATACGAAGAGGCCTGGTCTAAACAACAACAACAACAAAAATATTACTAATCACTTTCGACTATTAAAAATGGCACTATCCCTTTGAATTTCTAATCGAATGAGCCCTTTTCTGAAGTTTCTACGACAACGCCTTCTATAAAACCTTATATGCCCCAAGGGCATAACTTTAAACCCTTGCCCTGAGGCCTGTGGCGGAGTATCCTTCTCAAAAAATATTTTCTATCTGTAAATCAACTACGCTGAACAAAATGGCTATCTCAAAATTTTTTTATTGGATATGTTTGGGGGAATGATGGCATAGGGGGGGCTTGTTGCCCTCTCATTACTTTCGACTATTAAAAGGGCACTAGCCCTTTGAATTTCTAATCGAATGAGCTGTTTTTGAAGTTTCTACAACAACGCCTTCTATAAAAACATTATTTGTCCCCTGGACATAACTTAAAAACCCTTACCCTGAGGGCTGTGGGGGAGTGTCCTCCTCAAAAAGATATTTTTCTATCTGGAAGTCAACTACAATGAACAAAATGGTTATCTCAAAATTTTGATTGGATGTGTTTGGGGGAAGGATGGGCGTGGGGGGGGGGCTTGTTGCCCCCCAATCACTTTCGACTATTAAAAAAGGGCACTAGCCCTTTGAATTTCCAATCGAATTAGCCTTTTTTTTGAAGTTTCTACGACAACGCCTTCTTTAAAACCTTATATGTCCCTAGGGCATAACTTAAGACCCTTTCCCTGAGGGTTGTGGGGGAGTGTCCTTCTCAAAAAACCTACTTTCTATCTGGAAATCAACTAGCCTACGCTTAACAAAATGGCTATCTCAAATTTTGATTGGATGTGTTTTGGGTGAATGATGGACGTAGGGGGGGGGGCAGTTGCCCTCCAATCACTTTCGACTATTAAAAAGGGCAATAGCCCTTTGAATTTCCAATCAAATGAGCCCCTTTTGAAGTTTCTATGACAATGCCTTCTATAAAAACTTTATATACCCCAGGACATAATCTAAAACCCTTGCCCTGAGAGTTGTTGGGGAGTGTCCTCCTCAAAAACATATTTTCTATCTGGAAATCAACTACGCTGAACATTTGGCTATCTCAAAATTCTGATTGGATGTGTTTGGGGAGATGATGGGCGGGGGAGGGCTAGTTCCCCTCCAATCACTTTCGACTATTAAGAAGGGAACTAGCCCTTTGAATTTCCAATCGAATGAGCCTGTTTTGACGTTTCTACGACAACGCCTTCTTATAAAAACCTTATATACCCCCAGGGCATAACTTAAAACCCTTGTCCTGAGGGTTGTGGGGGAGTGTCCTCCTCAAAAGCATATTTTCTATCTGGAAATCAACTAGCCTATGCTGAACAAAATGGCTATCTCAAAATTTTGATTGGATGTGTTTGGGGGAATGATGGGCGTGGGGGGGGGGGGGGCTATTTGTCCTCCAATCACTTTTGACTACTAAATAGGGCACTAGCCCTTTGAATTTCCAATCCAATGAGGCTTTTTTCAAGTTTCTACGACAATGTCTTCTATAAAAACTTTATATACCCCCAGGGCATAACTCAAAACCCTTACCCTGAGATTTGTGGGGGAGTGTCCTCCTCCTGAAAAACACATTTTCTATCTTGAAATCAACTACGCTGAACAAAATGGCTATCTCAAAATTTTGATTGGATGTGCTTGGGGAACGATGGGCGTGGGGAGGGGGGGGGGCTAGTTGCCCTCCAATCACTTTCAACTATTAAAAAGAGCACTAGCCCTTTGAATTCCAGATCGAATGAGCCTGTTTTGAAATTTCTCTACGACAACGCCTTCTATAAAAACCTTATATAACCCCAGGAAATAACTTAAAAAACCCTTGCCCTGAGGGTTGTGGGGAGTGTCCTCCTCAAAAACACACATTTTCTATCTGGAAATCAACTACGCTGAACATAATGGCTATCTCAAAATTTCGATTGGATTTGTTTAGGGGAAGGATTGGCGTGAGGGGGGGGGCTAGTTGCCCTCCAATCACTTTTGACTATTAAAAAGGGCACTAGAACTCTCGATTTCCAATCGAATAAACCCCTTTTGAAGTCTCTACGACGACCCCTTCTATATGAAGTGCCCTGCTTTAAAGAAAAAAAAAAATAATAAATTGTACATTGCGTCAACACTAATCTTATATGCCCCCAGGTCAAAACTTAAAACCCTTGCCCTGAGGGTTGTGGGGGAGTGTCGTCCTCAAAAAGATATTTTCTATCTGGAAATCAACTACGGTGAACAAAATGGCTATCTCAAAGTTTTGATTGGATGTGTTTGGGGGAATGATGGTCGTGGGGGGCTAGTTGCCCTCCAATCAGTTTCGACTATTAAAAAGGGCACTAGCCGCTCCAATTTCCAATCGAACGAGCCATTTTCGAAGTTTCTACGACAACTCCTTCGATACGAAGTGCCCAGGTATAGAGAAAAAAAAACACACATTGTGCCCACATCGTTCTTCACTTAGGCAGCGCTAGCGCGCTGCCTATGATAAGTCACTTGAACGTTAACTTACATGAACTTTTCTTTAACTAACTATAAAAAGATAAATATTCTCTTTATCATGTTTATGCTTGAAAAATTAACACATTTTAAGCGTCCTCAAAAGCTGTTTTATATATATATACATATATATATATATATATATATATATATATATATATATATATATATATATATATATATATATATATATATATATATATATATATATATATATATATATATATATATATATATATAATATATATATATATATATATATATATATATATATATCACTCTCTTTTCCCAACACCAATCTGCCTGAACCCTGTGGAACGAGTAATTTTGAGGCAAGAGAATAGAGCGCCCTCCACTTCCGAGCTCCGTCTACCTTCCACACCAAAGTGTCTGCAATAACTTCAAATTTATTAGGAAGGTATCTACAGCTAAGGGAGACCTATATAGTATCTACAGCTAAGGGAGATTCTAGAAAGCTAAACTTAGTGTCCTTGCTGCAAGCAGGCTTCAAAGTTTCATTGTTGGGGGGTTCTTCTCCATCACAAAGAATGATTTGCTATTAAAAAACTTAAAGCATGTTCATCTTCATTGACCAGGACTTATCTACTTATCCTAAAGAGTTTACATTTTATTTGCTCCTGGTACCATTTTCAGCTAGGTTAATGTGTCTTTAGGTTAGAGAAGATTAAAAAATTATAATACAAAGCAATGTTGTAGCTTCACAACTAATAATAAAGTTCTGCTCTAGGATGGATGGATGGACTATCTATCAACAAGTGAAAATAACATCATTTTTATACAATCCTGAAAAAGGCTTAGCCTCTCGCTCAGACTATCTGTCTTGGCTTTATCTCCAATTAGCCATGGATTGATGACAACTTGAGTTTAATTCAATTTAGTCAGTGATCCAAGGCTCCCTATCGTTCAAAAAAAAGGGAAGGGGTGGCCCACGTCAGCTGCAGTTGGTTTTAGGGTGGATTCTAGGGTAATCGGGGCGCTTACAATGAATATCGGGGTGCACGAGTTCGCACGCGTGTAGAACATGGTCATTTTAGCCTATAAATTCAAATTTGGCTTATAACGACGTCATACTGCTCTGGATTTTTTTTTTACATGGTAAAATAAACTGGAAACTTTATAAACTTGACATATTCTGAATTCTTAGAAAAAGTACTTTCACCTGGTATTTTTAGTTTTTCCCCACAACTTTTATTTCTTTAGTTAACCCTTATTTAATTTTGAAAACAAAGGTTTTAATATACTTTTACTTAGTTTTTTTCGGTTTTTCTGAAATTTTTCCCTACATAAGTATATTTTTTTTTTATGCTTTATTTGAATTCTGCTCGTCATTATGAGTCAAACTTTGTGCCTCTTTTCAAAAAAAATATTAATTCTTGAGCAACTATTTATTTTTTCTAAATAGCGTCATAGGCTTCATAAATTAGCCTACAATGACCAATTTTGTTAAAAAAATTTTTAGCTGTTAAAAAAATTGAAAACGAATCAAACTGCACATCATTCGAACCGTCCGAATGTCCTTTACATGTTGTTAATAAAAACAAAGTCGAGACTGGAATCTGCAAGAATATATAAGCGTTTGAACAAGAAAATCCCCCCCCCCCAAAAAAAAAGAAAATTTTCTGAATAGTGGCGTTTTACTCTAAATATTTTCAACACAATCTATAATTTTTATTTCACCAAACGATAGATCGCTCTTTTTTGAATCAAATAATTTATTTACATTCTATACAACTAATATTTTTAACCATGAAAAAAAAACAACATGACTCGTTCTGCGAGAGCATGCGCGAATTTGGTTTCCATAGCAATAAAAAAAAGCCGAGCATCTTACATATCGGGTTTTAGTTGCATAAAGTACTTAGCCATAAAAGGCTAATTTCTCCTTTATAGGCTAAAATCGTCAAGTTCTACATTAGTGCGAGCATTTGCACCCCGATATTCGTTTTAAGCACCTTAGATTACCCCGGCATTCATAATCAAACCAACTGCGGCTGATGTGAGCTACCCCCTCTCTTTTTTTGAACGATAGCAAGCCTTGGATCACTGACTATTGCATAAAGTACTGAAAACTACGACATAAAAGGAAAGGATTTGGTATATTTATCTGGTCTAACTAAAGGTAAGGATTCTGGCAACAACAATTTTAGGGGATGTTAGTTGTCTTGCGTGAGGCACACCATGTTGGTACAACTAGTTCTGAAGCATGTAAACAGATAGAAGATGCGTTGGACAGCATTGCTCCGCTTTTGTCGAAGCACAACGAGTCCAGATCTACCATAAGGAATCATAGCCTCTGGATCAACTATTTAGATCTTATCCATACCGGAAACAACTATCGTTATGCTGAAAGAGTCTGTCACGCTTAAACGCCACAAAAGAGAAGATTTCGATTTCCTTCGCACCCGGAAACCATAAATACGCCGCAGTTGAGCTTAACTATGTAGAAGAAATGCTACGCCTGCCTGAAAAAAGCGCCAGAAGTTCACAGAGAGTTTGTAAGTGGTAATTTTGTTGTTAGGAAAACAACCATGCCGTTTTGCAGCATTGCATGTAACCTGGCTTTATAGTCGACCGTGAATCTGGACATCAAAGGTCATCGAAGAGTTTCTGGTATCTTTGTATGCGACAACGATTGAACATGCCAGGGGTCGGTATCTGCCTACTCTCCCCTTTTTCATAGCAGCCACCAGAACGCTGAAAGCAAACCTGAATATCGATGGCGAGGCAATGACGCATCATGAAGATACCAGTGCGTTTACGAATCTGAAAATAATAGGTAAAAATCGGGTTGTGGACTTGGTAGAGTTGCTCGGAAACCCGTTCAAGACGACGAGAACAGAGGTGTACAACTTTATGACAGGGGAAAGAGCTCCAAAAGCCAAAGCAAATAGTCTGCTAAACTTCCGAGACACTGGCTTCGAAGCCATGAGCTCATATCTCGACGGGACATCCACGAAAGTAAAAGTTGGCATAGCACAAACTTTCGCCTCTGTTGCCAAAAAAGAAAAAAGAAAGAGCCACAAAACATATCTTGGGTAAATTGAGCTGCTTAAACGAGCTCTGCGTCTTGAAAATCCACACAAACTTCGTCCCTCTGTGAGCTGCTGAAGTACGAGCTACAACCATATCCGGCCTCACTTGCAGCATTATCATCAAGCCGTAGGGAGCCTCAGCTACGTATTGGTACAAAGTCAACAGCCTTGAACTACATTCTGCAACAGTCTGGCTTGCAGTCATGGCCAAAAATTATTCTACATACACTTTTTGAAGACTCTCCTCGATCTGACTATATAGTTGATGTCATGAGTTTCATAAGGTGTTACCGACCAAAACAAAATGAGACGCTAGCAGATTTTGGAATAAGAGTTTTACGAAGGGATCCTTAGGAACATACCCGAAGCTTGTCAGTCTATCCATTTGGTTGGTGACAGGTATGACGGTCTTAGTGACGAGAGAACCCATGATGACTACTCGTTCAACCTCAAAGAAGCATCTCGCTGTTGAGAAAGAACAGGGGATCCTAAAGGAAATATTCCCAGCCCGTTCACTCCTCCAACAAAGTTGCAACACTCTGGGACGGGATTCTCAGTAGTCGCTCAGCCAAGGATCGACTCCTGAAAGTTCTTTTCGAGGTCTGGAAGTACAATTTTTCGACCCGTCTAATGGTTCATCTCGCTGGAGGTTTCAAGAGTCGACATAGAGCTGTTACCGTTACGCCTTATGGAAGCTCTGTTGATAACGATGTCTCGTCTTGCCATGAGGAGGCAGACACTCGGATATTATACCACACGACAGTTGCCACAAGACGAAAGAGCACACTTGTGATAATACAAGCCAACGATACTGATATCGTCTTACTAGCTGCATACTACTTCCAGTATCTTGCTAGTCTCAGCATCAAGCAGCTCTGGGTTAAGTTTCCGTGCTACTGCATACCTATGCATACGGCAGCACAAAAACTAGGAGTAACATTTTGCAACGCCTTGCCGCTTGTCCACAGCTTGGATGGATGTGACACCACAAGCTTTCTATATGGAATTTGAAAGGTCCGCTTTTTTCGAGCTGCGAAGTCTTCAGAACTTTGTTGGGGTATTTAGGTGATGAAGTTCGAGCCCTTGCAGAGAAGCCATCATCTGCGCAAAGTGATGGTTTAGTCAACGTCTGTAAGCAGCTTGTGGTTACAGTGTATGGCAGAAGTGCGACTAACTTCAATAGTCTGAATGATCTTCGAGCAATTTTGTACTCAAGATTGGAGGATTTGTGGTGTTTACCACAAACTGTTATCTCGTTCTTCTTGATTTGAAAAGGTGCATTTTCCAGTCACTGATTTGGATCCAAAGCCACAAACCCCGTATTGATTTACCTCAGGCTACCGATATGGGCTGCAGAATTGAAGATCATGAACTAAAGCCAGACCTACTTTCTGCGATGCCGCATGGGCTAGCATCGCTTTTTTTGCAACTGTGACAAGACGAAGTGCGGCTCGCACTGCAAATACTCCAAAATAGGTTTCTGTGACAGCGCATGCAAGTATGGAGCTGACCCCCAACAATGTCTACTTTCCAATGTGAATCAGAACGAGTCCCAAGACGAAGATGAAGAAGAAAAAGAGCGTTTCATGCGTTTCATGTTCAGTTTTAAATATTTTATGTTTTATTTATTTTGATAACTGTTAATGCAGACGTCTAAACCTTACTTTCAGCTGATCATGACATTTACCGTCTACTACATCAGTGGCCGTTAACCCAATCTTACCGATTGGATCATTGGCTCCTGCTATGCTGGGATTTAAAGAAAATAGTATCTTAAATCAGCCTTAGTCACCTCTGCACCACACGGACTTTGCCACCTTGAGGCTCGTATATGAGCCTACGTAAGCCAGATCGTATCTACTACAACAGAAATAAATAAATAGTTGCTCAAGAATTAAGATTATTTGGAAAAGAGGCACATGGTTTGACTCGTAATGACGAGCAGAATTCAAATAAAGCATAAAAAATATACCAAATTCGCGCATGCGATCGTAGAACTAGGCATCTGTTTTTGTTTTGTTTTTTTCCTGGTTAAAAATATTAGTTCTATAGAATGTAAATACATGATTTAATTCAAAAAAGAGCAATCTATCGTTTGGTGAGATAAAAAATCATAGGTTGTCTTGAAAATATTTCGAGTAAAACGCCACTATTCAGAAAATTCTCTTTTCTTGGGGGGGGGGATTCTCTTGTTCAAACGCTTGTATATTCGTGCAGATTCAAGTCTCGACTTTGTTTTTATTAACAACGTGTAAAGGACATTCTGATGGTTCGAATGATGTGCAGTTTGATTCGTTTATTTTTTTTTAACAGCTAAAAAGAAAAAAATTAGAAAAAACTTGGTCATTGTGGGCCAAAAGAGAAACTGATAATGAATATGGGGTGCACAAGTTCGAATGCGTGTAAAACATGGTCATTTTAGCTTATAAAGTCAAATTTGGCCTATAACGACGTCATACCGCTCTTGATTTTATTTACAGGGTAAAATAAACTGAAAAACTTTATAAACTTGACACATTCTGAATCCTAAGAACAAGTACTTTCACCTGGCATTGTTAGTTTTTTCCCGCAACCTTTATTTTTTTGTTAACCCTTATTTAATTTTGAAAACAAGGTTTTTAAATATATTTTTTTTTTTTAGTTTTTTCTGAAATTTTCGCTTACATAAGTATATTTATTTATGAGTTTTTTTTTTTTAAATTTTGCTCGTTATTACGATTCAACCATGTTTCTCTTTTTCACAGTTAAAAAAAAAAAGTCTGGAAGAATAGGAAGATAAGTCTGCAAACCAAGATTAGAATATTAGAAGCTACAGTGATGACAGCGGTCAAATATGGCTCTGAAGCATGGACGCTCCGAAAAGCGGATGAAGATTTGCTACATGTTTTCCAGAGAAATTGCTTAAGGATTGTTCTGGGTACCCGGCTGACTGACTGTATTTCAAACAATAGGCTATACGAAAAATGTGGTTTAATACCGCTCTCTAGGGCTATAATGAAAGAAGGGTTGAGGTGGCTAGGGCACGTTGTGCGGATGAAGGATGGCAGATTGCCGAAGATTGTCCTTTTCGGCCAACCATCTAGGGCTAACGGAAAGCTGGTCTTCCCCGTCTGGGGTGGGAGGACGTCATAAAGAAAGATTTAAAGGAAATGGGAACTTGTGTGGCGGGTGTAAAAAGGGAGGCTTTGAATAGATTGGGGTGGAGGAGGAGCGTGCGTAGCTGTGTTGGCCTCAGGCGGCTTGGTGCTGCGGTGAGTTGTTAATAGTTGTAGTAGTAGTAGTATTACCTTAGAATCCACCCTCAAACCAACTGCAGCGAATGTGAGCCACCCCTTGAAAGACAACGGTCCCTGGATCACTGACTAATTGATAGACATAGATTCTTGATTCTTGATTTTTCCATTTATGTGGCAAACCTTTCGTGATAGACGTAGAATCAAACCGTTTTACAATTGAATGCTTAAGAAACATTTAGAAGGTGTTATGTGAAGAGCCAAAACAACATAACATTTGCTTGCACTTTCTGTAATTTTAGAACAACAACATCAATTATACTGGGACAAAGTAATAAATAGGACACTTCTATACATAGTGCGTTTTCACATTAAAAAAAAAAAAAAAAAAAAAAAAAAAAAAAAAAAAAAAAAAAAAAAAAAAAAAAAAAAAAAAAAAAAATTGGTTGGGCTCCCAGGAAAAAAAGAGTAAAGTTGGTTTAAAAAAAATGGCTGGGCTCCAGGAAACTCAGAATACAGTTGGTTTCAAGAGCACACGTTGCACTGAAACGGTCTTTAAGGAACAAGTGGTCAACTATTATGGTTTTTTGAAGATAATATTTCTCTTGAGACATGAGGTTTTTATAGTTTTGAGGGGTGGATAACTAGTTTCGTGTGAATACGCCTGCTTATGATATTCCGCGACCATGGAATCAAGAACTGTTTACTGTCACTGAGCTATAATAGCATATCATTTTCCAACAGCCTGGCTACAGTCCTCAGCCAAATTAATGCTTAGTTTTAGTACGTCGGCAAAACAGATTTGGTGTCCATAAGAAAGCCATTTGGAAAGAATAACAGGACAGTTTACTCTTGATATGTTTGTTTTTTGTTTTTTTTTTTAATTCTCTACATTCCTAAAGAAGCTTCTTTAAATGGGACAATTGCCTTTGGACTCTCCTCCGCCCCTTCAATTTCTAGCCTTTAAGAGGAGAAAATAAAAGAAGGATTTCTATGATCTAAGCTAAAATGTCTCGAATCACCGATCATTTAGAAGTCAGCAGAAGCAAACCGGTCTCCTCTGGGTGTTCGAACCGATTGAATTTTAAATACTATTTAGTCGATCAGAACTGAAATTAATTTCTCATTGTTTTAATTGACATAGTTTTTTTATTGGCTAGTAAAAGAACACTTTTAAAAGTTTTCATTTTTTCTGTAAGAATCAACATTTCAGCTTACTATTTATATGTTGAATAGAATTTAGCAACGCTCTTTAGTAATAGTTATACCATAGTGCTTCAGAAGGATGGGTATGGGGAATATATAAAAAAAAAAATGGCTTGAAAATCTGCATATCGTCTGGAGTTCTTTAGGGCTAAGGGAATTCTCACCCCATCATGTTACAACCTTGAGTATATTAAACAAAAAAAAAATAATTAACTGAAAGTAAGGAGCGACATTAAAACTTAAAACGAACAGAAATTATTCCGTATATGAAAGGGGCTGTACCTCCTCAACGCCTCGCTCTTTACGCTAAAGGTAGACTCTTTCTCACAACTTTTTTTTAAAACAATAAAAACTTTAGCGTAAAGAGCGAGGCGTTGAGGAGGGTACAGCTCCTTTCATATACGGAATAATTTCTGTTCGTTTTTAAGTTTGAATATCGCTGTTTACTTTCAGTTAAAAAACTTTTTATTTGTTTTATTTTTGAACTTTTTTTTTAACTAATGCAGGTTTTTTTTGGCTCACCGTACATGAATAATTAAAACAAAACTTGCATATTCATTTTACTTTTATTTGGTTAAATGGCTTTCTCGAAAGTTGTTTAACTTTATTTACGATCGTTTTTATTAGTAATAAATATACGTAACTTACGAGTTAACTTACGTAACTAACTCTATATTCATATATTTTTAATACTTATATTAGGGGGTTCGCCCCCTAGTCAATACCTTGCTCTTTACGTTAAAATTTAAATTTTGTTCCATTTCTTTAAAAATGACCCCTTAATAAGTAGAAGGCTAACTTATACTCCGGTACCCACACCATATATGGGCATAGAACCACGTGGTTTATGGTTTTTTGTCAGTGAGAATGAAAAAACAGTATTTTTCTCACTTGAAAAACAGGAATTTTCTCACTTTTATGTCTGTTTTTATGGTTTTTGTCAGTGAGAATGAAAAAACAGGAACTTTCTCACATTTATGTCTGTTTTATGGATTTTGTCAGTGAGAATGGAAAAACAGGAACTTTCTCACTTTCATGGATTATTGAGTCATTAATCAAATTGTTTCCGGGGAATGTCTGACAGATGACGCCAAGTTAATTAATGTCTTTGATGTATTTCCAAAGAGAATTGTCTCCGGGGCAAAGTTTAGATCACACATGACAGATGATGTCATGATTGATTGATTGACACGAAAGGGGAATTAATTTGTTGTTTCTAAAGAGAATAGATTCACGAAAGGGAAATTAATTTGTTGTTTCTAAAGAGAACTGTCTCAGAGCGAATGTTTAGATCTTAGCGATGAATTGTTTTAGCGCTGGAATCAGGTTTCTAAATAATTTGAAATGTGCCAGCGCAGAGATGCCAAACAAAAGGAACACGCTGAAATTACGTTTAAGGATTATTTGGGCGAAACCGTTTTAGCCATTTTATGGAATTATTTCGGCGAAACAGTTAGAGACATTTTAAAAGATGATTTAAAAGATGATTTTAGAAGAGAATTTGAGGGTGAAACTCTGTGGTCGTTATAATACACAAGTTGTATTTTAACATTGTTGTGAGGTCCTCTACCCCAACCCCAAAGGGTTCCAATCACCCTACCCCGACCCCGAAGGAAGTCCCCGATATTCAAAGGTCCCCCAAGCTCCCAAAGAGCCCCCCGACCCCCAAAGACCATCACCCGGTTCCCAAAGGACCAATCGGTGCTCAAGAGCCCCCCAGACCCCCAAAGACCCTCCACCGGTCCTCAAAGGTTCCCCAGGCTCCCAAAGGGCCCCCCGGACCCCCAAAGGCCCTCCCCCGGTCCCCAAAGGTCCACCGGGCTCCCAAAGGACCAATCGGTCCTCAAGGACCCCCTCAGACCCTCCCCAGCCCCCAAAGGCCCACCCCGATCCCCAAAGGTCCCCCGGGCTCCCATATGACCACCCCAGCCCTCAAGGGCCCCTGGATCCCCAAACGCCCTCCCCGGGCCCCTCCAAAGAGCCCCCTCTCCATTTTTTAACACTTTTTATGGCTTTATTATATCTTTTCAGAACAAGTTCCTTTCATAATGTCATTCCTAAACCCATTTTCCAACTTGAAGTACCAATCCCTTCACTCACAACTATACTTTACAGCTTTTTGGATACCTCAACATCAAGAAATACTTTTCAAAGACCATTTCAGAGCAAGTTAATTTCTTAATGTTCATTCTAAACCCATTTTCCAACTTGAAGTACTTATCTTTTTCACTCACAACTATACTCTACAGCTTTTTCGGATACCTCAACATCAAGAAATACTTTTCAAAGACCATTTCAGAGCAAGTTAATTTCTTAATGTCCTTCCTAAACCCATTTTCCCACTTGAAGTACTTATCTTTTTCACCCACAGCTATACTTTACAGCTTTTTGGATACCTCAACATCAAGAAATACTTTTCAAAGACCATTTCAGAGCAAGTTAATTTCTTAATATTCATTCTAAACCCATTTTCCCACTTGAAGTACTTATCTTTTTCACCCACAGCTATACTTTACAGCTTTTTGGATACCTCAACATCAAGAAATACTTTTCAAAGACCATTTCAGAGCAAGTTAATTTCTTAATGTTCATTCTAAACCCATTTTCCAACTTGAAGTACTTATCTTTTTCATCACAACTATACTTTACAGCTTGGTGGTCATGATAGGGCCAGAATATTTGATGACTGTTCCTCTTGAAGGGCCGGCGACTTCACCGTCTTGTATGCGGAGCATAGATGGGTTAGCATATCTTTTCTGAAAGTAAAAGTTTATTAAATTATTAAGAAGGCTATTATTTCTTTGAAATATGCATTTACACAACAATTTCCATGTTTTGATTTTATATTAATGAAGAATTTAAACATAACTCCAATTAGCTATTTTTCACAATCAAACTATGATATTACATTTCGCTGAACCAGAGAATTAGGTTTAGACTTTTCTTAAAAGCCTAAACAAAAACTGAAATTGTAAAACAGCAAAATTTTGGTAACATGAGTTAATTGATTAGGTTTAGAATTTTATCAAAAGCCTAAATGGGAAATTAAAATTATGCAAAACAAAAAAAAATGTTACTAGCGTCATTAAATTAGTTACCATTAACTCAGGAGCTATTCAAACGGGATCACTTGCGTGAATAGTAGACACTTTGTCCCCATTCCAGATCCGCCATTCAACTTCTCTCCAAATTCAGGGGTCTTATCCCGCCACCAGACACCAATTGTGGCAACTTCTACTGCAGCAAGCAATAATTAGAACCCAAGCTCTAAAATTGGTCTCAATCAGAAACCCTTATCGCTGTCTAAATTCACCAAGTGTAAAGATTTTCAAACAGAGGTCTTTATTCTACAAAGTTCAGGGAAGGTCTGACAATTTCATACGAGCAAAAATTCATTCAATACGAAACTAGCCTATATTTAATCAAAGATGAACAGAAATAATAACGAATAATTGTTCAAACGTAAACTTATGTCCAATGACATACTAGTTAAAGTGTCAAAAAACTTTTTCCCACAAGAGGACACTTTTCAACTAAAAGTAAAGAGCTACCAGACTAAATCAAAGATTTGATGAAATAATAACGAATAATTGTTCAAACTTAAATTTTCTGTAAAGTTATGTTTAGCGATAAACTTATTAGAGTGACAAAAACTCTTTCCCACAAGCGGACACTTTTCAACTAAAAGTAAAGAGCTACCAGACTAAATCAAAGATGAGTAGAAATAATAACGAATAGTTGTTCAAACTTAAATTTTCTGTAAAGTTATGTATAGAGATAAACTCGTTAGAGTGACAAAAACTCTTTCCCACAAGAGGACACTTTTCAACTAAAAGTAAAGAGCTACTATATTTAATCAAAGATGAACAGAAATAATAACGAATAATTTTTCAAACGTAAACTTATGTCCAATGACATACTAGTTAAAGTGTCAAAAAAACTTTTTCCCACAAGAGGACACTTTTCAACTAAAAGTAAAGAGCTACCAGACTAAATCAAAGATATGATGAAATAATAACGAATAATTGTTTCAAACTTAAATTTTCTGTAAAGTCATGTTTAGCGATAAACTTATTAGAGTGACAAAAACTCTTTCCCACAAGAGGACACTTTTCAACTAAAAGTAAAGAGCTACCAGACTAAATCAAAGATGAGTAGAAATAATAACGAATAATTGTTCAAACTTAAATTTTCTGTAAAGTTATGTATAGAGATAAACTCGTTAGAGTGACAAAAACTCTTTCCCACAAGAGGACACTTTTCAACTAAAAGTAAAGAGCTACCAGACTAAATCAAAAAATATGATGAAATAATAACGAATAATTGTTCAAACTTAAATTTTCTGTAAAGTCATGTTTAGCGATCAACTCATTAGAGTGACAAAAACTCTTTCCCACAAGAGGACACTTTTCAACTAAAAGTAAAGAGCTACCAGACTAAATCAAAGATGAGTAGAAATAATAACGAATAATTGTTCAAACTTAAATTGTCTGTAAAGTTATGTATAGAGATAAACTCGTTAGAGTGACAAAAACTCTTTCCCACAAGAGGACACTTTTCAACTAAAAGTAAAGAGCTACTAGACTAAATCAAAGATGAGTAGAAATAATAACGAATAATTGTTCAAACTTAAATTTTCTGTAAAGTTATGTATAGAGATAAACTCGTTTGAGTGACAAAAAACTTTTTCCCACAAGAGGACACTTTTCAACTAAAAGTAAAGAGCTACTAGACTAAATCAAAGATGAGTAGAAATAATAACGAATAATTGTTCAAACTTAAATTTTCTGTAAAGTTATGTATAGAGATAAACTCGTTAGAGTGACAAAAAACTTTTTCCCACAAGAGGACACTTTTCAACTAAAAGTAAAGAGCTACCAGACTAAATCAAAGATATGATGAAATAATAACGAATAATTGTTCAAACTTAAATTTTCTGTAAAGTTTTTTTTAGCGATAAACTTATTAGAGTGACAAAAACTCTTTCCCACAAGAGGACACTTTTCAACTAAAAGTAAAGAGCTACTAGACTAAATCAAAGATGAGTAGAAATAATAAAGAATAATTGTTGAAACTTAAATTTTCTGTAAAGTTATGTATAGAGATAAACTGGTTAGAGTGACAAAAAACTTTTTCCCATAAGAGGACACTTTTCAATTAAAAGTAAAGAGCTACCAGACTAAATCAAAGATATGATGAAATAATAACGAATAATTGTTCAAACTTAAATTTTCTTTAAAGTTATGTTTAGCGATAAACTTATTAGAGTGACAAAAACTCTTTCCCACAAGAGGACACTTTTCAACTAAAAGTAAAGAGCTACTAGACTAAATCAAAGATGAGTGGAAATAATAACGAATAATTGCTCAAACTTAAATTTTCTTTAAAGTTATGTATAGAGATAAACTAGTTAGAGTGACAAAAAACTTTTTCCCACAAGAGAACATTTTCAACTAAAAGTAGAGCGAGGAGTGAGGCGGGGACAGCCCCATTCATATACAGAATAATTTTTGTCGGCTTAAGTTTTAGTGTTGCTTCTTACTTCCAACTGAAAACTTTTTTTTTAATTTGATGTTTTACCTTTTTCAAATCATGCCATAAATATCTGTTTGAATAGACCCTCTCTTATCAGTTTAATTCGATTTGACCCAATATTTTCATTGTAGTCTGTATATTTTCTTTAGAAAACACATCGAAAAGACACATCAAGAGCTAAATTTGGGAGTTTTTTTTTTTCACTGACAATTCCTTTTTTTTTGCCAAGCCTTAACCTCCCTAATTGAAAGATATGAATTATAATCAAGGAACAGAGTTCATCAAATTTTACATATTTTTGGATGGAAAACACACTGAAAAGACATATTATTTGAACTCACATCAAACGTTGGCGGGCTTGCATTTGACGAACCTTCCATTATTTTCTATCTTGTCCTATATTTCAGCCTATACTGACTTTTAAACCTTTCAAAGCCCTAAAATATACTAACCTAACGGTTATTTATTTACGAAATCGTGTAAACTGTTGATTTTAGAACAATAATTACCTTTCTATATATCACTTAACACTCACTAGAATTGCCACTTATCACTCACGGAGAATGGATTCAAAACAATACTTCTTACATCACATAGTCTAATTGTGTCAAACGAGACATCTTCAAGGCAGATTAATTAATTGTTACGTTCGATTTTGTTTTGGACATAGGAAAGCATCGATGGGGGTGAGAATTTCTGTAAAACTATCAAAGATTGATCAACTCTGTGATTTCACACTTCTTGTGTAATCAGAAAGAAAAAAGAAGAAAAATTGATAAAAGATATTTTGAAATATGCCCCAAAATCAGAGCTATTACAACTTAAATGACGCAAGGGGAGGGGGAATCAGGTTTTAAGAATATCCTGGATATATCATTTTTATATTATCTAAGTACTCACAGAAGGAGTCGTCACAGAAACTTTGAAAAGGACTCATTTGATTGGGAATTAAAGTGGCTAGCACCCAATTCACAGGAGGGGGCGTGAAAACTATGGTTTTTAACTTTGATATGCAAGACTAGAAAGAAAAGTTCCTGGGTGTGGGGCTGCCCCCCCGCCTCAACCCTCGCTCTTGAAATCCCACCCCCCAACTCAAATTTTCCAGAGGATTTCAAAATCCCCCTCCCCTCCAAACTCAAAAATTTCTAGGAACGTATTTTCATCATATTTAAATATTTACCTACGTACGCATCACTTAGGTTAGATTAGATTAGGCGAGAGACAGGCAAAAAGTTAGGTGTATGGTTAGGTTAGGTTAGATTATGTTAGGTTAGGTTAATTTAGGTTAGACTAGGTTGTTCTTAGGTGTGAGGCTGCCCCCCCCCCCCCTGCCTCAACCCTCGCTCTTGAAATCCCCCCCCAACTCAACTTTTCCAGAGAATTTCAAAATCCCCCCTCCAAACTCAAAAAATTCTAGGAACGTATTTTCATCATATTTAAATTTTACCTACGTACGCATCACTTAGGTTAGATTAGATTAGGCGAGAGACAGGCAAAAAGTTAGGTGTATGGTTAGGTTAGGTTACATTATGTTAGGTTAGGTTAATTTAGGTTAGACTAGGTTAGCCTACGTACGCGTGTTTAGATTATGTTAGGTTAGCTTAATTTAGGTTAGACTAGGTTAGCCTACGTACGCGCGCGTACGTAGGCTAACCTAGTCTAACTTAATTAACCTAACCTAACATAATCTAACACGCGTACGTAGGCTAACCTAGTCTAACCTAAATTAACCTAACCTAACATAATCTAATCTAACCTAACCATACACCTAACTTTTTGCCTGTCTCTCGCCTAATCTAATCTAACCTAAGTGATGCGTACGTAGGTAAATATTTAAATATGATGAAAATACGTTCCTAGAAATTTTTGAGTTTGGAGGGGGGATTTTGAAATCCTCTGGAAAAGTTGAGTTGGGGGGGGGGATTTCAAGCGCGAGGGTTGAGGCGGGGAGGGGGGGGGGGGGCAGCCCCACACCTAAGAACAACCTAGTCTAACCTAAATTAACCTAACCTAACATAATCTAACCTAACCTAACCATCGTACGTAGGCTAACCTAGTCTAACCTAAATTAACCTAACCTAAAATAATCTAACCTAACCTAACCATACACCTAACTTTTTGCCTGTCTCTCGCCTAATCTAATCTAACCTAAGTGATGCGTACGTAGGTAAATATTTAAATATGATGAAAATACGTTCCCAAGAAATTTTTGAGTTTGGAGGGGGGGGGATTTTGAAATCCTCTGGAAAAGTTGAGTTGGGGGGGGGGATTTCAAGAGCGAGGGTTGAGGCGGGGGCAGCCCCACACCTAAGAACTTTTCTTTCTAGTCTTGCATATCAAAGTTAAAAACCATAGTTTTCACGCCCCCTCCTGTGAATTGGGTGCTAGCCACTTTAATTCCCAATCAAATGAGTCCTTTTCAAAGTTTCTGTGACGACTCCTTCTGTGAGTACTTAGATAATATAAAATGATATATCCAGGATATTCTTAAAACCTAATTCCCCCTCCCCTCGCGTCATTTAAGTTGTAATAGCTCTGATTTTGGGGCATATTTCAAAGTATCTTTTATCAATTTTTCTTCTTTTTTCTTTCTGATTACACAAGAAGTGTGAAATCACAGAGTTGATCAATCTTTGATAGTTTTACAGAAATTCTCACCCCCATCGATGCTTTCCTATGTCCAAAACAAAATCGAACGTAACAATTAATTAATCTGCATTGAAGATGTCTCGTTTGACACAATTAGACTATGTGATGTAAGAAGTATTGTTTTGAATCCATTCTCCGTGAGTGATAAGTGGCAATTCTAGTGAGTGTTAAGTGATATATAGAAAGGTAATTATTGTTCTAAAATCAACAGTTTGCACGATTTCGTAAATAAATAACCGTTAGGTTTGTATATTTTTTAGGGCTTTGAAAGGTTTAAAAGTCAGTATAGGCTGAAATATAGGACAAGATAGAAAATAATGGAAGGTTCTTCAAATGCATGCCCGCCAACGTTTGATGTGAGTTCAAATAATATGTCTTTTCAGTGTGTTTTTCCATCCAAAAATATGTAAAATATGATGAACTATGTTCCTTGATTATAATTCATATCTTTCAATTAGGGAGGTTAAGGCTTGGCAAAAAAAAAGGAATTGTCAGTGAAAAAAAAACTCACAAATTTAGCTCTTGATGTGTCTTTTCGATGTGTTTTCTAAAGAAAATATACAAACTACAATGAAAATATTGGGTCAAATCAAATTAAACTGATAAGAGAGGGTCTATTCAAACAGATATTTATGGCATGATTTGAAAAAGGTAAAACATCAAATTAAAAAAAAAGTTTTCAGTTGGAAGTAAGAAGCAACACTAAAACTTAAGCCGACAAAAATTATTCTGTATATGAATGGGGCTGTCCCCGCCTCAACCCTCGCTCTACTTTTAGTTGAAAATGTTCTCTTGTGGGAAAAAGTTTTTTGTCACTCTAACTAGTTTATCTCTATACATAACTTTACAGAAAATTTAAGTTTGAGCAATTATTCGTTATTATTTCTACTCATCTTTGATTTAGTCTAGCAGCCCTTTACTTTTAGTTGAAAAGTGTCCTCTTGTGGGAAAGAGTTTTTGTCACTCTAACGAGTTTATCTCTATACATAACTTTACAGAAAATTTAAGTTTGAACAATTATTCGTTATTATTTCTACTCATCTTTGATTTAGTCTGGTAGCTCTTTACTTTTAGTTGAAAAGTGTCCTCTTGTGGAAAGAGTTTTTGTCACTCTAATAAGTTTATCGCTAAACATAACTTTACAGAAAATTTAAGTTTGAACAATTATTCGTTATTATTTCATCATATCTTTGATTTAGTCTGGTAGCTCTTTACTTTTAGTTGAATAGTGTGCTCTTGTGGGAAAGAGTTTTTGTCACTCTAACGAGTTTATCTCTATACATAACTTTACAGAAAATTTAAGTTTGAACAATTATTCGTCATTATTTCTACTCATCTTTGATTTAGTCTGGTAGCTCTTTACTTTTAGTTGAAAAGTGTCCTCTTGTGGGAAAGAGTTTTTGTCACTCTAATAAGTTTATCGCTAAACATAACTTTACAGAAAATTTAAGTTTGAACAATTATTCGTTATTATTTCATCATATCTTTGATTTAGTCTGGTAGCTCTTTACTTTTAGTTGAAAAGTGTCCTCTTGTGGGAAAAAGTTTTTTGACACTTTAACTAGTATGTCATTGGACATAAGTTTACGTTTGAACAATTATTCGTTATTATTTCTGTTCATCTTTGATTAAATATAGGCTAGTTTCGTATTGAATGAATTTTTGCTCGTATGAAATTGTCAGACCTTCCCTGAACTTTGTAGAATAAAGACCTCTGTTTGAAAATCTATACACTTGGTGAATTTAGACAGCGATAAGGGTTTCTGATTGAGACCAATTTTAGAGCTTGGGTTCTAATTATTGCTTGCTGCAGTAGAAGTTGCCACAATTGGTGTCTGGTGGCGGGATAAGACCCCTGAATTTGGAGAGAAGTTGAATGGCGGATCTGGAATGGGGCCAAAGTGTCTACTATTCACGCAAGTGATCCCGTGTGAATAGCTCCTGAGTTAATGGTAATTAATTTAATTACGCTAGTGACATTTTTTTTTTTTGCATAATTTTAATTTCCCATTTAGGCTTTTGATAAAATTCTAAATCTAATCAATTAACTCATGTTACCGAAATTTTGCTGTTTTACAATTTCAGTTTTTGTTTAGGCTTTTAAGAAAAGTCTAAACCTAATTCTCTGGTTCAGCGAAATGTAATATCATAGTTTGATTGTGAAAAATAGCTAATTGGAGTTATGTTTAAATTCTTCATTAATATAAAATCAAAACATGGAAATTGTTGTGTAAATGCATATTTCAAAGAAATAATAGCCTTCTTAATAATTTAATAAAGTTTTACTTTCAGAGGAGATATGCTAACCCATCTATGCTCCGCATACAAGACGGTGAAGTCGCCGGCCCTTCAAGAGGAATAGTCATCAAATATTCTGGCCCTATCATGACCACCAAGCTGTAAAGTATAGTTGTGATGAAAAATACAAGTACTTCAAGTGGGAAAATGGGTTTAGGAAGGACATTAAGAAATTAACTTGCTCTGAAATGGTCTTTGAAAAGTATTTCTTGATGTTGAGGTATCCAAAAAGCTGTAAAGTATAGCTGTGGGTGAAAAAGATAAGTACTTCAAGTGGGAAAATGGGTTTAGAATGAACATTAAGAAATTAACTTGCTCTGAAATGGTCTTTGAAAAGTATTTCTTGATGTTGAGGTATCCAAAAAGCTGTAAAGTATAGCTGTGGGTGAAAAAGATAAGTACTTCAAGTGGGAAAATGGGTTTAGGAAGGACATTAAGAAATTAACTTGCTCTGAAATGGTCTTTGAAAAGTATTTCTTGATGTTGAGGTATCCGAAAAGCTGTAGAGTATAGTTGTGAGTGAAAAAGATAAGTACTTCAAGTTGGAAAAATGGGTTTAGAATGAACATTAAGAAATTAACTTGCTCTGAAATGGTCTTTGAAAAGTATTTCTTGATGTTGAGGTATCCAAAAAGCTGTAAAGTATAGTTGTGAGTGAAGGGATTGGTACTTCAAGTTGGAAAATGGGTTTAGAATGATATTATGAAAGGAACTTGTTCTGAAAAGATATAATAAAGCCATAAAAAGTGTTAAAAATGGAGAGGGGGCTCTTTGGAGGGGCCCGGGGAGGGCGTTTGGGGATCCAGGGGCCCTTGAGGGCTGGGGTGGTCATATGGGGGCCCGGGGGACCTTTGGGGATCGGGGTGGGCCTTTGGGGGCTGGGGAGGGGTCTTTGAGGGTCTGAGGGGGTCCTTGAGGACCGATTGGGCCGGATTACAAGGCCTTTTGGGAGCCTGGGGAAGGAAAAGACCTTTGGGATTCTGGGAGTTGAGGGAACGGTTGGGGGGACCTTTGGGGACCGGGGGAGGGCCTTTTGGGGTCCGAAGGGGCCCTTTGGGGACCTTTGGGGTTGGATAAATGGGGGGGGACCTTTGAGGAGTATGAAGCTGAAAAAGGGACTTCAAGGGAGGGGAAGGACTTAAGAAAGAACTTGCTCTGAAATGGTCTTTGAAATCTTTCTTGGGACCGGGGGAGGGTCTTTGGGGGTCCGGGGGCCCTTGAGGAGGTCGATTGGGTAATCTCCCTTGAGCACCGGGTGAGGAGGGTCTTGGGACCGGGGGGGTGGGGTCCGAGGGGCCCTTTGGGAGCCCTGGGGGACCTTTGAGGACCGGTGGAGGGTCTTTGGGGGTCTGGGGGGCCCTTGAGCACCGATTGGTCCCTTGGGAACCGGGGTTGATGGTCTTTGGGGGTCGGGGGCTCTTTGGGAGCTTGGGGGACCTTTGAGTATCGGGGACTTCCTTCGGGGTCGGGGTAGGGTGATTGGAACCCTTTGGGGTTGGGGTAGAGGACCTCACAACAATGTTAAAATACAACTTGTGTATTATAACGACCACAGAGTTTCACCCTCAAATTCTCTTCTAAAATCATCTTTTAAATCATCTTTTAAAATGTCTCTAACTGTTTCGCCGAAATAATTCCATAAAATGGCTAAAACGGTTTTCGCCCAAATAATCCTTAAACGTAATTTCAGCGTGTTCCTTTTGTTTGGCATCTCTGCGCTGGCACATTTCAAATTATTTAGAAACCTGATTCCCGCGCTAAAAAAATTCATCGCTAAGATCTAAACATTCGCTCTGAGACAGTTCTCTTTAGAAACAACAAATTAATTTCCCTTTCGTGAATCTATTCTCTTTAGAAACAAACAAATTAATTCCCCTTTCGTGTCAATCAATCAATCATGACATCATCTGTCTTGTGTGATCTAAACTTTGCCCCGGAGATAATTCTCTTTGGAAATACATCAAAGACATTAATTAACTTGACGTCATCTGTCAGACATTCCCCGGAAACAATTTGATTAATGACTCAATAATCCATGAAAGTGAGAAAGTTCCTGTTTTTCCATTCTCACTGACAAAATCCATAAAACAGACATAAATGTGAGAAAGTTCCTGTTTTTTTCATTCTCACTGACAAAAACCATAAAAACAGACATAAAAGTGAGAAAATTCCTGTTTTTCGAATGAGAAAAATACTGTTTTTCATTCTCACTGACAAAAAACCATAAACCACGTGGTTCTATGCCCATATATGGTGTGGGTACCGGAGTATAAGATAGCCTTCTACTTTAATAACAAAGGCCGTTAATTAGAATAAATAGCTCTTATGAAAGTACTAAAAACTCTTTGGTTTAAAGAGCGAGGTATTGACTAGGAGGTCGACCTAATCATATACGTAATAATTCATGTACTTTTTCGTTCGTTTTAAGTTTTGTTGTTACTCCTTACTTTCAGTTGAAAAAATTTTTTTTAATTTAATTTCTTATCGTTTTTTAAATAATGCTGGAAAATCCGGCTCCCCATCATAGCAATGTCCCTTCCCCCATGAAAACTTCCTCCGTGGAAAGATCCTCCCACATAACCCCCGACCCACCCCCACAAACCAGAAAAAAATCCCCCCTTAAAACGTCTGTATATTTCCCAATAACCAATACTATATGTAAACGTTAGGTAAAGTTCATAACTTTCAGCCCTCCCCCGGGGACTTCGGGGGATTATGCCATCCTAAAAGACATAGTTATTATATTTTCGACCATGCTGAACAAAATGGCTATCTCAAAATTTTGATCGGGTGACTTTGGGAAAAAAATGAGCGCGGGAGGGGGCCTAGTTGCCCTTCATTTTTTGGTCACTTAAAAAGTGCACTAAAACTTTTAATTTCCGTTTGAATGAGCCCTCTCACGATATTCTAGGACCACTGTGTCGATACGATCACCCCTGGAAAAAAAAGCAAATAAACACGCATCCTTGATCTTTCTTCTGGCAAAAAAAATACAAGATTCCACATTTTTTGCAAATAGGAGTTTGAAATCTCTACAGTAGATTTCTCTGATACGCTGAATCTGATGGTGTGATTTTCATTAAGGTTCTATGACTTTTAGGGAGCGTTTCCCCCTTTTTCAGAAATCAGGCAAATTTTCTCAGGCGCATAACTTTTGATGGGTAAGACTGAACTTGATGAAATTAATATATTTGAAATCAATGTTAAAATCTGATTCTTTCGATGTGTCCATTGGTATCTAAATTTTGTTATTTAGAGTTTCGTTTACTATTGAGCCGGGTCGCTCCTTACTTACAGTTCGTTACCACGAACTGTTTGACTACAGCTGAAAACATGATTTAGAGTTAATTCTTTACTATCTTAAACCTCAAAAAGTCAGGCAGCTAACTTACATTCAAGAGATGATTTTATTATTTAAACTTTTAGTTGCTATGTGCCGTGGTTTGTTCTTTACTGTGTTTTCAGCTATATCCTATGAAATAAGCATAGGCCTTGTTTATAATGAACTGTACAGGTCCTTTATGTAATTTTTTTGGTAAAAAGTGATTCTGATTTTAGAAATTTTAGTTTTTAAATAAAAAGGCACTAGAACATTAATTTCTGATCGACTCCTCTAGCGAAATTCTAGTACCCCTGGGACAATACGATCCCCCTGGGAAAAAGAAACAAACAAACTTTTTTTTTTTTTGGGGGGGGGGGAGGTGGGGGGGGGGAGGTGGGGGGGGGGGTTCAAACCCCCCTAACCCCCCTGGGTACGGCCTTGCTCTTATTATACAATTTTTACCACGAACTGTTTGATTTTTTTTAAAAGCGCTTTTTTTCATTTTTTGGTTATGTAAACCCTGATTATAAGCAGGAAAATCCCTGCGGCTTTTTCTTATTTGGAATAGAAAGAGACGAACCTCAAAGAATCAGGCAACTAACCAAGCCCAATATATGCAATGTTTGGATATTGTAATGATCGTCTTTTAACATAAAATTAGAATATTCCTATTTACAGTATTTATCTTTTATATAATACAAACAGGAAAAGGCCTACGGCTTTTTCTTCTTTGGAATAGTAAGAGACGATCATTTCTGTATTTGTACTTCACATGTTCTGATGACGATTTGATGTAATTTTGACGATATTCTTCATTATATCTGTATTTAATGTTTCTCCGGATTGACGCAGCCTTGATAGTATTCAGGCGATAAGCCTCATCATTCCTGTATTTGTCCTTTACATGTTCTGATGATGAATTGATGCAATTCTGACGAAACTCGTTGTCAGTCTTATATCCTTTTAAAATTTTACGTTTGTTTAGAGCTGCAGCTTTCTTATCATATCTGTTTTTGACAATCAATTTGAGAACGTCCTTGTTTTTCTCATAGTGCTCTTTCTTTTTGCCAGCAACCTGTTTAGCTCGACTTTCATATCTTTCCTTCTCCTTAAGTTTTTTTTCTTACTTGTGAAACCAATACAGTAGATAATATTCTTATGGAAATAAATATTATCAAACGGTTTGGGTTTAGTTCTCGTATCAAGCACCAAAAACCTAACAAAAAATAAAACTAATTTTAAAATTTTCAGTTACTTTTCTAGTTTAAATTAAATTAAAAAAGATTAAAATTATTGCTCAGATGCCTTAAATATTTCTGCAGTTTATAACTTTAGCGATTCTGAACTGAAAACTGAAACAGAATAAATTTTTTTCACTTTTTGCGTCACGTCACTCTTTACGTCATATTTGGTTATTAGTACACAATCGGTGTTAGATATTACGTCACGTCACTAATTATGTCATATATGATTATTAGTAGACAATCGGTGTTAGAAATCAGACTTGCTTCAAAAATCAAATATTTTTGAAAAGATACGATATGAAAAAAACATCAATTCTGTAGTTTTTTTGTATGAAGTATTTTATTTTTATTTTTAATTTTTTAATTAAAAAAGGCACTAGAACTTTTAGTTTCCGTTCGAATTAGCCCTCTCGCAAACTTCTAGGACCAAGGGGTCGATACAATCGCCCCTGGAAAAAAACAAATAAACACGCATCCGTGATCTTTCTTCTGGCAAAAAATACAAAATCAACTATTTTGCAGATAGGAGCTTGAAATTTCTACAGTCAGACTCTCTAATACGCTGAATCTGATGTTGTGATTTTTATTAACATTATATGACTTTTTGGGCGTGTTTTCCCTTTTTTTCAAAAATAAGGCAAATTTTCTCAGACTCGTAACTTTTTATGGGTAAAATTAAAATCGATGAAACTTATATATTCTAAATCAGCATAAAAATCCAATTCTTTTGGTGTATATATTCGTATCAAAATTACGTTTTTAAAAGTTTCGGTTGCTATTGAGACGAGTCGCTCTTACTACACAGGTATTTCCTTTAAAATGAGCCATTAAACAGCTCTATACGATTTTCCAGTAACCAGCTAGCTGAGAGGTATGCAATATTACTAGATTGCAGCTAGAGATGCTACCATGATAGTCAAATGATTATCTATTTTACTATTGACGGTACTATTGGCTAGTCGATCTTTACTATAATTTGTTTTGATCTGACTCCTTTGTTAGGAACTATGGGTTTTTATATTTTTTTAACATTGGACGTGATCGTCTCTTACTAAGTTGCTAGCTACCGCTGCAACCCAGATAACTCTTACTAGGTTGATAGCTACCGCTGTAACCCGGATGTAGCTACCCCTGGAGCCACCGTATATCAGTTACTATTGGCAAGAGATCGTTCTTTACTGTAATGATCTGACTCTATTTTTAGGAGTTTTTGGGTTTTATATTTCTTAGCATTGGACTGATCGTCTCTTACTAGGTTGCTAGCTACTGCTGCAACCCAAATTCACATATATATTTATTTATGAGAGGCCACACCTGGCCGAGTGGTCCAAGGTACTGGTGTTAACCACCAGTCTCTTCGGACGCGTGGGTTCAAATCTTACCGCTGGTATACGATTATGTTTGAAAGACTGCAGTGTGAAAAGACATCAAAAATGCAGTTTTTGGTGGAAAAATCTATTCTCTTTTAGAAATAATTTATTTTAGTTACTATAGATTTTTAACCCAATTAATTTCCTTTAAAATGAGCCATTGAACAACTCTCTACGATGTTCCAGTGTCAAGCTATCTGTGGAAAAGAAAGAAAAAAAGAAAAAAATATCCCGTTTAGGCAGAATGTTGTAGTAGCTTCCACTTTTCTTGATTTTCAAGCCAATATATTTCCCTTGCTGTTCAAGCCAAGGGACAGAAAGTTTACTATACAGGGGTTTCGGACAAGACGGTTCTAATGGTGTACTTTTTGTTTTGATCTGACTCCTTTGTTAGGAACTATGGGTTTTTATATTTCTTAACATTGGACGTGATCGTCTCTTACTAGGTTGCTAGCTACCGCTGCAATCCGGATAATCCGGGTTCCAGCGGTAGCTAGCAACCAAGTAAGAGACTATCTCGTCCAATGTTAAGAAATATAAAAACCCATAACTCCTAAAAAAAAAGTCAGATCAAACAAAAAGTACACCATTAGAACCGCCTTGTCCGAAACCCCTGTGTAGGAAACTTTCTGTCCCTTGGCTTGAACAGCAAGGGAAATATATTTGATTGAAAATCAAGAAAAGTAGCGGCTACTACAACATTCTGCCTAAACAGCATATTTTTTTTTTCTTTGTTTCCACAGATAGCTTAGCACTGGAACATCCTAGAGAGTTTTTCAACGGCTCATTTTAAAGGAAATTAATGGGTTAAAAATCCTTTGTAACTAAAATAAATTATTTCTAAAGAGAATATATAATCAAACGCAGTGATCCCAGCCTTACGGCATCCTCTTTGCCTTTAGCCTAGTGGAACCTAGATTAGGTTCCTTAGAATATAATATAATGGACTAAATTTCGTTCTTTAATGCGGAGAAAAAAAGAAAAAAAACAGATGCCCTCGGTGCGGAAAATCCTGGTTGCAGCCACTTTTCTTCATTTTCAAACCAATATATTTCCCTTGTTGTTCGAGCCAAGGGACAGTAAGTTTCCTATATAGGGTTTCGGACAGGGCGGTTCTAAAAGTGTACTTCTTGTTTTAATCTGACTTTTACGTTTTTACACATTATACGGCGTCATGACAATACTATTGTATTGTAATTCACCTGAAGGAAGTTTGAAATATCATTAGTTTTGTAATTTAAAAAATAATGTCTGAATACAACACGTTTTATATAATATGCGACGTCATTATAATACTACCATGTATAATTTTTTGTTATTTAAATGTATATGAATGTGGCGTCATTTAAATGAAAAAGGCTTCACCACAATTAGGTCTCCAAATTATGGTCAACCGAAGGGTGCAAGTACATGACCCACCAAATATTATGACATCACATCCAATCAAAATTTTGAGATAGCCATTTTTTTATATATCCATTTTGTTCAACGTTGTTTGAAAATTCTGGAAATTAGGTCTTTGAGGATTACAACCCCCCCCAGCCCTCAGGGCAAGGGTTGTAAATTATGCCCTGGGGCATATAAGGTTTTTATCATTCGACTTGAACTTTAAATGGCTAGTGCCCTTTTTGATAGTCGAAATTTATTGGAAGGCAACTAACACCCCTTCCACGCCCACCATTTCCCCAAACACATCCATTCAAATTTTGAGATAGCCATTTTTTTTCAACGTAGTTAAAAGCTCTGGAAATTATATCTTTGAGCAGGACACTCCCCCACAGTCTTCAGGGCAAGGTTTAAAAGTTATGCCTGGGGGCATATATGGTTCTTATGGAAGGAATGCTCGTATAAACTTCAGAGAGGGCTCATTTGATTGGAAATTGAAAGTTCAAGTTCACTTCTTAAGCGTCAAAACATATCGGAGGGTAACCAGCCCCCTCCACGCCCTTTTTCCCAAATGCATCCGATAAAAATTTTGAGATAGGGAAATAATAAAACGGGAAGTAAATCGTTCACGGCTGGGAGTGGAGGATGTTGTAGACATAAATGTAAGGGAAGTGGGAATTTCCTGAGAGGGCGTAAAGAGGAAGGCTTTGAATAGATTGGTATGAAGGAAGATCATGTGTAGCTGTGTCGGACTGAGGCGGCTTGGTGCTGCGGTGAGTTGATAGTAGTGGTAGTTGGTCTAAGAGACCCCAATTCATTACATAAAGGATCAATACTGTTACACAAAGGATCGATATAGTTCACAGTCAAGAGGATCAAACAGTTCGTGGTAACGAACTGTATAGTAAGAGCGACCCGTCTCAATAGTAATCGAAACTCTAAAAACCGAAATTTCAATATCAATAGATACATCAAAAGAATTGGATTTGTATGCTGATTTTAAATATATGAGTTTCATAAAGTTTACTCTTACTCATCAAACCTTACGAGCCTGAGAGTATTTCTCTTTTTTAAAAAAAAAGTGCAAAACACCCCCTAAAACTCAATCTTAATGAAAATCACACCCTCCAATTCAGCGTATTAGAAAACCATATTGAAGAGGTTTCAAGCTCCTATCTGCAAAAATGTGGAATTTTATTATTTTTGCCAGAAGAAAGATCACGGATCCGTGTATTTTTGTTTGCCTTTTCTTCCCCAGGGGTAATCGTATCGACCCAGAGGTCCTAGAATTTTGCGAGATGGCTTATTTGAACCAAAATTAAAATTTCTAGTGCCTTAATAAAAAAAAAACAAAAAAATTAAAAATATAATCACTTTTTACAAAAAAACTGCATTTTTGATGTCTTTTCATAATGCAGTCTTTTCAAAGATATTTGATTTTTCATTGCATAAGAAATCATGTTAAAGTTAGATCAATGATATCATAATCGTATGTAGCCAGGTCGTCTCTTACTATTCCAATTACGAAAAAGTCATAGGCTTTTTCCTGTTTGTAATCAAACAGGATTTGGACACTATCTGAAGCACCAAATTTAGACATTTCAATAATAATAGTCTCTATTTCTTCCTTTAAGGCTATTAGTCTCTGCAATTTTGTTCTGGACACTAGGAGGGAGGGAAGGGGAAGGCAGCAGGGTGGGTTGGAGTTACAGTCTGTCTGTGTTGTGGCACTTGGTTTACTGAATTCCGCGTAAGGTCTGACTGGCAAAAAGTATCTTTAGTATGAACTGGAGGGGGGGGGGTAGTCTGACGCACAATTAGGGCTTCAATTTCAGCTTCACTGCTAGGAGAAGCTAATAGAGCTAAACAATCAGTTTGACAAGAAGCATCAGACTTGGACTGGCGACCGAGAACTGATTTTATGGATTTAGGGGTAAGCCTATTGTCTTTCAATATGTCTATAAAGCCTTCAGTTGACATCCAACTTCTAGATCTTGGAGTAAGTTGCGGTGACAATACCAAGGTACTGTGGAAAATCTCTCCATGATTTACCAGTGCCCAGCTAGCTGAGGAGAGAAAAAAGGAGAAAAAAGACAAAAAAGATACCGTCGATGCCGAATATTATAGTCCAAGCCACTTTTTTTGTCTTTCAAGCTAATATATTTTCTTTATTGTTCAAGCCAAGAGACTGTAAATTTACTGTAGAGGAGTTAAACAATGCAGTTCTAATAGTGTACTTTGTGTTTCGATCTGACTCTATTTTTAGGAGTTAGGGGTAATTGTATTTCTTAGTATGGGACGTGATCGTTTCTTACTAGGTTGCTAGCTACTACTGCAACCGGGTTGTTAGCTACCGCTGCAACCCGGATGTACTTTTTTTTATCAGACTCAAGTTTTAGTAGCTATGAATTTTTGTATTTCTTAGTATTGAACGTGATCGTCTCTTACTAAGTTGCTAGCTACTGCTGCAGCCCGGGCAATCTCTACAACCATGATACAGATGAAACTAACATAATCCACATTTATAATAAAATATATCGATCCTTTGTTTAAGCACTTTTTCCCATAACTGTGGGAACAATTTTTCCGTTAACATCTTGCCTAGATATAGACCGGATTACAAACAGGAATAGGCCTTGAGCTTTTTCTTCTTTGAAACAATAAAAGACGAACCTTAAAGAATCAGGCAGCAAAGCCAGTCCAATATACGCAACGGATCGTTCTTTTAATGGTCGTCTTTTAATATATTTCCTTGTTATTCAAGCCAAGGGATGGTAAGGTTGCTATATAGAGGTTTTGGACAAGGTGGTTCTAATTATGTACTTCTTGTTTTGATCTGAATCTATTTTCAGGAGTTATGGGTTATTTTAGTTTTTACTACGGGGTGTGATCGTCTTTTACTAGGTTGCAAGCTACTGCTGCAACCCGGATTACAAACAGGATAAAGCCCATGGCTGTTACTTAATTGTTGGAATAGTAAGAGACGATCTGGCTACAACCTGCGATTATGAAATAATTGATCAATATTTAACAAGACTTAATGAAAATCACACCATCAGCTTCAGCGTATCAGAAAAACCTAACTGTAGAAGTTTCGAGCTCATATCTGCAAAATGAGGAATTTGGTATTTTTTGGCAAAATTGCTTAATAAGCCAAATATCTTTGAGAAGACTGCAATATGAAAAGACAAGTGATAAAAGTATCATATCTATCATATTTTTAATTTTACAACTTTAAATAATGACATCATAGTCCAAGTGGCAAGCACGATCAGCCTCTAACCAAAAGGTTGGTGGTTTAAAGCCACCTGGGATCATTTTCTTTAATTTGGAATTCAGCTATCAATAAAACCATATCATTACTATATCATTAACTAGTGTAGGCTTATTTAGTATCGGCAAGAGTTCGTTCTTTATTATAATTTTTTGGGGAAATGGTGGGCGTGAGACTAATTACTCTCCATTCACTTTCGACTATTAAAAAGGGCAATTTCAATTTCTAATCAAATGAGCCCTTTTTGAAATTTCTACAACAACTTTCTATATATAAACCTTATATGCCCCCAGGGCATAAATTACAACCCTTGCACTGAGGGCTCTGAGAGGGTTATCATCCTAAGAGACCTAATTTCCAGAACTTTCAACTACTTTGAACAGAACGGGTATCTTAAAATTTTGATTGGATTTGTTTGGGGAAATGGTGGGCGTGAAAGAGGGGGGCTATTTACCCTCTAATCACTTTCGACTATTAAAAGGGCACTAGCCCTCTCAATTTCCAATCGAATGAACCCTTCTGAAGTTTCTGCGACAACGCGTTCTATATAAAAACCTTATATGCCCCCAGTGCCTAACTTACAACCCTTGTCCTGAGGGCTGTGGGGGAGTAGTCTCCTCAAAAACATTATTTCTATCTGGAAATCAACTACGCTGAAGAAAATAGATATCTAAAAATTTTGATTGGATGTGTTTGGGGAAAAAGTGGGCGTGAAAGGGGGGTTAGTTGCCCTCAAATAACTTTCAACAGTTAAAAGGGCACTAGACCTTTGAATTTCCAATCGAATGAGCCCCTTTTTTTTCAAGTTTCTACGACAAAGATTTCAATAAAAACTTATATACCCCCAGGGCATAACTTATAACCCCTGCCCTGAAGACCCTGGGGGGGAGTGTCCTGCTCAAAGGTATAATTTCCTGAATTTAAACTGTGTGGAACGAAATGGCTATCTCAAAATTTTGATTGAATGTGTTTGGGGAAATGGTGGGCGTGGAAGGGGTGTTAGTTGCCTTCCAATCACTTTCGACTATTAGAAATGGAAATAACTTACAACTCTTGCCCTGAGGGCTGTGGGGGGTGGAATCCTCAAAAACATTATTTCTATCTGGAAATCATCTACGCTGAACAAAATGGCTATCTAAAAATTTTGATTGGATGTGTTTGGGGAAAAGCTGGGCGTGAGAGGGGGGTTAGTTACCCTCAAATCACTTTCGACAATTAATAGGGCACTAGACCTTTGAATTTTTAATCGAATGAGTCCTTTTTCAAGTATATACGACAAAGATTTTAATAAAAACTTATATGCCCCCAGGGTATAACTTATAACCCTTGCCCTGAAGACTCTGGGGGGAGTGTTCTGCTCAAAGGTATAATTTCCTGAATTAAAACTGTGTGGAACAAAATGGCCATCTCATAATTTTGATTGGATGTGTTTGTGGAAATAGTTGGCGTGGAAGGGGTGTTAGTTGCCTTCCAATCATTTTCGACTATTAAAAATGACACTAGCTATTTCAAAATCCAATCGAATGAGCCCTTTTTGAAGTCTCTACGACAACACGTTCTATAAAAACCTTTTATGCCTTCAGGTCATAACTTACAACCCTTGCCCTAGGGGCCGTGGGGGGGGGTGTCATCCTCCTAATTTCCCAAACTAAAAACTACGTTGAATAAAATAGCTATCTCAAAATTTTTTATTGGATGTGTTTGGGGAAAAGGTGGGCGTGAGAGGGGGGTTAGTTGCCCTCCAATAACTTTCGACCACTAAAAAGGGCACTAGCCCTTTGAATTTCCAATCGAATGAGCCTTTTTTGAAGTTTCTACGACAACGCCTAAAATAAAAACCTTATATGCCCTCAGGCATAACTTACAACCCTTGCCCTGAAGGCTCTGGGGGAGTGTCCTTCTCAAAAACATAATTTCTATCTTGAAATAAACTACGCTGAACAAAATGGTTATCTCGAAATTTTGATTGGATGTGCTTCGGGAAAAGGTGGGCGTGAGAGGGGGGATTAGTTGCCCTCCAATCACTTTCGACTGTTAAAAAGAGCACTAGCCCTTTGAATTTCCAATCGAATGAGCCTTTTTTGAAGTTTCTACGACAACGCCTTCTATAAAAACCTTATATGCCCCCAGGGCATAACCTACAACATTTGCCTTGAGGGCCGTAGGGGACTGTCCTCCTCAAAAACATAATTTCTATCTGGAAATCAACTACGCTGAACAAAATGGCTATCTCAAAATTTTTATTGGATGTGCTTCGGAAAATGGTGGGCGTTGAAGGAGTCTTAGTCACCTTCCAATTACTTTTGACTATTAAAAAGGGCATAAGCCATTCCAATTTCCAATTGAATGAGCCCTTTTCGAAGTTTCTACGACAAATTCTTCGATACGAAGTGCCCTGCTCGAAAGGAAAAAAATAATAAATAATACATTGTGCCAACATCGTTCTTCTATGCCGCCAGGGCATAACTTAAAATCTTTGCCCTGAGGGTTGTGGGGGAGTGTCCTCCTCAAAAATATATTTTCTATCTGGAAATCAACTGCGCTGAACAAAATGGCTAACTCAAAATTTTAATTGGATGTGTTTGTGGGGAATGATTGGCGGGGGGGGGCTAGTTGCCCTCCAATCACTTTTGACTATTAAAAAGGGCACTAGCCACTCCAATTTCCAATCGAATAAGCCCTTTTTGAAGTTTCTACAACAACTCCTTCGATACGAAGTGCCCTGGTATGGAAAAAAAAATACATTGTGCCAACATCGTTCTTTACTTAGGCAGCGCGATTGCGCTGCCTTTGATACCTGTACACGCCTAAAATTACCAAAAAAATTGCTAGCACATAACATACAGCCGTGCGATATATAGGGGCTAATAATCGTATGATAAAGAAGCAACATCACCCGACCTGGTACGAAGTGCTTCAGTTGACGTATAATTCTAAGACCTCTTGCAACTTTTGATGCCACAAGATCACTTTGACGTTTCCAAGACATGTTGCAGTCTAGGTAAAAACCTAGATACCTCATCCCTTTAACCTGTTCTAGAGAATTACCAGAAAATAATATTCACCCATCGAGATCAATGGGCTTACCAATTCGACTAAAAACCATAAGACTTGTCTTTTTACATTAACCGCCAACATACTTAAGGAAGTAAACACACTTAAATAATTTAATACCATATTTACATTATTAATTAACTCATCCACAGAAACAACACGAAAAGAAATAGCAGTGTCATCTGCGAAAGAGGTAAGACACGAATCAGGAAGGTAAAATCTCATAGTATCAACATAAACCAAAAATAAAAGTGGGCCTAGCACAGAACCCTGCGGAATACCACAATTCACAAGATATGGACTAGAGGTTACACTATCAATTACAACCTTTATTCACCTTCCCTTTTAAAAAGAATCGAACCAATTCAAACAAGCTCCTTTAACCCCTAAAAGCTTTAATCTATTTCATAAAATACTAAAATCAACAGTATCAAATGCCTTTTTAAAATCTATAAAAAACAGTGAGAGGTATTTGTCCACTATCAAGACACTGATTCGAAAAAATCACGTAAGTGTAACACCGCATGTGTAATTGAGTGACTTTTGCGAAAGCCAAACTGAGTATCACTAAGGATACCATGATGTGTCAAATACTAGTAGAGTCGTCGATGAACCAACTTTTTCAAGTACTTTTGAGAAAAGGGGAAGAATGGAGATTGGCCTCCAGTTCCCAATATCACATCTCAAGCCACTTTTGTGAAAGGGAAAAAAAACCTTGGCAGTTTTCGAGGCCTTCAGGAAAGATTCCAGTTTCTAGCGACAAATTTATTAAATGAACAATATAAGGCAGAAGGTAAACCAAAACAGACTTAAAAGCTCGGAGGTTTATTCCATCTATCCCCGCTGAATTGGAACTCAGGCTTCCAACAATTTTAAGTAGTTCATCACAGGTACACCTTTCAAACTTAAAGACTAATCTGTCCCCTCTATTATCGTGAAACTCATACTCGCGGAAGGATTCAGGACTCTGGTTATTTTCCTGATGCACTGTTTGACCAATTTTAGAGAAATAATCTGCAAAATGTTCCGCCATATATTTTATATATATATAAATATATATATATATATATATATATATATATATATATATATATATATATATATATATATATATATATATATATATATATATATATATATATATATATATTATATATATATATATATATATATATATATATATATATATATATATATATTATATATATATATATATATATATATATATATATATATATTTTCGGATATGCCTCTATTTTAAATCCAAGACAGATTTTCTAGCCAAAAAGAAATGACAGGAATTTAGTATTTTAGTCCCAACTCCTTTTTATGCAGTTTTTAAAATGGCTTCAAGTTAAGATGATATATTTATTTAGAAGAAATATAGAAGTTTTCAAGTACAGCAAATATATAAACACAACATCCTATGCTCCCCATATGTCTCTATGGCAGGGAATGAAGACAAAAAGAAAAAAATCACACTAAAGAGGAAAATGTAAATGACGGGCAGCCGCAGTTGAGTTGAGTTTAGTTGGGTTAAGGCTGTAAGTCCCTCAAGCCAACAATTTTACCTAAACCTGAGAGAGGAGATTGGAAGAATACATAATCTCCAAAAAAATTGACATGGCTGAAAACAAAAGGCTGACATTTGTCACCTAATACTCTGCAGCAAGGGAAAATTCATACAAAAACTTGGACTGTAATTGATGCAAAAGGGAACATTTTTCTGAATTCCACCCCTTTTTGGAGCTTTGGCACAAAATAATCATAAGATCTACTGTAGTTAAGAAATGCTTTTTAAACCAATTTCCTCCTTGTCTTTGAAGTCTAAAAATCTGCAATTTCTGGAAGTGAACACTTACAATAGAAACTGTAATTAGCTCTGTGAAAAAATCCGTATGAATGTGAGATTGTAAAATGGTTTGGTATGAAAATTGCTTTTTTTTTTTTTGGTGACTACCAGAGACCAGTAACATACTTAAATTCACCTAAAAATAGGTACTAAAATGCATCAATATTGAACAAAACGCTTAGCTATATAAACTAGTTAACAGATAATATCCCTATTGGTACACTAAAGTTTTTCACTGCCAATTTGCCTTTTGGTGATTTTTCTGAGAGAAAATGGTGATTTTTTTGCATTCATTGGCAGCCCTGGATCTAGTTATAGCCACCTATTTACTAACATATTATGCTGAACTAACTATATTTCGATTAATTTAGTCAAGGCATGGATTACATGGATCATTATAGAGCTCTAAATTCATAGAGGTCGGACTTACGGCCACACCTCAGTATTAGAGCTCTTCAAAAATTGTATAGCTCAAAATGTATTCAAGTTCCAACAGTTTCTTCAATTTACCTTAAGAAATGTCTACATATTTATATTTTTCTTTTCAAAATATTTCTAGGTATTTAAAAAAACCCTATATAAAACATCATTTGAGCTTTAATCATAAGATATACTATATATAAAATTTTGTTAATCCATAAAATCTTTTTTACAAGCAATAACATACTTTAAAACAAATTTTGCTTTTTACATTAATAGTGAAAACAATTTGTCAAAACTTTAACTATAAATTAAGACCAGAGACCAGTTTTTCACGAGACCAGTTAACAAGTAATAGCCGTACCAGGGGCTACTAACTTGCTAACTAGTCTCGTGCAAAAGGTTTAAAGTTTTTATAAGTTGTTTTTTATTATTATAATAAAAAGCATTATTGGTTTTAAAGTATGTTATATAAAGATTAAATGAATGTAATAAAGATTAAATGAATTAACGAAATTTCTTATATAGAATATTTAATTTTTTGAAATTCAAATGGATGTTTTATTTAGGGTTTTTTGAATAGCTAAAGAGATTTTGAAAAGAAAATAATAAAACCGTATTGATCTGTCAAAGTGTAAATTAATTAAAATTAAAATTTTTGTAATTTTTAACAATCTTTAAAGCGCTAGAATACTCTGTTTCTAGGATGGGCTATCTCAAGGGTTGCCACCGTATGTGATTTATCACCAAATTTGGTGATTTTTTTTTCGTTTGGTGTTTTTTTCGTGATTTAGTTATTTTGCCTAAAATTTGGTGATTTTATCATAAGACTTGGTGATTTTACCATGTTTGCGCTCCATCTTTTGAATAAAGTGAGGTAAATTCTGATGAAAATGTTTTTTCAACAGACTTGATATTTAGTGGATAGAAAATTTAACGCATATCAAAATAGCCGATCAGGGGAGATGAATTTAACCCATGCCACCTATAATAATACACAAGAAAATTTGAGGAAAATACAAAATATAATAAAAAACATAAAATATTTCGCAATCCTCAGTGCATTCAGAAGGCCTAAACTTCAGATTGAAAATGGGAATTCTTATTCCAAAGCCTAAATCTGAAATACTTGTTGAGCGTAGAGTGGATGGTAAGTACACTGAAGCTCTGGAGATTATAAAAATACCCTGCTGCTGAACAAAGAATTAGTCAGATTAAGAGAAAACTATTCAAAAAACCAGTAAGGCATGCTATCCTGGTCTCGTGTACTGTTTCAACTAAAAGCACAAATTTGCATGAACAGCTTGGTGCGAATTCTGCAAGTGAGGCTGTTGAAGAAGTGACAGGGGTAGCTTATTCTGTTCAAGAAAAATCTGTAAAATCGAGTGTTCAGACCTTTTTGACGCAGATTGCTTCTGTTGTAAAGAGTTCTAGTAGAAACACTATATCTCCATAATTTTTTCTTAAGAGGACAGTCAAGAAACCCAGGTTGTGATGTAGTTAAATCAGATACTCAATAAAATTCTTGGCAAGAAAGTGATTTCAACATTAATAGTGTTAATAATGCTAACTCTTTAGAAGAATCAGATGGATCGTTTAAGACTCCTCCAAAAGAAGAAACTGCCACTGACTTGCAAAGCAAAGACATATGGATGAGGACATCAGTTGCAGCGAAATTAAAGGAGTAAATAACATAGTCAGAAAAAAAAGACAAACCTGCTGTTCAGCCTATCACCTCAGCAAGGACAAATACAACCAAAAACAATAAAAAAAAAATGTAATTTGAAATGCTTGTGAATACGAGATAGTTGCTGTATTGAAAGTGAACAAGATCTCAATCTTCATTGATGAATCGACAGACAGAACAACAACGAAATTTCTTGTAATAATTGTTGCCTGTTATTCTGGAAGAGCAGAAACCACTCGAGCATTTTTTTTCAATGTTAGTTGTTTCTGATGCAACTGCTAAAGGGTTTGAAGAACCTAATTACAGATGAATTCATTAAAGTAAGAAAAAAATACCACTGACAGACATTGTTGCCTTTGCTTCGAAAAATGCTAGTATTATGATAGGATCCAAATATGGCTTGGCAAAGTCTCTGAAGGATGACCTTCCGTGGCTTGCAACTGTCAGTTATATCTGCCATTCGTTTACCCTTTGCTCAGCTGCTGCGTGTGATGTCTTAGACCCGTATTTTTTGCAGTTCAGTCATGACACTTCTTAAATGTCATGACTAAAAAAAAAATATAAATGTTTTTACTTTTATATCAAAATATTAAGATTTTGATTATTAAATATCAGTATATGTATATTAAACTGACAATGCACATTCATTTGTATTTTTTTTTTTCAGTAAAGTGCAAATAATGTTCTGGCCTTGGGAAGGCATAGGGGTTATGAGCCCAACTTATGTTAATTTCTGCTCGTTTTGAGTTTGGCTCGGTTATTTATTGTAATTTCTGTCCGTTTTGGGTTTCATTTATTTATCGATGCTTTTTTGTGGTAGTTTCACGCTTGGTAGATTATTTGATTTGATTTTTGCTCATTTTTTGTTTAATGGAGTTCTTTACTTTTCTTTGAAAAACTTATTTTGTGGAAAAAGTTTGTTTAATTAATTTCTGTTCGTTTTATATTGACATAATCTTTTCAGAAAAAAAGAAAATAATACTTTAAATCTTTTCGTTTTTTTTAAGAATTTATAATTTGACCTGCTATTTGTATGCTGGAGAAAAATTTTCAGCAATTTTTTAACAACATACACCCTCTTAAAAATCTGGACACAAATAGTAGTGTTTAATTTAGTTTCATACGTCCTCTAGCTGACCTGAAATGAAAAACTTGATACCATTCGCAAAAAAATATGTTTACTTTCTTTGATAGCTTGGAGACACTTACGCTATTCCGATTTGGTTAATTTTAAGAGCAGAAGCAGCCCCAAAAGTTTAAATATAATACCCTTAGTCGTTCTTGGGATACTGCTGAGATGCCTTATTGGGAATTAGCATTAACACAGTGCATTTTGATTTAAACCTTATGGCAACATTTAGTTTTTAAACATAAAGTCAAATGGGGAGGTTGGGCGTGGGAGGGGGATTAGTTTCCCTCCAATCACTTTCGACTATTAAAAAGGGCATCAGCCCCTTCTATTTTCAATCGAATGAGCCCTTTTAGAAGTTCCTACGACAACTCCTTTGATACAAAGTGCCCTGGTCTAAACAACAACAAACAAAAAAATAACTTATTATACCCACATCGGTCTTTACTATAATTTATTTTTTAAAGCACAAATTTTAAATCATGAAAAAACAACACAAATTCAAAGGAAAAATAACCCAGCTTTACTCTGAATTCTTTTGCCTACTTCTTATTAAAATTTCTAATCTAGCATCGTCTCCTTTAAGAGCAGTACGTTCCTCTATATATCTTCAAGATACATCTCCAATACAACTACCAAGATACACCTCCAAAAGAAGATGTATATATTTTGGAAGATACAAATCAGCACCACAATCTATAGGGATGCATATACTGCAATTCACTGGGAGATACCCACTGCAATTCACTGGGAGATACCCACTGCAATCCACTGGAGATACCCACTGCAATCCACTAGGTGATACCCAAAAACAGTTTTTGGTGGTTGTGGCCGAAAACGACTATCGTTTTGACTAGGGCTTCTTAAAAAATATCACCACTCACAAATATCATTTCCACCATTTAAGATGAACTATATTGGTCCTTTTTTGTAATTTTCATTGCTGCTATCGTCATTTCTGTCATTGGGGATTATTATTGTCATCCCTTTACTGAAATCCTTACTGTATTACAAACAGGAAAAAGCCTATAGCTTTTTCTTAATTGGAATAGTAAGAGACGACCTGGCTACAACCTAGGATTATGACATCATTAATCAATCTTTAACATGAAACCCGGATTCACATATATAGTTATGAAAGGCAGCCTGGCCGAGTGGTCCAAGCCGCTGGTGTTAGCCACCAGTCTCTTCGGAGGCGTGGGTTCGAATCTTATTACCGCTGGTTACGATTATGATTTTTATTACAACAAATACAAAATCAAATATCTTTGAAAAGACTGCAGCATGGAGACATCAAAAATGCAGTTTTTGGTGGAAAAACTTATTCTTTTTTCGAAATAATTTATTTTAGTTACTAAAGATTTTTAACCCAATTAATTTCGTTTAAAAATGAGCTATTGAACAACTCTACGATGTTCCAGTGCCACCCTATCTGTGGAAAAGAAAGAAAAAAAAGAGAAAAAAAATATGCCGTTTAGGCAGAATGTTGTAGTAGCTGCCACTTTTCTTTATTTTCAAGCCAATATATTTCCCTTGCTGTTCAAGCCAATGGACAGAAAGTTTCCTATACAGGGGGTTTCGGACAAGACGGTTCTAATGGTGTACTTTTCGTATTGATCTGACTCCTTTTTTAGGAACTATGGGTTTTTATATTTCTTAACATTGGACGTGATCGTCTCTTACTAGGTTGCTAGCTACCGCTGCAACCGGACGCTCTTACTATACAGTTCTTTACCATGAACTGTTTGATAAAAAACCCTGATTACAAACAGGAAAAATCCTACGGCTTTTTCTTATTTGGAATAGTATGAGACGAACCTCAAAGAATCAGGCAGCTAACTAATATATGCAATGTTTTGGTGTGTTCTAATGATCGTCCTTTAATATAAAACACAAACTATTTTAAAATTGTGTCCTTGAAAGCCTACGCAGCGCAGTGGATAGTGTGTTGGAATTCTGATCCAAAGGTCACATGTTTAATTCCTGCCGAAAGTAATTTTTTATACATTTGTCTTTTTAAAGTCAAAACAAAACTTCTATTATTAGCTACTATGTAAATGTTACTATAAATCCGCTTCACACACCCATACACACCTTTCAGTAAGTATGGTGAGCTTTGTCGTTCAATTATTATAGGCCATATTTCGTTATTTAATATAAATACCAGTCAAAACCAAATGTCAAATTTGTCTACACCCGATAAAATGGCGTAACAAGTCACTTTAAGCGAAAGAAAAACCAAACTAATTTTAAAATTTTCAGGTATTTTTCTGGATAACTAAATAAAAAAAAACATGATGACAAAGACCATTTATGATGAACTATATCGGTCCTTTATATAATAGGTTGCTAGCTACCACTGCAACCCGGATAATTTATGTAAAACCTAATTAAATACATGAAAAAGCCTACGGCTTTTTTCTTTTGAAATATTAAGAAACCAACCTCAAACAATCGAGTAGCTAACTAAATTCAATATGTACAATGGTTTGTTATTCCAATGACCGTCTTTTAATGTAAATTGGAGGTGATCGTCTCTTACTAGGTTGCTAGCTACCGCTGCAACCCGGATTCCAATGACCGTCTTTTAATGTAATACTATAAAGTTCGTTACTACGAACTGTTTCATTATAACTTGTAGCTTATTTATGCTACCATGTAGGTTTCTGTGGAAATTTTTACTTTTCGAAATTAAGTTAGTTACTATGGCCTAGAATTCGCTATTTACCATAATCAAACTATATCAATCCTTTATGTAAACTTTACTAACCTATACCATAGTTAAGTCGCCTATAAAATTTAGTATAGGCAAGAGGTTGTTCTTTATTATAAAAAGGAAAACCAAACTAATTTTAAAATTTTAAGGTTTTTTTTTCTGGTTTGAACTAAAAAATGAAATTATTCATCAGACACCATAAATATTTTTGCACTTTGCAATTAAATAAAATAATTTTTCTTAAAATTTTCAGGAATTATTCTAGTTTCAGTTGACAAATAAGATTTTTTTTTTTTTTAAAGGAATCGAGCAGCTAACTAAGTCCAATATATGCAATGGTATGTTCTTCGAATGATCATCTTTTATTTAGGTTGCTAGCTACCGCTGCAACCCAGAACTATTTTAAAAAATATTGTATCTTTAATTACAGAAGGAACTAGATGTAGCACGTTCCTATTGAGACGAGTCGCTCTTACTATGCATTTCAGGAATTATTCATATTTCAGTTAACAAATAAATTTTTTGTTAACCCCCCCCCCCAAAAAAAATACTGCATTTTACATAATAATGGATAATTAAATAAAAAAACATAATTAACAAATACCATTTATGATGAACTATATCGGTCCTTTATTTAAACAAAAATCAAATATCTATGAAAAGACCGCAGTATGAAAATACATCAAAAATGCAGTTTTTTTGACAAAATTGATTCTACTTTAAAAAAAATATTTTATTTTTTAATTACAAAAGGCACTAGATGTAGCAATTTCCTTTAAAATGAGCCATTATACAGTTCTTTATGATTTTTTTTTGTGCCCAGCTAGCTGAGGAGTCAAACCAAGCGGAAAGAAAAAACGATGCCGCTTGTGGAGAATGCCGTGGTTAAAGTCAATTTCTTAATTTTCAAGCCAACGTATTTTCCTTGTTTATCAAGCCAAGGGACGGTAAGTTTGCTATATAGAGGTTTTGGACAAGGCGGTTCTAATACTATACTTTTTGTTTTGATCTGAATCTTTTTTCAGGAGTTATGGGTTACTTTATTTTATACTATAAGGCGTGATCGTCTCTTACTAGGATGCTAGCTACCGCTGCAATCCGGATATAATCAAACGCAGTGATCCCAGCCTTACGGCATACTCTTTGCCTTTAGCCTAGTGGAACCTAGAATAGGTTCCTTAGAATATAATGGACTAAATTTCGTTCTTTAGTGCGGAGAAAAAAAAGAAAAAAAACAGATGCCCTCGGTGCAGAATATTCTGGTTGCAGCCACTTTTCTTCATTTTCAAACCAAATATTTCCCTTGTTGTTCAAGCCAAGGGACAGTAAGTTACTTATATAGGTTTCAATCGAATGAGCCCTTTTCGAAGTTCCCACGACAACTCCTTCGATACGAAGTGCCCTGGCCTAAACAACAACAACTACAAAAAAAATATTCATTACACCCACATCGATGTTTACTATTAAAATGTCAAGCCTTCCAATCACTTTCGACTATTAAAAAGGACACTAGGCCTTTCGATTTCCAATCGAATGAGCCCTTTTGGAAACGACAACGTTTCTATAAACACCTTATATGCCCCAGGGCATAAATTACAACCCTTACCCTAAGGTCTGTTAGGGTTGTTGTCATCCTCTAAGACCGAATTTCCAGAACTTTCAACTACTTTAAACAAAATGGCTATCTCAAAATTTTTATTGGATGTATTTGGGGAAATGGTGGCGCGTGTGAGGGGCGGTAGTTTCGCTCTCCAATCACTTTCAACTATTAAAAAAAGGCACTAGCCCTTTCAATTTCCAATTGAATGAGCCCTTTTAAAAGTTTCTATGCTTTCAATAAAAACCTTGTATGCCCCCAGGGCAAATCTTACAACCCTTGCCCTGAGGGCTAAGGGGGGGGGAAGCCCCCCCCCCCACAGCGTTATATAAAACAAGTTTTTATATAACGGTTTTTATAACACGCGTTATATAAAAACCTTATATGCCCCCCTGGGCATAATTTACAACCCTTGCCCTGAGGGCTGTGGAAGGGGGGGGGGGGGGGGTTGTCATCCTCAAAGACCTAATTTTCAGAACTTAAAACTAAGTTGAATAAAATGGCTATCTCAAAGTTTTGATTAGATGTGTTTGGGGAAAAGGTGGGCGTGAGAGGCGGGTTTGTTGCCCTCCACTCACTTTCGACTATTAAAAAGGGTACTAGTCCTTTGAATTTCCAATGAATGAGCTTTTTTTTTTGAAAGTTTCTACGACAACGCCTTCTATAAAAACCGTATATGCCCCCAGGGCATAATGAATTTTTTGTTGTTGTTGTTGTTGTTTCTTATATAAAAAATCCTATATGCCCCAGAGCATAACTTAAAACCCTTGCCCTAAGGGCTGTGGGGACTGTCCTCCTCAAAACATAATTTCTATCTGGAAATCAACTACGCTGAGCAAAATGGCTATCTCAAAATTTTGATTGGTTGTGTTTTCGGGGAAAGGGTGGGCGTGGAAGGGGTGTTAGTCGCCTTCCAATCACTTTCGACTAATAAAAAGGGCACATGCCACTCCAATTCCAATTGAATGAGCTCTTTTTCGAAGTTTCTAACGACAACTTCTTCGATACGAAAGTGCCTTGCTCTAAAGGAAAAACTTAATAAATAATACAGTGTGCCAACATCGTTCTTATATGCCCCCATGACATAACTTAAAACCCTTGCCATGAGGGATGTGGGGGAGTGTTCTCCTCTTTACTTAGTCCCCGTTTCTGTCTCATTCCTCGAGTGTCCCCGTTCTTTTACTTAGGCAGCGCGATCGCGCCGCCTATTATTTATACAACAACTTTCTATATAAACCTTATATGCCCCTAGGGCATAACTTACAACCTTGCGCTTGTGGCCTCTGAGGGGGTTATCATACTAAAAGTTCCTCATTTCCAGAACTTTCAACTACGTTTAACAAACATGGATATCTCAAAATTTTGATTGGATGTGTTTGGGAAAATGGTGGGCGTTCGATGAGACGGGGTTTAGTCGCTATCCAATCACTTTCAACTATTTAAAAAGGCACTAGCCCTTTCAATTTCCAATGAATGAGCCACTTTTGAAGTTTATACGACAACTCTTTCAATAAAAAACTTCATACGCCCCATGGGCATAACTTACAACCCTTGCCCTGAGGGCTGTGGGCGGAGAGGTTGTCCATTTTTAAAGACCTAATTTCCAAAACTTTCAACTACGTTGAATAAAATGACTAATCTAAATTTTGATTGGATGTGATTGGGGAAAAGGTGGGCGTGAGAGGGGGATTAGTTGCCCTCAAATCACTTTCGACTATTTACAACGGATACTAGCCCTTTGAATTTCAAACCGAATGAGCCCTTTTTGAAGTTTCTACGACAAAGATTTCAATAAAAACCTTATATGCCCCCAGGGCATAACTTATAACCCTTGCCCTGAGCGTTGTTGGGGAGTGTCACGAGCCTCCTCAAAAACTTTTTATATCTGGAAATCAAATACACTGAACAAAATGGCTATCTCAAAATTTTTATTGGATGTGTTTTGGGGAATGATGGGCGCGAGGGGGGGCTATTTGCCCTCTATTCACTTTTGACTATTAAAAAAGGGCACTAGTCCTTTGAATTTCAAATCGAATGATCTTTTTTTTGAAGTTTCTACGACTACGCCTTCTATAAAAACCGTATATGCCCCCAGGCATAATTAAAACCCTTGCCCTGAGGGCTGTGGGGGAGTGTCTTCCTCTCAAAAACATATTTTTTTACCTGGAAATCAAAACTACGTTAAACAAAATGGCTATCTCAAAATTTTGATGGATGTGTTTGGGGAAATGATGGGAGTGTGGGGGGAGGGCTAGTTATGCCCTCCTTATCACTTTCGACAATTAAAAGGGCCCTTTGAATTTCCAATCGAATGAGCCTTTTTGAAGTTTCTACGACAACGCCTTCTATAAAAACTTACATGCCCCCAGGGTTAAAACGTTAAAAACCCTTGCCCTGTAGGGTTTGTGGGGGAGTGTCCTCCTCAAAAACATATTTTCTATCTGAACATCAAACTACGCTGAACAAAATGTTATCTTAAAATTTTGATTGGATGTGTTAGGGGGAATGATGGGCGTGGAGGGGGGCTAGTTGCCCTCCAATCACTTTTGACTATTAAAAAGGGCACTAGCCCTTTGAATTTCCAATCGAATGAGCCTGTTTTGAAGTCTCTACGACAACGTTTTCTATAAAAAACCTTTATATGCCCCCATGGCATAACTTAAAACCCTTACCATGAGGGTTGTGGGGAGTGTCCTCCTCAAAAAACTAATGTTCTATCTGGAAATCAACTACGCAGAACAAAATGGCTATCTCTAAAATTTGATTGGATGTGTTTCGGGGGAATGATGGGCGTGGGGGGCTATTCGCACTCCAATCACTTTCGACTTTTAAAAAGGGCACTAGAACTCTCGATTTCCAATCGAATGAGCCCCTTTTGAAGTTTCTATGACGACCCCTTCCATATGAAACACCCTGCTCTAAAGGAAAAAAATAATAAATGATACATTGTGCCAAAATCGTTCTTATATGCCCTCAGGGCATAACTTAAAACCCTTGCCTCGACGGTTGGGGGGGGGGGACTGTCCTCCTCAAAAAGATATTTTCTGTCTGGAAATCAACTAAGCTGAACAAAATGGCTATCTCAAAACTTTGATTGGATTTGTTTGAAGGAATGATGGGCGTGGGTGCGGGGGGGGGGGGGCTATTTAACCTCCAATCACTTTCGACTATTAAAAGGGCACTAGCCACTCCCAATTTCCAATCGAATGGAGCCCTTTTCGAAGTTTCTATCACAAACTCTTCGATACGATAAAGTGCCCGGGTATGGAGAAAAAAACACATTGTGCCCACATCGTTCTTTACTTAGGCAGCCGCTAGTGCGCTGCCTATGACCTTAATTAAAAAAAAACTAAATAAAAAATAAAATTAAACACGCATCCGTGAATCTTCTTTCTGGCAAAAAATATCAAATTCCACATTTTTCCAGATAGCAGCTGTGAAACTTCTACAGTAAGATTCTCTATGATACGCTGAATCTGGATTGGGTGATTTTTCATTATGGTTCTATAGCTTTTAGGGGGTGTCTCCCCCTTTTTTTTTCGAAAATCAGACAAAATTTCCTCAGGCGCGTACCTTTTGATGGGTAAGACTAAAACTTGATGAATATTTTATATTAAAACAGCATAAAAATTCGATTCTTTTAATGTATCGTATTAGCATCAAAATATCATTTTTTAGAGCTTCGGTTACTATTGAGACGAGTCACTCTTACTATACAGTTCGTTACCACGAACTGTTTGATTACAACAGAAAAAAAGCCTATGGTTTTTTCTCAATTGAAATAGTATGAAACGACCTGGCTACAACCTATGATTATGATTATATCATTGATCAATCTTTAACATGATTAAATAAAAAAAACAAGTTTTTTTAAACTGAAAGTAAGGAGCGACATTAAAACTTAAAAAACGAACAGAAATTATTCCGCATATGAAAGGGGCTGTCCCCTCCTCAACGCCTCCGCTCTTTACGCTTAAAGTTTGACTCTGTCTCACAACTTTATTTTTAAAAAACAATAAAAAACTTTAGCGTAAAGAGCGAGGCGTTGAGGAGGGGACAGCCCCTTTCATATACACGGAAAATTCTGTTCGTTTTAAGTTTTAATGTCGCTCCTTACTTTCAGTTTAAAAAACTTGTTTTTTTTATTTAAATTTCTGATCGTTTTTTAGTTAATGCAGGGGATGTTTCCCCCCTCTTTAAAAAATCGAGTAAATTTCTCAGGCTCGTAGCCTTTGATGAGTAATACTAAACTTAATAAACTTTATATATTTAGAATCAGCATTATAAACACATTCTTTTGATACATTTATTGACATCAAAATTCCCGTTTTTCAAAGTTTCGATTACTATTGAGCCGTATCGCTTGTTTTTTTATTGTTTTTTTTTTTTTTTTATTACGTATATGATTATTACGTATATGAGGGGGTTCTCCCTTAGTCAATACCACGCTCTTTACGTTAAAAGTTAAAAAAAATTTGATTCATCACAAACCCCTGAATCACAAAGGCCGTTTAATTAGAATAGATAGCTCTTTTGAAAGCACTAAAAAAAAAAACTGTAGCGTAAAGAGCGAGGTATTGACTTGGGGAGAACCCCTCGCATACGTTATAATTTTCTGTTCGTTTTAAGTTCTAATATTCCTTCTTACATTTCAGTGAAAAAACTTGTTTTTTTTTTATTTAATTTTGTGATCGTTTTTAAATAATGCTTGGAAAATCCGGGCGCCCCCCTTCATAGAAATTTCCCTTACCCCAAAGAAACATCCTCCACGGAAAGACGTTCTCCGATTAACCCCCCTTCGTTACAGCTAGCCCCCCCTCTCCAGAAAAAAATCCTTCCTGAAAATGGTTGTATATCTTCCCAATAACCAATAAATAATGCTGGCAAGTCCGCGGCGCCCCCTTCATGGCAATTTCCCTTCCCCCATGAAAACTTCCTTCATGAACAGATCCTCCAACATTAACCACGACCGACCCACCCTTCCCTTCCCATACCAGAAAAAAACCTCTGAAAACTTCTGTATACTTCCCAATAACCAATACTATATGTTAACATTGAGGTTTAAAGTTCATAACTTTAGCCCTCCCTCTGGGAACTTCGGGGGATTAAGTCATCCTAAAAGACATATTTTTATTTATCATATTTTCGACCATTCTGAAAACAAAATGGTTATCTCAGAATTTTGATCGGGTGACTTTGGAAAAAAATAAGCGTGGGAGGGGGCCTAGTTGCTTTCCATTGTTTTTTGGTCACTTAAAAAAGGGCACTAGAACTTTTAAATTCCGTTTCCAATGAGCCCTCCACGATATTCTAGGACCACTGGGTCGATACGATCAACCCCCTGGGAAAAAAAAAAAACAAAAAAAACAAAAACAAACAAACAAACAAACAAATAAACACGCATCCGTGATGCGTGCAAAAAAATGTAAAATTCCACATTTTGTAGATAGGAGCTTAAAACCTCTACAGTAGGGTTCTCTGATACGCTGAAATATGATGGTGTGATTTTCATTAAGGTTCTATAAACTTTTAGGGGGTCTTTCCCCTTTTTTTGAAAATCAGCCAAATTTTCTCAGGCGCGTAACTTTTTGATGGGTAGCACTAAACTTGCATGAAAGTTATATATTTGAAATCAGCATTGAATCTGATTCTTTGTGTATGTATATGTATGTATGTATGTATGTATATGTATATATATCTATATATATATATATATATAATATATATATATATATATATATATCTAATATATATATATATATATATATATATATATCTACTATATATATATATATATATATAATCAAGGAGAGGGATTAGTGCTACAGTAGACAACTAGTAAATTGGCTACTAGTGTCTGACTTGCTTTTTACAATTTTACAATAATATTTGGACTAATCTTACAGAAGGAGAAAAAGAAACTGCCGAAACCTCTAAAAAAAGTACCAAGATCTTTACCCTCTTGGATGGTATGGAAAAGAGGTTTTTCAAACCTCTTGAGATAGCCAAAAAATATATGGCTATCTCAATATTTTTGAATTGGATGGTTTGGGGACAATGGTGGGTGCGACGGCAGAGGGGGGTTAGTTGCCCTCTAATCACTTCTCGACTATTAAAAAGAGCACTAGCCGTCTCAATTTCCAATCAAATGAGCCCTCTATTGACGTTTCTGCGACCGATGGCTTTCTCATGCAAACCTTATACACCGTACCCCCAGGGGCATAAACTTTACAACCCTGTGTGCTGAGATGCTGTGGGGCCATTGTAAATCCTCAAAGACAACAAGGTTCCAGACGGTTTCAACTACGGTTGACACAACATGGCTATCTCATAAATGTTGAGACACAACCGCAGACACATGTGCTTTGGGGGAAATGGTTAAGCGTGAATGGAAAAGGGTGTTAGTTTTCCTCCATATAACTTTTGACTATTAGAAAGGGCACTAGCCCTTTCAAACTTCCAATTGACATGAACCCCGTTTTCGAGTTTCTCTCACAACGCGCACATCTGTGAAAAAACCTTATATGCCCCCCAGGGGCATAACTTACAACCCTTGCACATTGAGGTGTGGGACGCGACGGGGGGGTGTTAACATCCTCAAAGACATAAATCATCCAAGAACTTTTCAACATACTTTCAAATACTTGATAAAAAAAAAGCGCGAACAGACACAGTTCAGTTTTTTTCTTTTAACTCCTTAATATCGTCTGCACACACATTACTCAAGCATACTTTTTTCTTTCTTTTCAATTGCCGACCTCGCCCCTCCACAGATAGGACGAGCTGTTTTGGTATCATAAGCTTCTTTCTCGTATTACAACAAATTATTTATTTTTCATTTTTATATTTTATATTATTGCATATCCTAATATATTTTGCTTGCTAGCTTCAGTAAAAAAAGCAAACGCTACAAAGAAAGAAAAGACGTATTCGACACAGAAAACTTTTATACAAACAAATTGTGAAGAAAATAAATGGTTCTGTAATGTAGCCAGTGTCAAAAAGTACTTTGAATTGATACATTTTGAAACACAATGGTGAATTTCCTAGCCGTGGACCTATGTCTTGGGCTAGGATTGAAGGGTGAAACCATCATTTGATTCCTTACACTTTGTGCTCTTTCATCGTACAATAATCGCTTGAGGGATCCCTTAAAGGGACCCCAAAGGATATTTGCATTTTTGTAGCCACACAAAGAAGTTATAACCTAACCTATATATATGTATACTATTGGTTTTTTGGTTTTGGTTTTTAGATTATTATAAAAATTTCAATTTTGGTAAAGTTGTTAATTAGGATAAGTTTTTCCTTGGTATCCCTAAAGTAACCACTTTCTTTATCAGACAATGGCAAATATGTTTATTCACACACGCAGATAACTAGCTGTAAGTTTTAACAAGCTAAGTAAAAGACCTGTGATGCAATAGAATCTTTTTTAGATGGTCCCTAAAAAATAAAGAAAAGGTAGAAATAGTAGCTAGAACTTTCAATTCGCGTTCGAATGAGCTTCTCCTTTGCAACATTCATTAGGACCACCTGGGTCGATAACGATCAGCCCCTGAAAAAAAACACAAAAAACCAAATAAAAACACGCATCCGTGATCTTTCTTCTTGCAAAAAATACAAAATTCCACATTTTTGCAGATATGAGCCTTGGAAACCTCTACAGTAAGGTTCTCTCTAATACGCTGTATCTAATGGTGTCGATTTTCATTGAGAATTCTATGAACTTTTAGGGGGGTGTTTCCCCTTTTTTTTTCGAAATAAGGCAAATTTTTCCGAGTCTCATAACTTTTTGATGAGTAAAACTAAACTTGCTTGAAATTTAAATATATTGAAATTAGCATTAAATTTGGCTTCTTTTGGAGCATCTTCTATTGACATTAAAATTCCGTTTTTTTAGAGTTTTGGTTACTATTGAGAACGAGTTCTCTTCTTAACCATACAGTTCGTTACTAACGTTTTTAGTAAAAAATTGATTCTTTGTAATTGTGTATTTCTTATATTATTATCTTAGTCAAAAGATAAAGCGTGTATAAATGTTGCATCATTTATTAGCGTCACAGTTTGATTGTTACTGTGGCCTTACTGTAGAGATGGGTCAAGAGTCTCCAATGCTAGAAGGGTTAGCATAGCTTGTACGTGAACAATGCAGTTTTTTTTTTTGGAAAAAGTGATACTAGATGTCCCTCCAATATTTTCGTTCGAATTTAGCCTCTCGAGCACTTTCTAGGACCACTGGGTCGATTACGATCACCTCTGAAAAAAAAAAAAAAACAACAAAAAGCAATATAAACACGTATCCGTTGATCTTTCTTCTGCCAAAAAATCCAAATTCCACCTACGTTTTTGCAGGTATGAGCTTGAAACCTCTCTACAGTCAAGGTTTCTCACTAATACGCCTGTATCTGATTGAGGTGATTTTTCATTAAGATTTTATTACTTTTAGGAGGTGTTTCCCCTCTTTTTTCGAAAATAAAGCAAATTTTCCTCAGAACTCGTAACTTTTGTGATGACGTAAGACGAAACTTGAATTCAAACATATATACTTAAAACAGCATAAAAATCCGATTCTTTTTGATGTATCTATAAGTAAAGAAGTTGAGGTGGACACATTTTTTTTTTTTTTTTTTTTTTTTTTTTTTTTTTTTTTTTTTTTTTTTTATTTAGACCAGGGCACTTCGTATTGAAGGAGTTGTCGTAGAATGAAATTCGAAAGGGGCTTATCGGCTCGAAATTTGCAGCGTCTTTTTTGATAGTCGAAAATGAATGGAGGGCAACCAGCCACCCCCCAAGCCCATCATTTCTTCTCCAAATACACATCAAATCAAAATTCACACACCAGGGGGGGAGATAGCGATTTTTTAATGTAGTTATAAGTTTCCCAGTAATCATGTCCGTTTGAAGATGACAAACCCCCCTCCCCACAGCCCTCAGGCGCAAGGGTTGTGATGTTTATACACCGGGGCATATAAGGTTTTTTATGAAAAGGGTGGTCGTGTAAACGTCGGAAGGGAGCTCCGTTGGATTCGGACATGAGAAGTTCTAGTGGTCTTTTTTAAGAGTCAACCTAAAGTGATCAAAAGGGCAACTGATCCCCCATCACAATTCTATATATCCCCAAACGTATCCGATAGAAATTTCGAGTATAGCCATTTTGTTAAAAAAAAAAACAGTCCCAAAGATCACACAACAAAGCCCCTTAGGGGACAACACAACCTCTTAGAGTGTGGGGCAAGGGTTGTAAGTTATGCCCCAGGGCAAATAAGGTAACTTATGGAAGGGATGCGTTGTGTGAACTTTAGAGGATGCTCATTGATATTGGAAATTTTTAAATTCTAGTTCCCTATTAAGATTCAAAACGCAATGGAGGGCAACTAGCCCCACACACTCCCGTGACACCCACCTTTTCCCCACAAGCCATCCGTATCAAAATTTTGAGATAGCCATTTTAATCTCAACAAGAGTCCAAATAGCATAATAGCCAAGGCCTTCCACAACAGTAGACACACCCCTCAATTGAGCCCGGGGAACAGAGTTGTAAAATTAATGCCACCGAGACATATACGGTTTTTTATACAATGGTGGGGGTGCCGTAAAAAATTTCTGATCAGATGGGGTCCTTTGATTGGAAGTCAGAAGATTTACGTGTCCTTTTTAACAGTGAAAGGTGAATGGAGGGGGCAACCAATCCCTCCTCACATGCCTACTCATTCCCCAACCACATTCGATCACGCAAAATATAAGGAAAGTCATTTTGTTCATCATTGCACTGAAAGCTCCAGTCACCATTATATCTTTTGGAAGTGTTTAACCCACACCCCATAGTCCTCAGGGCCAAGGGCTGTAAGTCTTAGGCAATTCCGTTCATGTGTTACATACACAAGTATATGTTATTGAGCAAAGGTAAAAATTGTCGTTGAACTTTACTTTGAAAGAAGACGCAAGGGCCATTTCAGGCCGCCCCCCCTTCGTCTCCCCCTGCGCACGTACCGAGGGGCACCTGCGCCTGGCAGAGCTGTTTGGAACCGTTGTCGTGTGAAAGTTGAAGCTAACATACTTGTTTGTAGGGATGTTCGAAACTAAACCAAAAGAAAATTAATTTGCATACCCAATGCTACTGTCTTGTAACTCCATACTACTTTACTTACTGCTTCCCATTATTAATGCTCACTAATACTAACAATTAATTTCTTATAGAGTCAAATGACTACACTGTTAGAGACAGGGGCAACCAGTCCTCAACTCCCACCGCCCATTAATTTTTCACACACACAAATCCATTCCAACCACCTAAACATTTGCGAAAAACATTTTCTTCAAATTACCAGTACAGCAAGCTAACGAGACGTATGGATAATTAACACGCACAAATCGCGTAAAACGAACAACACAGACACACACCGTTTTTTTGCACGAAAAAGCCTAATGTCAAAGACACACCACCCACACCAACCTTACACACTTACGAAACTTTTTTCCAAAAAACACCGTCTTTCACAGACAAAGCAAACACGCAGCTCATGACACACCGACCAACTGAGCAGCCCTAAGGTCAAATACTCGAATATCTTCCAAGCGTAAAAATGCCACAAACCCCTATCAATAAACAAATGAAACCCTGACAATCCCCCTGCTTTTACAAGACCAGAACATAACTAGGCACTTCTACTGGGGGGAAAAAAACAACAACAACATTGGACACACAATGCCAGTTTGAGACACATTTGTGACCATGTTAACTGAGATTGTCAGTTTAATTTATACATATTACTAAATATTCATATCACTTAAAGTTTCAAATAACACATTTTTTTTTTTATTTATAAAGTCAAAACAGTGAAAACATTAAAATTGTATTGTTCATTTACAATATTATATTTTACAACAATACCATAAAATGTCACACTGTTTTCAGTAAAATGCAGATCATGTCCCGGTCACGTTGAACAAAGGAATAGGTTGTCAGTAACTGCTCATGTTCATTTTTGCTTCTTTTTGAGTTCGACTCGATTGTTTATTCTCAATTTCTGTTCTTTAAGGTGTTTCATTTATTTACTGATAGCGGGATTTATGGAACGTATTTACGCTTGGAAAAATTATTCGACTTTATTTCTGCTCATTTTCTAGGTTTAAAATGGAGACTTCTGTACTTTTCTTTGAAAACAACAGTTTTTGTGGAAAAAGTTTTTAAATTAATAAAATCAAAATGACATTTTCTGATTTTTCAACTGAACTGTTTTTTGCTCTCTTAAAAACGTGCTTGCAAGTCATCATTGGTTACTATGGGCCATGGTTTGTTCTTTTACTATGTTTGTGCCTAATAATCAACACAATCATGATCTACTAAAAAATATCACTATAAGACAACGTAAAAAAGGAACTTTTTAATCCGAACCCGACTTAACATCCTAAATTAATTTAAAAAAACACACACAAATGAAAGAGAGCTGTGCCATCAGCATCATCAATTGACAAGATATATTGGCGGAATATTCACAAGTGGCAGTCCAAAAAGTCGAGCGAGAAACACACACACGAGAAACGTTTCATCACGACGCTCTACTCGATATTTTGAAAAAAAAATTCACACACTGGCTCATCATAAGCATAAAGCGACCTTCTCGGTCCTGGAAACAAGAAAAAACCTCGTGATATTTATTTAACGGGGTTGACACTCTCCTCCAGCAAGAAAAAGAACAGAAATAATAATAAACAAGCGGAAAGCAGTTAATATGGTGAAAACGCATCCTAAACATATTTGGGACGATGGTAATATAAAGAAAAAGTTTGTGACGCATGGCTGCCCAATATATTCGAGCGATTTCTCCCGAAGGGAATCCAAGGATAGAAAGGCATCAAATTCTAAACACGAACTGACGCGTAAAGTGTTACAGGACACATTCAAAAAGAGACTCAGTTTGATGAGTTTTGTCTTGTTGGATTTGTTTTCAATTTGGTCCTCTCCGTAAGTAATGGGACATTGCCAAAAAGAAGTATTGGGTTCGCCACGTCTTCGCCGGGGAATATAAAATTACAATGAGATTTTCGGAGTTTCTTTCAGAGTCCTCTCACACCCTCGAGGGACTTTTAATGGATATGATTACTGATGTGGTGTACCGATTGTGCAGCTAATATGAACGGTCATTGACGTTGGACTTAAAAAGTTTATGTGATTAAAAGGGACAGACTATATTAATACAGCGCATATGATTCAGTTATTATTCTAGTATTTGCGACCGATTTTCTTTGAAACACTTAAGTCCTGCAATCAATGAGACACAGAACACCATGAGTGAACGTTTTTGGACTCTATATAAATTTCACGTGCTCCTGAACCTTTGATCCTTTGAACTTGTTGTCCAGAACTTTGCTTTGCGCAACTCGTAATCTTTGTTTTCGTATACCCGATTATTGATATTATTGTTGATATACAACGATATTATTGATAAGCTAAGATATACAATACCGAAGAGGGAGCTTGCTATCATTTTAAAATATTTTTGAAGAAAAAAGAAAGTCCCTACTAGGAAAAAAAAAACAAGTCACCACCACAGAGCCAAGTCATTATGTTTAATGCAATAATTTATTTCATTTTTAAGTTGAATCCCGTATACTTGTTTATCTTTAATCTTGTTTGGAGTCGAATCATGTTGGGAGAAAAAAATTAAGCGCTTAAGGCAGAAAAAAATCACAAAAATATCATGACGAAGGTCAGGCAGTTATCTCGTCAAAAAACAGGTTGCTTGGATCCCGACAGAAGAAAATGTTTCTTTTCTTAAAACAACAGAAATCCACCTGTTTAAAACCGTTACGTTCTGTGAAGAATGTACGTTGTTTGTCGATTGTAATGTGCAATGTGGGATGTTTTAACTGACATATTTGTAGATTCAATAGAAACTGATGATACACTTCGAGGACTTGACAAAGTAACATATTCACTTCCACTCGAAAGAATGCGAGTGTTTTCTGTCAGTTTAACGACCAAAAAAAAAAATGTATTTACTAGAAAAAAATTCTCCCACTGGATGTTTTGAAAATCAATCACATGATTTTTTATGCTTCTATTCCGTCAAAAAAATTGCCGGAATTTTCAATCTTTTCTAATATCAAAAGCAATTATCATCAGCTCATTTGAAAAATCTGGAAACGACATCCTCGTGATACTTTTCCTGAAAATTGAAATGGCACTGGCTGCCCGACAACACAACTTGTGGTCCATTGAATCGTTTTCGTGACGACAAATTTTCTATACGAAATTGACAAACATTTCTTAATGTTGTTTATGACTTTTAAAGACTGAATGTAAGCTAAACGGAGGGGATGATTTAATTATTAGGACATCAAATCTAAAACGAGCAGAAATTAATAAATTGATGAAAGAAAATGCAGCTTACAATAGGAGCAGGGACATTTTACAGTCCCAAAAAATTTTTGGGGTGTTTGCCACCCCTGACACCACTGAATGACTAGGTCATTTTGTGCTTTAATGAAAACTAAAAAAATTTGTTTAAAACAAAGTTTTATGGAGCCAATTTATATTCCTGTGTTTCACAAGGACGATTTATTGGAAAAGTAGGAAAAGAAAATTTGATTGACCGCACAATAGACTAAATTCATGAAGCAGAAGCTCTAGATTTATTTGAATATCGAAAAGATTCCTGAAACTTTGAGCAGTGTTAACTTTTAAATATAAGAGAATTGTTCGAAAATTTTCTTTCCAGGTAGGTAGCATGACAGTCTAAGACTTATGGTGTTCTAGCGATTGAAAGGGGTCCAGACCCGTGGATCCTACTTTGTGACCTCTTCTATATCAAGACGAGAATTGGAAATCCTTTACACTTTGTCCATTGTCATATGCCTTTACTCACAATGTGTGACGTGCCACGTTTGGCAAATTTTATTTAACTTGTCTTGATTTTTGAATATTTTTTTTTTTTGTTTTTTTATACTAAATTATTGACTCAATAGGAATCAGCAACCTCAGGAAACCGTCACATATAATTTTTAGCTAAAAACAACACGAATATGTGAATATATACTTAATGTGAATTGATTTTAGAAA